>CM068966.1:11833666-11856489 GCA_035128595.1 Eptatretus atami | reverse complement strand
CAGAGACACGTTCGCCGCCTTCACGACCTTCTGCTAAACCCTCCGCTTCAAAAGAACTGCACGCTCAACAACAACCTCGTCGAAAACCTCCGAACAACCTTCCTAACAACCCCTTTGTGACAGCAAAAACCCACCAAACTCCGCTATCAGAGAATGCTCAGGGATTTTTTTGACCTCCCTCAATGGGGAGGGGCCCTTAGTGGAACACACATCGCTTGTCCGCCTTTGATTGGACAGGGTCCTACGGCCCACCCTTCCGGGGCGGGGCCTCTGCCCCTGCCGGGAAACCCCAGCCACTCTTCCACACAGGTTCATACTTGACGAGTAACAGTATCAACGCTGCAACGGCCCTGACCGGGAAACCCCAGCCACTCTTCCACGCGGGTTCATACTTGACGAGTAACAGTATCAACGTTGCAAAAAGTCGTCGTGAAAGAGTTACGTCTGTGGAAGCCGAGAAACCGGAACCGCGAGATTTTGCCTTGGCACGTCAGGGTGCGAGAAGGCAGCTCGTTGGTGGTGGATCGTGATGGGCCGAGGGGTCATGCAGATGGGATGGTTGTTAGATGGCTTGTTAGATGTAATAACCTAACTAAAAAAATCGCAACGCACGCCTTTGATTCTCCCACTAGACAAAAGGAAGGGGATCTGACTACACACATACTTAAAACATAACTGACTTTTGGGACATCTGTATGTTGAATGCACATGGTTTCCAGATCCGTAACAATATACAATATATATATATATATATATATATATTATCAAATTTTTCTTCACAATGTTCTCTATTGTTGAGAAAAATGTACTTGTTTAAAAGTTCTGCCATTGGATAGTTTTGTGCACGTTAAGGCCTATTCTTGACAGTTTTGACGTTGGATAAACCGGGGGTGAAGGATCTCAGGCACAATCTCTTTTCTGTTTCAGTTATCAGATATTTTCTTTATCTCTTATCTGATATCATATCATATCTGTTTTATTAAACCAGATCTTTTTTGTGTACAAGTGTAGGCTCATGGAAGAGTGAGATTACAGAGGATAAAAGGCAACACAGTGACTGACAGCGGGACAACCGTTGGACACAAGGTGACCTAATAGGAGGAAGAGAGAAAATGGGGAAAGAAGGCTGGCAACCTGCAAGTAGTTTGAGAGAGAGAAAGAGAATGAATGAAGGAAGGGTTAATGAGGATAGGAATGATCATGGGTAGGGATGGAGTCAGGGGCGGACTGTGCAGTTGGACATTCGGGCACCGACCGAGGGCCCCCACCATCAAGGGACCCATGCTCTGAAAGAAAAAAAAGGTTGACGTTTTCAGAAATAGCAGAGGAAGGCAATTATAGAACGTATGTTTAAACACAGTAGATTAATTGTTGAGGGTTGAAAGTCGATTTTGATCGAGTCCTGAAAAACATGCAGCAAAGTCATTTATTGCTGTTAAACATTTTACCTGCTTTAAACAAATATTTACCACTGTTAAAGCTCCAGTTTGAAACTTTACAGAAAATGGCTATTAACCATAAATGTGTATTACGAAAAACTGTGTTTGTATCCTCTTTGTACAAAAAAAATTATTAACCATCTTTACTCGGATTTTATGCTCATCTTAGATAGTGTTCAATGGACGAGGCTGCGAATTGACTCGGTCGGTCCGAACGTCCCGCTGTCTCCTTTATTTTAGATCATACGGCTGAAGTGACCGCTTGTTTTTCTCGGCAAAATGTTCAGGTAAATGGCGCGGAGAAATAATAATTTTGTCCGTGTGTGCATTTCATATAATCCGTTTCAGGCCGTTTGCCTGGAACATTCCATGACGCTTTTGAGTGTAATGTATGTAATGTACTCTGCAACACGAGATGCGTCAATCTCTGCTTCGTAAATTAGTGTATTTGTTTTGAATTCACGGTCTCGTTATTATTCTGCATATTTATGCACAAATGTTCGTTTTAGGAAACTATTATTTCGCACTTGGTGTCATTCAAAAATTGGATCTAGGGGCCCCCGAAGACCCCTATTGCCCAAGGGTCCAGAATACCGTCAGTCAGCCTCTGGATGGGGTTTGATCTGAGGTGGTGTTGTACTGCTGACTGGAAGCCCTGATAGTGGGGCAACTTAGCATAACAATTGTGCATTTTGTGAGGAAAGCACCAAATTTGGCACACTAGTAGCCTATCATATTATGAACAGATTTGGATATTGGGCCATCTCAAAATTTTTGATGGCAGTGGAAAATGGCTGCCACAGCCATCAGCGGCTGAATTTGAGATGGCCCAATATCCAAATCTGTTCATAATATGTTAGGCTACTAGTGTGCCAAATTTGGTGCTTTCCTCACAAAATGCACAATTGTTATGCTATATTTAGCTAAGTTGCCCCACTATGAAGGGAAGAGTGTGATTGAATGTTGATAAAGGAGGTTCCACAAAGAGTGGAGTTGAGAAGTGAACCTGGATTTTGGGAGTTTCACAAGGAGGGTGCTACTGAGAAAATGTAGTTTTTAATTCTAATTTTAGATATCTTTATTTATATTATCCAAGATATCAGATGTTTTCTTTATGTTGCTTCATATATCAGATGTTTTAAGTAAAAATTTTTACAAATTTCAGATCTTCTTTTCTCCCTTTTCAGGTATTGGATTGTTACTTCTGCCACCAAAGGTGGATGGAGGTTGTGTTTTCACCCCTGTCTGTTTGTCTGTGTGTCTGTGAGCAGGATATCTCAAAAAGTCAGACGGATTTGGACGAAATTTGGTGGACAGATTGGGTGTGTGACAAAGATGAATTGATTAGATTTTGGTGAATATCCGATCCGGATACTAGAGTTTTAAAGTGATTCTTCACCATTGGAAGATGGAGCCAAAATCCATACACTGTGAAGCACGATATGTCAAAAAGTTGTGGACGAGTTATGACAAAACGAGGTGGATGAGTTGGGTAGGTAACAAGAACAAACCGATTCGATTTTGGAGGTCCGGATCCAGATCCAGCCTATTGGTGGATACAAAACCAAATTGTTTAGCCTGGCGGAGGTTTGTGCTCTACTGAGTGCCGTTCTAGTGGGGTTTTTTTTGGTTTTCAGATACCCTGTGCTGTTTTTTTTCTTCTTCAAGAGATCAGACGTTCACTTTAACTTGTTTCAGTGATCACATCCATTTTCTGCTATTTCATTTCGGAGAACATTTTTGCCTGTTGCTGATTCATGAAAGGTGGTCCTAAAATTTTCCCATTTAAACGTGTTGAACAAAATAAGGCTTCTGGCGGTTTCCTGAAGATCCAGAGGTGTAACATTTTAAGAGTTCCTGATTTACATAAATGTGACTGCTTTAATTAAGTGCATTTCATGGGTTAGCAGGACAGCCGAGAGGTGTGTGCATTTCACGCTGAGCTATCTAGCCTGGGTTTGAATCCCGATCCAGCTTTAATCTGTCATCCCAGTGTTCCGTATGCAGGATGAGGCATCAATGTGTGTGCCATCCATCAAAAGCATGTTAAGCCGGAAGACCCGTTCGCCAGCACTCGGGGCTTTGGGAGATATTAAATGTCCCGTGCTGTCTTTTGTGAAGAGTAGGTGACTTATCGACGGCATCCTGAACAACTCACAAATTCTTTTGCCGCCACACTCGAATATCAGGCCGAGCGAGCCAGTTCCCGAAAGCCTTGGGCCTGAATCGTTCCCCTTGGCTGCCCCACAAGGTGGGATTAATCAGGCCGTTAAAGAAGAAGAAAAAAAAGAGTCGCGTGAAATCCAAATTGAAGATAGTACTATTTTATTTTTGCACCAATTTTACAGACAAACTGAATGTATTCCTCGGCATGATTTTACAGGTAAAAAAGTGATGATACTGTATTTAACTTTGGCATTTTAAAGTTTGGTAATTTAAATACAGCTTCGGTGAAAGCGTCGTCGATTTAACGAAAGTTATGAAACATACACTGAGTTATAACATCATTATTCCTTATTTCACACTTGCCATGGACCGATTGAGCCATTTTATTTTCATTGTTAATCATTGGCTCCTCTTTCAGTTTATAGCGTTATAACACATTCATTTTTCAATCCTCATTGGTTTCTGTTGGTTTTGGTTGATAGTCGTTTTATTATCATTTACCCTTTATCGTTGGTTCATGTGATCGTTTCAGTGTTGATCCAATTGCTCGAGTCTTTTATGGTTCACGTCTGTTCCCCTGGGGGATTTTGGTTGGGCTGTGGTGGTTCTCATTGTTAGGCCATCCCCAGGGTTCGGAAGGATGTTGGCAGATGGTGAATGGACATGGCGGGGGAATATTGATGACCAGAGAAGGTGGGAAGGGAGGGGAGGGTAATTGAAGCTGTTTAGGGTGAGAGGGATTCGGATGGCTGAGGGGGAAGCTCGATGTTTGTATATGAGAGTAACGTGGGGAGAGTGTATTTCATAGAGATGAAAGTGTGATGGTAATTACACCAATTATATTCACGAAGAAATGATAGCAGCCCTTGCATTATTCATGTCTGTGGATGATCTGTGTTGTTTTTTTGTTGTTGTTGTTGTTTTGTTTCAGCGTATCAAGGAAAAGATTTTTCTTTGTTCACACTCAAATAACCTTTTGTGGTTTTCAACTTTTCCATGAGCCTGAAATGAAACATTATTGGTGTCATCTGATTTGGAATGCGCATCACAGTGCACAAATTATACCAGCAGTAGTATACAAATGACAATGCATTGTGCTGTCTGCAGGCGGAGGAACGTCATGGCAATATAGAAGAACAATTACGGCAGCTCGAGGCACAGCTTGAGGAGAAGAACCAGGAACTTCAGAGAGTGAGGAACCTAGTGACAAAGGAAGCACCTCAACCTGAGAAACTGAATCTTTTGATTTTGGAATCTTAGAGTGATGACTTTGATAAGAAGTCGGTCGGAACAGGTTGATGTTGGCCCTCTTGCACTCTGCCTTCTTTCGCTATATCTTTAAAATGACTCTTATTGCTGTTGTTTTTCTGCCTTCCTTTTTCTCTGACGTCTCCTGACTTTGACCATTTCACCAACAAACCACTTTTATTTTATTTTTTGGGCTGTTATAGCCGCCAACAAACCAACAGAAGCACCATATGTTGTCATATAGAATGGGGCTTTGAGGTCCATCTGCCCATCTACCCTCATTGCCTAAAACTTTTGAAAGGCACCGGTGCCCATTCTTGATGACTTGCAAAATATAAATCTGAGAGCTTTAATACTTTAAATGAAAACTGTTGATGGACTCAATTACATCTAATTTGTTTGTAGTGGGCCTCTGATAAAAGTTGCCATCAAAATATGATGAATGCTTCATCGACGGAAGCCTAGTGTTGGCTTAACGGTTAGGATGGCTGGCTTAAGATATTAGGGTCCTGAGTTTGAGCCCCTGTCATTCCGTTAAAATAACACCAGTTGGATTGGCTCAGCCTGTCATCCTTCTGAGGCCGGAAAAATGAGTATCCGCCTCCTGGAAAGAATCAGCCATGCAAGTAGTTTGCATCGGAGTGGAGATCCGTCCAGGATTGTGCCCCATAGCCAAGGAAAAACTGTCTCAGCAACCCTATATGTCTGAAGACGTGAAAGGAGTGGTTGTTGTTCTTTTTCTTTAAAAGACGCGTGTGTAGGTTTCCCATCTGGTCGTAGAGGTATGTCCCTCTTCATCTTTACTCAAAGCGTTCAATTGGTAACCTCCTTCCAAGGTTTCATGCTCTCAAATTCACAAAGTAACCTCATCTTTACTTCTCGTAAATGTAGCGGAAGTTCAAAGGCCAAATTTGTGATGAACGTGGTTTTTGTTCTGATGCACAGTGACAATGCAACAACACAAAGGCATTGTTGGCGATTTCATTGGGTCTTTCACCTGAATGCTCAAAAATACACATCAACAAGTATCGGTTGTTCTTCTCATACTTGCCTTTTCACTCGACTCTGTCTGCATTTGGTCACCTTTCATACTTGTTCTCACCTTCTCGCCCATTTAATTCACCTTCTCGCTAATTTCACCCATCCTCTCCATCCATCCATCGGGACCATACTCTGTGCAAAGCGTTGGTGCTGTCTAAGCAGTCTCCTTGGCTATTGGGCACAATCCTGGACGGGTCGCCACTCCGACACAGTATACCAGTATGCTGACACTCATTTTGCCGACCTCAGAAGGATGACAAGCAGAATCAACCCACTGGTATTAATTCAACAGAAGTGGGGTTTGAGCTCGGGATCATAGGATCTCAAGGCCACCACCCAACCATTAAGCCAACACCAGGCATACTCATCCTCTCACTCACCCAATTTCTCACCTTTAATATCATTCGCTTTTCATTTTGCTCAATTCACTGATGAATTATTTTCCTTATCACCTGTTTTGGTCACTTCCTGAAATGTTATTTTTACTTTTTTTTTTTTTTTTTGGCATCACTTAGTCCAAGCCTTGAAATTTAAATTATTTATATAAAGTGCATGAACATTAAGATTGTCAAAGTTTCAGTCTCACATATAACCACCATAAAAATACTTATTACCTGTCAAAAGCCGATATCTTGAAGTGACTCGTTAAGTCCACTGAGCATATTTATCCATAGCAAGTACGATTTAAGAGATGAAATTGATCGTTCACACCAATTGCATGCCATGAAGAACACATGCTCAGTTCAAGCAGAAATATAACATGACAAAATCGAGCAAGCACCATGCTCACCACATGTACCTCCTCCTCTCCCTCCCTCGTGCCTCCCATCGCTCTTCTCAGGCACGACAGCGAGAAAAGATGAATGAAGAGCATAATAGAAGGCTTTCGGACACCGTGGACAAGTTGCTGTCCGAGTCCAACGAGCGTCTACAGCTACATCTAAAAGAGCGAATGGCCGCGTTGGACGAGAAGGTGCTGTATTTGCTTGGTAGCTGGGACAACAGATAAGAGAACACATAATTTGGTCAAATCCAAAACCGTAACCTCACAATTCAATATATATTCATCTTCCCAGAATGCACTAAGCCAAGAACTAGAGACAAGCCGCAAGCAATTGGAGGAAGCTTTACAAGAAAAGGTAAAAAGAATTGCAAACACTAAGCAAGCAAGTGAAACAAACTCTATCTCTTGTAGGAATTGGTTCATGAATCAAACAAGTTCAAGTTTCCAGAACTCATTTTCCTATTTAGGTGTGACTTCCTTCAATGCTTGGATGAGTCTTGAAGGCTGAAACACTTGCATAGCGATTCCTTGGATCTTCTTCATTCAGGTGCGGCTCAGTGAGGAGCTGGAAATGCTTCGTGCGGAGCTTGATCAATGGAGACTCAAGCCATCAGCTTTCACTGATCCCACCTTGCCGAGGTCAGCAGTACACGTCATACGTGTTATGTATATTTGGAAACACATCTTGTAACATAAATAATATGAGTAGTGACTTGACTTTTGGCCAAAATGGTGGTTGTTCAAACATAGTCCCATCTTGTATGGCATTTAATGGTGACTCCAGAAGACTTTGTTTGATTCCTTATGAGTTTGGTTGACCTTCTGTAAGAGTATTTCATATATATATTTCTATTTTTTTATTTATTCCTTGGTCAGGTCAGGGAGGGGAAGCCTGGCTGAACTACGTCTTTCCCGTGCTTCCGTAACTCTGGCTGACCCTGGTGATATATATGGAACGTTGCGCCGACCACGCAAAGGGACAAGGACAGGGCCGACACGTGATGACGGTGTCAAGGTTCAATGCTGCTTCTTATGCTTTTTGTGGCATCCACTGTATACAGTATATCATTGTAGTTTCTACAGCTGCTACTTTTGTGGTCATCTTTGTGCAACTGTTTCTGGTATTGTTTGTTTTAAATTTAATTATTGTCCAATTATCACTTTGCATGCCTCCAATTCTGTCAGAGTACAAGCTTAACACGGCCACTAACATTTTAGAAATGCCTGCACCAAAGTGTTTTGGAACCACAGCATAGTGTACTCTCACGAAAACAAATGCTATTTCAGCGAAATTTTGACAAAATAATCTGAATAAATGATAAAGATGAAATATATTAATTCAATTATCAAACTTATTTAGACATCATGTTAATGAGAGTTTACATTGTATATACAATATATAATTATACCATTATATATATAATATATATATATAATATCAGCCCGTCTCTCGGAACATATCTCGTGCTTTTGATACAGTCTGGCGTCCTGCCTTACTCTCCAAACTCTCTGCCTATGGCATCCAAGGCCAACTCCACACATGGCTTCCTGACTTCCTCTACTCTCATAGCCAACGTGTGGCTCTCAACGGAATCCTTTAATCTCCTCTCCCTGTCAAGGCTGGAGTGCCCCAATGCAGTGTTCTGGGCCCAGTCCAATTCCTGATCTTCATCAATGATCTCTCTGATTCTCTGGAAAAATCCTCTATCTATTTACTGATGAATCCACCCTCTGCCATGACATCCCTCATCCTTCAGACAGGTCGGCTGCAGCCTCTTCCCCTCTCTTCAGACCGTGACAAAATCACAAGCTGGTCAAACACTTCGATTATATCTTTCAATCCTCACAAATCTCACACTCTCACAATCTCTCTCTGAAAGGACCATATGACAAACCATCCTATATACTTTCTGCGCAATCCTGTTCAGGAAGTTCAGTCGTTCAAACTCCTGGATCTCACCATCAGCCATGATCTTTCTTCGGCAAACCACCTTTCAAAATTGGCGTCCAAAGCCAGCTGCCAACTGGGCATCCTCCATCATACAAAATACTTCCTTGCCACACCTGAACTCCTATCAACCTACAATGCCTTCATTCGCAGCTTGATGGAGTACTGCTCTCTCCTCTACGCTAGCTCCCCTGCCTCACATCTTGCTTAGCTTGACAAGGTGGAAACCAGGGCCTTTAAGATGACTGCAGTCTCCCACGATGAAGCAGAGTCTATGGGCTTATCACTTTGCCATTATAGACAGGTCTGTAGTCTCTGTCTTCTTCCACCTCCTTTCTGGTCTTGCACCCTCTGCTCTTTCCGGGATCTCACCCCCCGATGTTTCTGCAGGGCACACACGGACCACCATCAACCCCCTTCAGGTGAAACTACCTAAATTCAGGATCACTGCTCACCTCCACTCGTTTTTTTCTCTTTTTTCCTGCCTGTGGAATTAACTTCCACATCCTCTTCAATCTCATTCTTCCCTCCAGGTCTTCAAGACAGCTATTCACCACCATCTCAGATCATTCCCTATCCAAAACCACGATCTTATCAATCTTCGATAACCCCACCCAAATCCCTCTTTCCAATTTTCCAGTTTTCCCTCCTTGGAGTTTCCTTCTGTATCCATCTTGTCCATCCCATGCATGTATGTGTGGTTTGCATCCTGTTTTTGTCTGTTACGTCCTGATCCGTTCAGTGTACTAGCTCTTCCACTAGCCTCGACTATGTTAAAAAAACCAGGTGGCTGAGAGGTATGCACTCTCGCCGCTAAGGCCTAAGTCACATTTGCTCTACGGTGAGGATACGGCGGCCGTACGCCCTCTGAAGTGACAGAAACGTGCGGCGGCCGCAGAGTTTCTGCGGTGGCCTCAGGGTGGCCCTACGCCGTTTGGCTATCTTTTACAGGCCGTAGGGGTCGCCGTGGAATTATACGCGGAGTTATATCTTTTTTCATTTCTACGTTGGCCGTAGCAATTCGACATGCCATAGTTGGTGTTTCCACGTCGACCGTACATAGGGCGTACGGTGGACTTGCGTTATTCGTGCGGCTGCCGTAGTCTCTTATCAATGAAAAATGAATTTGCCCGAAAAACGAATACATTTTAAAAAACCGAACACAACGAAGCGTTCATGTTTGTTCACGTGTCTCCCCCACCTGTTCGACGTGCATCTTCGCGCTTTGTTCATTCAGTTCGTCGGTGGAAGTACTCGTGAAAGCATCTCTCATGTGTCGATCGCTACTTTACCTCGTGTTTTCACCTTGATTTGTGTTTTTTTGTTTTTTTTACTCATCTTGTGTTTTAATTAATAACAAAAAAGCAATCCGATCACGTGGTGTGACGGACTGTCGGGCAAGGATTTAATTTCACAGAAAAACCGGTTGTAATTTGGAATATCCATGATTACCTCAGCCCGATGCGTTTGATGAAAGTGATTGTGGTTCTGGGGCATCATGTTTGATGAGCTGCCCTGAGGGCAGCGCTCACAGAGTGCGCGAGCGATCGAACCCAGGCCGGAGCTCGAGCCTGTGTGAACCTTTGATTGGTGATTGTACCAGTTTACATACAATACACGCCACCGAAGGTCATTTACTCATCTTATTTTACCTTAAACATAGGTAATTTCAGTTGAAAGTGTCTTGAAAGTGGGTTTTCTTGGGTCCAGGAACAGATTAATTCACTCCATTATTTCTTATTGGGAAAATAGTTTGGGAATCGAACTTTTTGCAATCCGAACAGCCTCCTGGAACAAATTCAATTCGGATTCTGGGGGCACACGTACTGGTATATTCGAACTGTTATATTTTTATTTCAGTAAAAAAAGAACTGGTATATATACCCACTCGTTACGTCCGTCTGGCCGCACGTTCGCCTTAGGGCCCCCCTGCGGTCGCCTTGCGGGCACCTTGAGGCTACCTTGTGTCTGCCTTGAAAATTCTATGGCCGCCGCAGGGACGCCCTAAGGTCACCGTGCGACATCAAATCAAAGACCGTACGGCACCACCAGTTGTCGGTCTCCACAATTTCTAAATACGCCGTGCGGCTCCCAAAAAATAAAAACATATGTGACTGCTACATTGTGTGACCGTGGAAATACTGCGGCCGCCGTATAATTGCTAGTGGCCTAGATTTTGGAGACCAACGGCCGCCGTGGCAAATGTGACTTAGTGGGGTTGCCGTACGGTCTTTGATTTGATGTCGCACGGTGACCTTAAGGGGCCTGCGGCGGCCATATAATTTTCAAGGCAGCGTGCCCAGTGCCGCAAGGCGACCGCAGGGGGCCCTAAGGCGAATGTGCAGCCAGACGGACGGTAAGGAATGGGTTAATTTTTTTTCGGCTTGTCGAATTGCTACGGCGAACGTAGAAATGAAAAAAGTTATAACTCCGCGTTATAATTCCCCGGCGACCCTACGGCCTGTAAAAGATAGCCAAACGGCGTAGGGCCACCCTGAGGCCACCGCAGAAACTCTGCGGCCGCCGCACGTTTCTGTCAATTCAGAGGGCGTACGGCCGCCGTATCCTTGCCGTAGAGCAAATGTGACTTAGGCCTTAGGCCTAAGCAGTCTAGCCTAGGTTTGAATCTCGGCCCAGCTAGAAACTGTCATCTCGGTGTTTGCGTTCTTCGAATGGATATTAAACCTAGGCATCCTGTCTGCCGGCATTGGTTGGTGGACGCTAAAGATCCCGCGGTGTCCTTTGCGAAGGGTAGTTGAGCTATCGCCAATACCATGGCCAAATTCCAAATGCCTGCCCTAACTGCTGCTGGGAAGGCAATGGCAAAGCACCTTGCGTAATCCTTGCCAAGAAACTGCCTCGGCAGCACCATCACTCTGTAAAGACTATGGTACATCAAAAATTATATGTATGTATGGATGTATGTACATATATATATATATATATATATATATATATATATATATATATATATATATATATATATATATACATACATATGATGGATATGGATCTTTGACATTGGTCTTTTCCCCCACGGACTGTTATGCCGTGGACTGATATTGAGGATAGGCTCTCAAGGTGGGTAAAATACTCCAATGGTTCACAGTCTCAAACAGCCTCTGACAGTCGAGCCTCACATCGGCCTTCTCATGGTGGGGTTGTTCTGACTAATGGTTGTAGAAGTGAAAGGCACATCATTAGCTCCCTAAAATCTGTTGCTTCGGGCAGATGGGGCTCATTAGCCTTGGTAGGCAGCTCTTCGAGGAGAAGGAAACTGAATCCAAATCTGCCACAGCCTTACGCTTCAGGTTTTGAAACCAAAGGTTAAGGGTTTAGCGGGGTAAAGGCAGCAATCCTTCTTAAACGAGGTGGCCTTTGCATTTGTTGACCAGTGTGCCACCCTTGGTCAAGGTGTAGTACCCTATTTTATCCTACCTATCAGGGTTACGTGAAGCAGTGGGAGCAAGTGGTCGATGGCCATGCAGGCAGTTGGCACATATTGCTCGGCAGAGGATTGTCCCATGGAGAATCATGGTTAGGATCATCCATCTTGTATAGACACTGCCCGGAAGAAGGTAATGGCAAACCGATTCCATTCATGCCAAGAAAACAATCATGATCAGAAATCTATAAGATAGAGATCTGGTGCTTGATTCTAATCAATAGAAGATGGAGAAGTGCTGTGCAAACTGCTAATACTCTGCTAGGCGCAGACTGTGACAGATCATGACTCCCTGTGGTAAAACTATAAATGAAACTTATGCCGACCAGATATGACCTTGAAAACATATCTCAACTAGAACGCCAGTAGAGGCACTCGGTAGTGCGCATACCTCCACCAGGCTGAATGGTTTACGTTTTGTATCTCACCGATAGGCCGGATCTGGATTCGGACCTCCAAAATGGAATCTATTCGTCCTTTTCACACACCCAACATGTACACATAGTTTTGTCATAACCCACCCACAACATTTTGAGATATTGTGAAATATATCGTCTTTGGCCCTATCTCTCAATATACTCCTTATCAGAGATATCCTGCTCACAGACAGACAGACAAACAAACAGGGGTGTAAACGCAGCTTAATTTTGTGGTGGAGCAAGTAAAGTGCTCAACCTAATTGTGTGCTCCTTCGGTGGAGCAGGTAAAGATAAATATTAATAAAGGCAAAGAATATTTCCCATTTGCCAGCCTTGAGGAAACTCTCTGTTTCATAGATTATCACAAAGCTTTCAATTGTGTTGATCATGAATTGATGTGGAATATTCTGAGAGAAATGGGAATGTCAGAGAACCTGATATGTCTGATACGTCTGTACACTAAACAAGAAGCTACAGTAAGAACAGGGTATGGAGACACAGAATGGTTTGGAATTGGAAAAGGAGTCAGACAGGGGTACATTCTCTCCCCTTACTTGTTTGTCTCGCCCCAAAACTTTTAAAATGGTTTTCTCTGCAACCGCTTCTCCGATTGATGCAAAACTTTACACATCGGGAGGGACTCCCCATGGAGAATATTATATTGTTAACTCTGGTGTCATAGGTCACATGGTATGGCAGCCATTGTGGAATAAAGGGAAGAAAATTGACATCATTTTCCCCGAAACCGCTCAATGAAAATAATTGAAACTCGGCATATGTCAACTCCCCATTGGGTATATAGGGTGATAACGATGACATCAGTGAAGTAGTATTACAGCCAAAATTAGTTGAATTGAAATCTTTATCCGAAGAATCAGAAACTTCATATATCTGATCTATGACCCGATGTGAGTGAAGAATTAAATTTATGACGTTCATAACCCAAGCCAAGAAACGATGTTACATAATAGGGTGCATGGATGATTATGGGTATAAAGGCCATAACAGTAGCGTGTTCAGTTAACGATGGTATTTTTGTTCAGAATTAACGTGCGAGGTGAAACTATGCGCTCTACGAGTGCCATCCTAGTTCAATCTGAATAGTGAATACATCATGAGGAAATCAAACTTTGATAACATAGAGGCTTGGAGTCAGGATTGGAGGAAGACGGATCAACAATCTAAGGTATGCTGACAATGCCACTCTGTTGGCAGAAAATAAAGGGAATTTGATGAAACTGCTGCAGACAGTGAAGAAGGAAACTGAAAAAGCTGATCTTTGTTTAAATCTAAACCAAGACAAAAATCTTGTCAACTGAGAAGATCGAAGTGTTCAGATTGAGAGACGATCATCTGGAAGTCGTGTAAAGTTTCATCTTCCTGGGTTTTAAGATTGAAGTGAGTGGAGAATGTGGAGGAGAAGTTAATAGATGGACAGTGTGGGGAGAACAGCAATGTCAGGATTGACAAAGATGACCACACAAACCAAGAGGAGGCCGATGAATGATCTGCTATTTCGAGTTGCAATGTATGGATGTGAGTCATGGACAGTGAAAAAGGAACAAGAATGACAGTTTTGAAATGTGATTTTGGAGACAAATGTGAAAACATTCCATGGACTGCAAGAAGGACAAACAAATCAGTGCTTGAAGAAATCAGACCAAAATATATAATAGAAGCGCCAATGATAAAACAGAAAATGTCGTACTATTGGACACATCATGCATGGAGAAAATGAAAGCCAGCAGAAGTAATCATCTTGTGTATGGTAGAGGGACAAAGAGGAAGGGGTACACCTTGCTTATGCTGGATGGATGGGGTAAAAGGCTGCAATCAAGATGTCTCAAACAGAGCTTTGGGAAACAGTGTAGGATAGGGATGTTTGAATAAATCTGATCATGAATGTCACCAGAATTTAGGGATATATATATATATATATTTTTTATATATATATATATATATATATAACATGTATGTTGGGGATGGCAGAACAGCTTTGAGATATGTGTACTTGGCTTTGATCTGTCTAGCCTGAGTTCAAATGCCAACCCAACTATAAACTACCTTGGTGTTTCGCAAGCGGGGTGAGGCATCAGTGTTTGCGCAATCATGGGAAGATTAGAAGAACATGAATCTCGATTAGAAGAACATCAAACTGGAGGACCCTTCTGCCAGCAATGGTTATTGGGGGATGTTTCCACGGTGTCTTTTGGAGAAGGGAAGACAAGTTGCACCCTGAACAAATTGCAAATTCCTCCACTCACTGATTGCTGGGAAGGCAATGGCAAACCACCCAATATAACCATTCCCAAGAGATTGCTTCCGCAGCACTGGTGCTCTTTGAAGAGTTTGGCACATGATGATGATTATGATACTGTATATGCTGAAAATACTGCTTTATTATGTTGAGAGTGAAGCCAGTTTGACATGTTGGATAGATTTGCATTTTTGCTGTGAGTTTGGAGCTAGATTGACTTTGCGCTGCTGTTTATGTCCGATGTTTTTTTTTGCTACTTCAGCCTGGCATTCGTGATGTTGAAGTTGAGGGGGTGGAGGGAGCAGGTGGGGAGGGGAGGGAGATGGGGGGCTGGTTCCCCGGCGGGGGCTCCTCGGATGCGCAGACTTTGGCACTGATGCTGCAAGAGCAGCTGGATGCCATCAACAGGGAAATAAGGTCCCATTTTTATCTCACTTTCCATTTCCACATGCATTTATTTCCCTTTTTCCACTTCCCTTAAAAAAAAAAAGCTTCTATGCATTTCTCATTAAATCTTATGAGCTTCTCATCGTTTTCTCATCGGATCTCTTGAGATATCCCTGGGAGATATTTGTAAGGGTTCCCTTTTATTGCTTGTTTATATTTCTTCAGCCTCCTCATTGTCCACCCCCTTCTGTTGCCTTCTCTTTCAGATGTCTTTTCCATTTTATTCCTATCATTACTCTTTATCATTACCACTATTTTCCTCTCTCTACCTCTTTCACACTGTCTTCCCACTTTCTGCTTTTCCACACATCATCACCTGTTCAGGCTCATCCAGGAGGAAAAGGACTCGACTGATTTACGTGCTGAGGAGCTGCAAAGCCGTGTTGGGAGTTCAAGTCCTGCTGGCGGTTCCTCTCCACCATGCCGTCTTCCCTCTGCTGCCTCAACCCCTGGCTCTTTGGCAACCCCTCCAGCCTCTCCTCCACGAACTGCAGCCCGTCGTCCTCCAAGAGACCTCGACCGAATGGGTGTCATGACCTTGGTAACTTTACCACACACCATTGAGACTGGTAATCTGTTTTATTTTTGGTTCATATGGGGCAGCAGGATAATTCTGTTGGTTCTGCATTTACCGTTGATCTGTCTCGGATGGGTTCAACCCCTAATGTGATCAAACTTGACTTTAAAAACTGCCTTTCTGATGGAGTATCAGCAGGAAGGGATGCATTTCAGACCTCATCATTCTTCAGATTGGGATGTAAATCCAGCTGTCTCGTATGCATATAGGTTCTGGACTTTAAAGGCTTCACTGTCCCTCTTGAAATGAGTAGGCCATTGCAAGGAGAATAAGCTCAAGGAGTGTAGATAAAGCACTCACACAGTGGGCCCAAACAGCTTCCTCCAGTGTCTGAGTTTACTTGTATATCTTGAATTCATTAATGTGCTGAGAAATATTTGTTGAAAACCACCTGTAATTTTCTGTGTGTCTCTAGCCAAGCGATTTAAGGAAATATCGGCGGAAGGTAAGGTTTCGTTACACTACACCTCTCTTTTTCTTTTGTTCCACAACATGTGAAAATGGATTGCCTGGCCTTAATTACTCAAAAAGACGATAAGAATTGGGATGTCCCATTTTATGTTGTTATTCATAGATGCATTTTATATGGCCCCACAAATTTTGGTTTCTAATTTTAGCTTCAAAGGTTTACTTCGAGTTAAGCATCCAAACTTGATAATTTTTCTCATCCATCTGGGATTCTTGGGAACACACATTCCAACCACCGGTATTAAAAATGTAACCATAATCTTAGACCTGGAACACTATTGTAAACCTTACATCAAACTCCGATCACAAACTCCAGACAATGGCTGGTGAAGAACACAGGGAAGACAAGACGACGATCCGCTGTGAGACCTCACCACCTACAAGTCCACATGGGAATCTACAACGCCTGGGGTATTCTGTGAAGGCAGCCAGCCAAGAGGACATCCGCAGGTAAAACCCACAACAATGTACAAACTACCTAAAGTCAAACGAATACCAACTAGACTTTGTCAAGGCTATTTGTCAGTCTGCATTGGAGGACAATTCTATCGATTGGTTGTATCAACTGAAGGTTGATTAAGGTGTTCTGACCACCATGGGAAGCAAAGGAAAGGTGACGTTTTGGATGTTAGCCCTTCGTCGGAGCAAGGCTGATCCCCTGAAACAGCTTTACTTTGCTTCCCATGGCACTTGGCATACCTGGTGTTGGCTTAATGGTTAGGGTGGTGGGCTTTGGATCCTAGGGTCCTGAATTCAAATCCCGCTCAGCTGTTTAATTAATACCAGGTGGGGTTAACTCAGCCTGTCATCCTTCCGAGGTCGGCAAAATGAGTGCCGGCATGCTGGTATACTGTGTCGGAGCGGCGACCCGTCCAGGATTGTGCCCAATAGCCAAGGAGACTGCTTAAGCAGCACCAACGCTCTGCACAGAGTATGGTCCCAATCTCCTCCTCCTCAGCATACCTTTGTGAACTTTTAGTTGGTTAAAATTACCGTAGTTATAGTCAAACTTCAAAAAGTGCAATACGAGTGAATGTGTGAAGCACAATCACTCTGATTTCATTCATTTCCTGATCAACCAAGCTGCTTACAATTCAAAACAGTGACATATAAGAATGGTTCAACAAGTTTAAGGATACAAGCATACAATGGAAAGAGTATTTGCGATGCTGGTGTGAGATTGTTAACAGATTGCCAAACAATTGTTTACCAGCAATTAAAATTACACAAGTACATTTCCTCATAAACACTGGACTATAATAGCAAGTTTGAAAAACGAGGAAATGCTTTAATTCTTCCTCATGGTTTAGTGATGCAGTTCGAAGGATAAAATATTTGTTCCTAATAAAGGCCAACTTTGGGGAAAAAAATTTAATAAGTGAAAGGATATACAGTATGTAGTTCAAGGCTGACTATTGAATTTAGAATGTTTGATGTCAGTTTCGAGTCCATTGTTTTTTTTTTTCCTCATATCCCGAAGGCCTAGACCTCTTTCCATGAAGCTCCTGTTTCTTCTCCTCCTCCTCCTCCTCGTCCTCCTCCTCCTCACAGCGCCTCTCTGGTAGGGGATTCCGGCTCTGAGACCCTCCGAAAAGCACACAAGAAACGAGGTCTAAAGTTTGGGTTGCTCTTCCGTCGAAAGAGCCGTATGGTCGGAGCATCTGGCAAAGAGTTGCAGCTATCCAGTCAGGGTATCTGATCTCTTCCCGAAACTCGTTCTTTGTATCTTTTGGCTCACACGAGCTCGCTACTTGATGTTGTTCCGATCTCCTGTGCTCCCAAGTCTCTCTACTTGTCATAAGACATGATAAGTTCATGAATATCAGTCAATTTCTCTAGTTCTTTCAAATGTATATTTTTGTGAGATTAAAAGGAAAGCCATTTAATCGAGTCGGTACCTCGATGAATGCAATTTTAATTGTTTTTTTTACTTGCACTTAACTTCTTTGATTCAGTGAGAGATAGAAGATATTGCTGGGTTAAAGGGGTGGCGGATCCATAGATGTGTGTTAAGAATTTAGCTCGGTCTGTGTACTCGAGGAGGGTAGAATTACGCTTGTAACAGGGATCTGTCAGATGTAAGTTCGATTGTAAAACGTGCACCGAGGAGGCAGTGATTGGAAACCTTAGAGCAGAATGGGGTAATGTTGTATTGTGTTAAACCTCCTGTACAGGCGAGACCAGGTGGAGGACTTGTGGGCAAAAAAGCACCAAGAAAGGCGCTGGTTAAATGGACATTATCACGAACCGTTTTCCCAGATAACTGCAGGCCAGAATGACATCGTAAGCTGTGGAGCCACGGAGAGCGGGTGAGACACTGACTGGAAGAGGCCGCCCCCGCAGCAGCGGGAAGTCAATGGTGGGACCAACCATGTGCTTGGGTTGATCCTAAGGGTGGTCCCAGAAGTTGTATATGCGCATGTGCGCAGCAGATGACGGTGGGGCTGAGAGAACACAGATCACCTCTCTCTCTCTGCTTTGCCACTTCTCCCAAAGGATCAGTTCAAGAAACAGTGAACGCCATCTCCCCACCATCACACATCATCTGTATGCTGTCATTTCCCTCCCCATGCCACATCTTCGTCCTGTGCTGAGCCAACCTGCACAACATCATTGTGATACAGCAGAGACCATCTTGGGACTGCATAAGTCCTCGCCTGCCCCTTTGTTCTGGTTTGAGTCCGGTAATTTGGTGCTTTAGCGACGTTTAGTTATATTCTTGTAATAAGTATGTGTGCTCCATATTTGTTTGTCTTTCGACTGCTTGGTTCGTTGTGTTTATTTATTAGCGTCTTGTCATCCCCCTGTATTCATTGCTTTAAATCGACATCTTATTTATAAGAATGTTTTCCTGCCTCCTTCCTTCCCACATGACCAACTGCCAGTCTCGGTTTTATGTAATCGATCCTTGGGGAAAATATCATGGTAAATAATGCATTAATTCTGAACGTCGTGAATTCAGAGATCGTTCTGGTCATTCGCGGAGATCTTAGACCTCCGGCTCAGAATGTCTGCATTCGCTGGACCTCTGACATGACTATAATAGATATATAAGAGGATGAGTTTTCCATAAAATGCCATGTAATATACCGCATGCTTATTTTTCACGATGCCTCGTCATGAGTATATTGTCACATAGGGGGTTCCGTTAACACAGAACCTCTGCACCGGAGGTCCAAGACTTCTGCGAATGGCCAAATGATCTTTAGACAAGATGCTGTGAGCACACAGCACTTGTGCTTCTATGTATTCATGCTCTCATAGCAGAAGACTTAGATATAATTTACTACCTCTCCAAAGTTGGTCAATATGGCCAAACTAGGTGGTCTTTCCCACCCTTGGGAATCGAAAGGTGGGAAGATGCTTCTTATAAATAAAATCGGTTATTACAACAATACGGGAGGGAAGATGAGAAGCTAATAACAAATAAATGGACAAGCATGGTGCTCAAAAACAAACAAGGAAGCACTCGTACTTATGATACAAATGAAGCTATAACCGGCATGGAGCCAATCACACTGACTTCCATAATGAAGGGGACAAGAGAGGACTTGAGCAAATGAATCGGCATCTCCATGCCACTCCGACACCGCAGAGATCGTCCAGCTCAGTCCACGGTGTGAATGCTAAGTCGGCTGGTGTCCATCGCACAGAGAAGCAGAGAGCAGACAGAAAGTCAGATGCTCATGGCCAAGCTGCCAGGAGAGAGAGATGATATCTCTGTGCACATGTGGGGACTCGGCTCTTATTCCCTTAGGACCGCTCTCAAGCAAGCGGCTGGTTCCATCATTGACTGTCTCACCGTGTGGGGGTGGCACGTTCAAGCAAGAGTCCAACCCCATGTCCAGGGGCTTTTCCGCAGCACACGATACCCCCCAGGTGCACGGATCTCAATGAAGCGGCCAGTAGGGGATTCCAAAAACCGCATGCATAGCACTTTTGCTATGTCGTTCACCTGGCCTCAAGTCGTTCACCTGGCCTCTCCTGTGGACAGGAGGTTTCAAACACCAATGTCCATAGCCTATGTTGCTTTATAATGGACACTCACAATCCCCTCAGTGCACATCTTACATATGACTTACCCCGGACGTGTCCCTAATGCAGGTGTAAATCTCACCTACTCGAGCACACAGTCCATACTATTCTTAACATAATCCAGCCATGGATCCCTCCCCCTTTCCACGTAACATGCTTATTTTTCTTGACGCCGTGTCATGAGTATATATTTTTTTTATAACTTTTGGCACTGAATCTTCGGAGATAGAAGATTGATGTTAGTTTGAAGAATCTTAATCAGGAGGTTGAACCTTTATTTTTCAACCTTATTCATTGTTGATCTTTGGCTTTTTTGCTTCTCTCCAGGCAGCTCGTCTGACTCGGAAGTTACACCGTCAGATGTACTGGGGATCGGAAAATTGGGAACCAAGGCAGAGAGGGACAGACGCTTACAGAAAAAGTATGTACCAAGCTTGGAAATTCCTTCATTGTTTTCATTTGTTTCATTCTTTTTTTGTTATCTCTGCATTGCTTGTTTCTTTGTTTTTTTTTGCCGTTGCTTTTCTCGCTGCACTCTTTTGAAAATCCCCAGCCAATTCACCTTTGGCGTTCAAATGCTGATATAAAGTTGACTCATTTGTTGATGCAGTGTCACCCCCCTCCTCCCTCCACCACCATGGAACCCTCCTCACCATTTCCACTAATCTTGAATGATTAGAGCTCTAGCCTGAGCGTAGCTTATTCGGTGGCCTGTTTTCAAATGAGCTAAAAGTCTGTATTTGGCCCTAAAGGGTGGGGGGGGGGTGGGGGGTCTGCCTTCGCTAAAAATTGCCATTCTGACATAGCCAGCAGGAAATAACTACATTTTGAAGCATTCACTCCTTCTGATTGGGACTACAGCCTGCTGTCCCATCTGCATTTCGGTTATAAATGTGAAATATCATATGGTATTGTTACAGCCGCGGGTCCGTTCCGGTTGCCCGATTCGACTCTCGCGGGTCACATCAAAACGAATGCAACCGCCAGCCAAGTCTACGGTCCCGAGCAAGTTCCTGGATCTATTTGCCACATTACACTGCTCCCGGGGCCATGGAATTAACTGGGTGAAGTGCTGATAGACACCTGTGCCTCTTATAAATTTGGCCGAGCAAACCGTTAGGTCACGGGCATCCCGAGCAAGTTCCTGGATCTATTTGCCACATTACACAGCTCCCGGGGCCGTGGAATAAACTGGGTGAAGTGCTGATAGACACCTGTGCCTCTTATAAATTTGGCCGAGCAAACCGTTAGGTCACGGGCATGGTCAAAGTGGTTTGAACCACACCACAACTGGCCTGAAACCAGCCTAAACCACCAAACAGAGCAGCTAAGGACAAGCAGAATTCACCCTGAGACCAGGTATATTAAATAACAAGCAAATAGCATGGGCGAAGGAATTTACAAGAATGAAGCAATCACAATAAAAAATAATGTAATGAATCATTATAAATAGACCTCCTTAACCAATACCGATACACACCCACGATGCCAAGGAACGAACGGAGATTCTTAATTATTTATCCTTGAAGGCCTTTAAGACACTCCACAAGAGATATACAAAGGAGTTGACAGGATAGGAAGACATCGTCATCAAACCCAGCAAAACCATGCAGGAGTTCTGGAGGCAGTTTGACTCCACAGCAGGGCAAACATCCCATGGCCAGAGAGAGAGTGAGAGAGAAAAGATGCAGATTGTTTGTGTGACGCAACCGTTTGGCAATTTGAGGGACAAGGCAACCTTGTGAACCATTCGCCAATGAAGTACAGCCTTCTCCTGTCAGATCGCAAGCATCTGCTCTTTATTAATTCTGGCTCATGCGCCTTTCCCTCTCCTTGCCATTGGTGGTGATTGGCCTGATGGGCGGAGAGACTCGGCCATACCGGCAACATCATGAGCTCATCGCTTGCTCCACAAGTTCTAACGCCATGCAGCACAAGTCATAACGGCTACAGCACGACCTGAGGTGATTTAAATTCCTTTTGATGGCTCCTTTCTCCCACCAGCCTCATGCTGCAAAGTCTGGCCAACGCTTCCAAGAGGAACATTTCGACAGATAACAGAAGATAAAGACATTAAATAAATGGGGCCAAAAGGGTTGATAATTTGTAGTCACAGATATTATGGAAGGTGAATGCCATCTATCTAAACATAACAGCGATGCATGTTTAATATTACACTTAATTACTTTACACTTATCTAAACCACGTAGTACTAAGAAATAACTAAGGTTATATTAAGGATCTATTAACCCCTTTGGGTCATTCCCATAACACTGTTTTGAAGAAAGAAGACAATTTGCCTGTTACTCTGGTCAAATTTCCTGCTTGGGGCCAGGTCAGGACAGGTATGGGAGCATGCGCCAGAGCAACGCGTTGCTGCGTCGACTTCCCGCCAATACTCCAGGGGTCTCCATCTGGCCAGTTGCCTGGCCCATCCCCATCTCCTTCAGATGTCGATCAACCTGCTGCAACCACAAGGCACGTGGTTGGCCCGTTGGCCTCCTCCACTCATAAGGCTCCCTCACTGAGAGAATCTGGTGAGCAGGATC
>CM068966.1:11814934-11833656 GCA_035128595.1 Eptatretus atami | reverse complement strand
AAACGAGCCACATGCCCATACAGCCGCAGCTGACGCTCACGGACTATGCAGGTAATAAATCTCATTTGAGTCTCTCTCAGCAACCACTTGTTGGACACAAAGTCTGACCAGTGATAGCCAAGGATTCGCCAAAGAGACCTGGTACCAAAGGAGTTAAGTCTCCGTCTCAGATCCTTGGTCAGAGACCAAGGCTCACATCCGTAAAGCAAGACTGGAAGGACCAAGGACTTAGACTCTGACTTTGTCCTGCATAGGTACCGACAGCGCCACACCCCATGATCCAGTAAATCCACGACTCCCCAGGCCTGACCCAGACGTCTATCGACCTCTGGCTCACAACTTGCAGAAACATGACTGTCACTGCCAAGGTAAGTGAATCTCTCCGTGATCTCAACTTCCTCAATGCAAACAGGTACAGACAAGATATCAGCATCCAATCTGTTATTGAAAGCTTGGATCTTAGTTTTGACCCAGGAAACACATAATCCCAGCGGCTCCGAATTCTCATTCAGCGCCTCGAGGGCCCCTGTAAGGCTATCCAGCATCTCTGCAAAGATGACTGCATCGTCTGCAAAATCAAGGTCAGAGATCTTGACATGCCCAAACGATGCACCGTAGTTTGATCTCTGACATCCTCCCCAAAATCCAGTCCATGCAAGTGCTGAAAAGTGTGGGGGCCAGTACATATCCTTGACGAACTCGAGTAACAACTCGAAATAAGTTGGAGATGGTATCACCACATCTCACAGAACTCTTAGTTGCAGAGTATATAGCCCAGGAGTAATAGGTTTAGACCTGGGAAATAATTTATAACAAGCTGAAACTTTCAGGAAATGTTCAGAAAACTGTCAGGAATAACATACTAAAAGTCCCAAGAATCCCTTGGGGCTTTTGAGAAATTCAAGATGGCGTCCAGATGGCCGCCGGCTTGAGATTTTTCTCATATTTCAGGCTTAAAACATTCAAAATGCAAAATATGAGTCTAAACATATGTTTTTTGGGGCAGGGAATTCAATTTCAACAATATTTTGAAGATTTAATGAAATCCTTATGCAGTTATACATAGGTCTAAACCTATTACTCCTGGGCTATGAACAATTTTCACCATATCTGTGGTAATACTATAGAAACCTTAAAAAATAGAGAAAATAAGAATATTCATGTATCTATCTATAATTCCAGCAATCTCTGTGTGTCTGTTTGTCTGCGACCGCCGTTTCTCGACGACCGCCGGTCCGATCTCATTGAAACTTGCCAGGAATATTGCCGGGGACCCGCGGATGTGCCTTTTCGAGGTTTGATATCGATCGGACGAGCGGTTCCCAAGTTACGGCCATTTTATTGCTTTTTCAGTGTTGAAAAGGTGTATATATGGCAGCTGAAGGTGTCGTTCCACCTTCTCACCTTATCATGCCATTTTTTTCCCAAATTATTAATAACCAGACGACCACCGGTCCGATCGGATTGAAACTTGCCAGGAAATTGCCGGGGCCCCGCAGATGTGCCTTTTCAAGGTTTGATATCAATCGGACAAGCGGTTCCCAAGTTACGGCCATTTATCTGTCAACCAATGACAGGACACGGTGCATTGACGTCACAATTAATGTTTGTTTAATATTTATTTATTTAAAAAAATTTTGGCCACGATTGACGTCAATTCTTTTCTTCTTCGTTTGGTATGACGTCACAATCGACACTGGGACCTGAGTATGTGCCTTATTATTTATTATTATTGTTGTGCTTGGTAGACATTGTGAATACATTTACAGAGAGAGGGGGCGAGAGAGGAGGGGGAGAGAGGAGAGGGG
The DNA here is from genome assembly GCA_035128595.1 of Eptatretus atami. NCBI lineage: Eukaryota > Metazoa > Chordata > Myxini > Myxiniformes > Myxinidae > Eptatretus > Eptatretus atami. Next base: position 11,831,848 of record CM068966.1, on the reverse strand, counting down.
AGAGAAAGGGCGAGAGAGGGGAGAGAGAAGGGAGAGAGAAGGGTGAGAGAGGGGGGAGAGAGGGGGGCAAGAGAGAGGAGGGGACCGAGGAGGGAGAGTGGGGGGGGCGAGAGAGAGGGGGCGTCACAATTCTTCTTCTTCGTTTGATATGACGTCACATTGATGCTGGGGACCTGATACTGCAGGCACGAAGCTGCACATACTGGCACGCCCCTACAGGCCCGCCCCTACGGGCCCGCACTAGTTGTATTAAATACATTAACAAAAAACAATTAACAAAACAATTACAAATGTTAAAACTTGTGAAACATATTTACAACATGACACATGTTCACCCTCAGTCATCATCCTCATCATCAGTTTCTGGAGAAACAGGAGTTGATTCTTCAGTTTCTCCTTCAACATCCAGCAAGGATGGCATTGGTGCTGCATTGTTGCAGGTTTGACCAGTGCACTTTGTACACAGGGCAGAGCAGTGCACCCCATCTTCCTGCAGCCACATGACACTCCACAGCCATCTGCACTGCAGCCACAAGAGATCATGTTGAGCAGAGTGTCTGGAGCAATGGGACGGTCAGTGTCAACTGGAGTCAGGATGTCCTCCAGTTTCCATCCCCATGCTGTTGCTGCAAGGGCCTCCCCATCCATTCTTGAATAGTGAGATATGTTCTGAAGGAATGTTGCTTGGCTGCAGCACTTGTTGGAGCAAAGTTGCCAACTGGAACGTTGATGAAAGTGACGTTCTGTGATTGCCTTGTTGTAGGTGATGTAGCGGAACACGTCCAGTGATGTACAGCTGGATGCACCATAGAGCTTCAGGAGGAACTTTCACCTGCTTCTTGTACTTGCTGATGAGTGCTCTCCGCGTTGATGAATGTGTTGAGTAGTCATACTCCTTATTGTTATGCACCAGATTGAATGCCTTGCGCTTCCCTTGGCGATACAGAGCAGACACGTGTCGCATCCAGTTATGGCATGCAGCACCATCAGATATTTACTTGTGTCACCAATGCTTGCTTGAATGTTGTGAACTCTGTAGAGTGTTGTGGGGTTCTTGCAGCATAACATGTACAGGTCCATGTTTGTGGTTGCTAGAGTCACAGCATTACCAGCAGGTCAGTGTCAGTTCCGCCAACAACCACCGGTTTGCCAGGCGCTGCCAAAGACAGAGCAGTTGACACAATCAAGGCATCTGCATGAGCTTGCGCCTGCTTCACCTGGATGCCTGCTTGATTCAGCAAGCCACTGAGCATCTCTATGAGATGCTCCTTGTTGTGGTTATTTGCCAGAAATGCTGCCTGAGTAGTAGTGGTTTGCATGTTCTGGTCAAACAGGATGTCACCGGATGTTGACTTCTTTGCCCTGCGTAGTTGCTCTGCTGCCTTGGTGGAGACGGTTCTGTAGCCATGGAACACAGTAGTAGTGCCAACCCCATAGTGCTTCAGGATGTAGGCAATGTAGCACTGGCACACACCTCCATAGGTTGATGGCTGTGGCCAGACTACTGACTGCAACAGATGGCCTCCATCTATGACAAACTGGCAGTTGTTTGGAATGTTGGGTTGTACAGGGGCAAATGACTTGAGGAGAGTACCTAGGGCACTCTTGGTTGGTTTCCGCATGGCACCATCATGAAACAGGATGGAGGTTGAAGAGCCAGCTCATATGACATGAACTGCTTCATGTCAGAACTTGTCTTGAGGACACAAGTGATCCTGTTGAAGAAGAGAGTGAGATTCACCTCTGTGTTTTGCCCCCTGACGTTGATGCTGTTCTTATCTCCCATAGTCTTGACTTTGTCACTGCGATGCAGGGGTGATCTCTGTGAACTGCTTCCCTGTTATTTTAGATGCTGCAGCTTGACCAATCTGCACGGCATTGTCACAGTTGACAGATGTGTCAGCTACAACACCAGTGGAAATAGACACTAGGCGATCAGGTTGGTAACCTGCAAATGGTGGATGTGCCTGCAGCCACTGGAGGAAGACATTGTAGTCTTTCTTGTCTGTAGCCTGAGTGGATGAACGAAGATCTTTGTGTTGTTCAGAGGGAGCAGTGTGCACACCAGTGAACTTCTCCAAAGCATCGCACAAAGGACACAGTGAGGCAGTGCATGCACCCATTTGGTTAAGGTGCTGTCTGTTATCCCTCTACCATGTGTCATCCCTCCACTGGTTTTCAGCATCCTCATCAGGAACTGCTCGATTGTCTGGTCGGAGAAGTTGCCAGACCAGAACTCATTGGCTCGGCGGATGGTGAAATACCCTTTGCAGACAACATGTACTCCTCAGGTGGCATGACTTGTGCAATGGAGTTCATCTGCTGCAAGTACAGTCTGCCAGACTTGGCATACGGTAGATGACCTGCTGCATGGAAATGCCGGATCATCTCCTGCACACAGTGAAGATGAAGCTTCCAGTTGCCAGTCCTCTCAGCTCTGATGAAGTTGAGCATGAGCAACACCTGGTGGATGTACTGCACCCATAACTTCCCCGTTCTGCTCTGTTGTGCAGCTTGATCTAGGTGGTGAGTGAGAAACTGTTGAAACTCTTGCAGACTTTCATCTTCATCTATCTCAACAGCATCTTCATCTTGGTCCACTGTGTCCTGGTACAGACTGACCAGATGTTCCTTGTAGTCTGGCTCTCCCAGTCTGACTTGTCTAGCAGTACATAGATGAGGGCCAGCAAGGTCAGAATGTGGGCACGCACTGCTCGAGAGAAGGCATGACCTGTGAGCATATGCACCACTGAACCTTTGGCATACACTCGTTCCCACAGGTTTTCCAACCCGCTCCCTGTCATGATCTCCCAATGCTGCCTAGTAGGACATCAGCAGGTGGAAGCCACCAAGTCGCACCACCACTTTGTCCAAGTCTCTGGAGCAGCAACAATTTCAGAAGCCTTTTCATACAGAGGCTGATCAAATGTTACTGGGCAGATCTTGAGGTTGTGCTGTCACTTTGTGTCTGTGTAAAGCACAGTGCAGTGTAGATAGTGCTGGGGTTGCTTGGTTCCAGATTGATGAATGGGAGAGTCTCAATTCTGGAGGTTTGGAACTCATCACTTTTCAGAACAGTTTTCATGAAGCCACTCCAAGGCAGACACGGTGTTAAGTTCAACATGTACCCAAGCATCCAAATGGAATCAAGAGCTGATGCTTGCAGTCTGTGAGTGTCGGAGATCTGCAGAGGCTCTACTGTAAGACTGACTGCAAAGCAGGAACTGCAGGTGTACTGTATGTCTTGATGGGTATGTGCCCAAAAGTGCCAACTGCTTCAGCTGGGGGTAGTTGCATTGTGCGCTTGACACGAGACTTTTCTACTGTTCCGGGTGGTGTTACACAAGCTATGCCACCCATGGCATGGAAAGTGTTGTGCCTAGTTAGTGTAGCAACATTGAAATCTGCATTATCAAATACACACTGGGTGAAACCATTGAGGCCATAGGAGGGCTCACCAGCGGATATGAGGCTGTTTTCAAATCGCTGGACCTCCTTGTAGTCATCTGCAAAACTGATGCTACTGAGGATGTCTATCAGCTCGCGAGAGGCATACTTGCGATGTATGTACACTGCTATGGCAAGTAGCACTGGTGAAATGAAAGATCTTGGTCTGCAGGCAGAAATGACAGAATGGGCAATGGCAGTGCATCGCCGACTCACTACAGCAGCATTTTTGCCCTTTGGGTCCAACAACTTGTGCAAGAAGAGCTTCAGAGACTCAGGAATCATAGAGGAACCATTTTCAGTTCTTCCAAGGTTGGATATTCACCGAGATCATACACTGACAAACGAATCTCATCACGAATAATTGAAGCTGCCATTTCAATTATTCTTTCATTTTCACAAGCTTTGTCAGCTGCTTGATCTGCACCCACCTCTCACGAAGTATCCGGTGAGCAGATTCACGGACACTGACTATGCTGGATTTTCCAGGGAGGCTTGTTATAATGATATCATCTTTGTATCGCTCTTTCAGTTTCTGTTTGAAATACTTGAGAGAATAGCCTTCCTCACCATTCAAGAATGTTTCCATGTGCTCCATGAGGTCAGAAACTGCATATTTGACATTCGTCATTGTCATCTATATATGCACATAGCTCATTGAAAGCTGAAATCCTTTGAACATCAACTGGTTTGCCAACAGGTTTCAACTTTTGTGGGTTAGAAAGAATTCCTGGGCACAGGCACGATGGTATTTTGCCTCTGCGGAAACCAAATCAATGTTTGCTTCTATTCTTTTGGTAACCGCCTCTCCCCACTCATCACCCCTCTCTGTTGCCCTTTTCAACACATTGTTCTTGAACTCTATTGTCTCTACATTGCTTGTTAACTTTCAGCATTTGGTTTCAAGTCTGCTGCTAGTAATCAGTACTTCAGAGCAGAAAAGGCAGTGTGTAGTGATGTCAAACAAGGATTCTGGACCGCAGGGTGGGTTGTTCAAATTCCTCATCTGCCGCTGATTTCTCAGACTTTCTCGTCTCAGATCTGATGGATGATTCCCGGTGTAGGCTTTTCTACAGGCAATGTGAAGTGTCAGTGACTCCTGTATCTGTAGAAGTTCATGAAGACCATCCTGTCTCTCAAGGCTTGCAGCTACTAGAGTTGTCCTTCCTTTGGGTCCAACTTGCACAAAATCCTTGATGTTACGAATTTGATGTTAAGTCCTTACAAATGATGCACGACTCCATCTCCTGCTCTGAAAAGAAAACATTGTATTGTGCATGTCAGCCATATTAAATATGTAATAAGTTGATTTTATCTTAAAAATAGCCATAGTAATTGATTCTTGTAACTTAAAATCTATGTTTTGACCCATTATTTTTAATTCTATGATTTCAGCTTGAAATATGAGAAAATCTCAAGCCGGTGGCCATCTTGGACGCCATCTTGAATTTCTCAAAAGCCCCAAGGGGCATTCTTGGGGACTTTTAGTATGTTATTCCTGACAGTTTTCTGAACATATCCTGAAAGTTTCAGCTTGTTATGAATTGTTCTGGGTTTGACTCAAATTTGACTTAATACTCCTGGACTAATAGTTCAGAAATCAGATTGATCAGTTTTGGTGGCACCCCATTAAGCCCCGCCTAAGCTGTTGAATTAATACCAGGTGTGGTTAACTTGACCTGTCATCCTTCCGAGGTCAGAAAAAAAGAGTGCCAGCATGCTGTATAGTGTGTCGGAGTGGCGACCCATCCAGGATTGTACCCAATAACCAAGGAGATTGCTTAAAGCATAAGTCACATTTGCTCTACGGCTAGGATACGGCGGCCGTACCCCCCTAAATTGACAGAAACGTGCGGCGGCCGCAGAGTTTCTGAGGTGGCCTCAGGGTGGCCCTACGCCGTATGGCTATCTTTTACAGGCCATAGGGGTCGCCGTGGAATTATAGCGCGGAGTTATAACTTTTTTCATTTCTACGTTGGCCGTAGCAATTCAACAAGCCAAGCTGTGACGTAGATGTTCCACGTCGACCGTACGTAGGGTGTACGGTGGGCTTGCGTTATTCGTGCGGCTGCCGTAGGCTCTTATCAATGAAAAATGAATTTTGCCAACCCCAAAAAATTACGGCGGCTGCACTATTTCCACGGTCGCCGTAGGGTAGTCCTAAGGCGTCCCTGTGTTCAACGTACGGTGGCCTTGCGGTCTGTGTGACTACCTGCGGGCAACGCAGGGTCGACGCACAGTTCCCCTACGCCCGCCGTGCGTCCTACGTACGGCCTCCATGGCAGTCTGCGTCGACCGTGCGTCCACTACCGCTAGAGATCGGAGTATAGGTGTTTGCCTATACTCCGAACTGGTATATTCAGTATATATATATTATAGTTATAGTATATTCAGTTATATTTTCTGGTATATTCCGAACTGTTATATTTTATTCAGTAAAAAAAGAACTGGATATAATACCCACTGTTTACCATCCGTCTGGCCGCACGTTCGCCTTAGGGCCCCTTGCGGTTGCCTTGCGGGCACCTTGTGTCTGCCTTGAAAATTCTATGGCCCCGCAGGGACGCCCTAAGGTCACCGTGCGACATCAAATCAAAGACCGTACGGCACCCCACATTTTCGGTCTCCACAATTTATAAATATCCCGTGCGGCTCCCCGAAAAGAAAAAAACCATATGTGACTGCACATTGTGTGACCGTGGAAATACTGCGGCCGCCCTATAATTGCTAGTGGCCGTAGATGTTGTAGACCCTACGGCTGCCGTGCCAAATGTGACTTAGGCCTAAGCAGCACCAACGCTCTGCACAGAGTATAGTCCCAATCTCCTCCTCCTCCCATTAAGACCGAGAATCCTCCAGAAGGCATCCTGGTTCACTGAATTGAACGCTTTGCTGAGATCAACATAGGTTGTGAGCAGCCCCTGCCAAAATTCTCACCTGCATTCGTTGAGGACCCGAAGAGCAAGGATACGGTCAATTGTTGACCTCTTTGGTGTAAAGCCCGACTGCTCTGGGTGCTGGTGCCCAAGCATATGGTGGTGAACCCTATCAAGAATTATCCGAGCAAAGACCTTGCCAGGCACTGAGAGTAACGTCACCCCTCGGTAGCTGTTGCAGTCCTGGCGATCACCCTTCCCTTTCCAGAGAGGGACAACAAGTTCCCTCTTCCAGTCAGTTGGTACGATGCCTGTGTTTCAGACAGAGCATAGAAATGCATGCAACTACACAAGTACAGCATTTCCTCTAGCCTTGAGAAGTTCAGCATGGATGTCATAGATCCCAAGAGCAATTCCCATTGCTTGGGGTAATGTGCATAATTTTCCTGTACAGCACAAATGGAAGGGGGTGGGAGTTGGGAGGTGTTAAAATGTGGATATGACACAGGCATGATGGGATAAATGGCTTGCTCCAACTTTCCTTGGAACAGCAATTGAAATATCCCCTCTGCTATATGATGCAATGTCCTCTGTTGGTACTGCAACAGATGGCAGTTGTAGTCCAATTTGATGACCACAGATTAAACTCAGTTCCAGGAAGCTCAGAGGTAGGCAATCGATTTTCCATATGGTCATCTTTGCACAGTTGTTTCCCAATGAGATATTTTAACTCTATATGGCCTTAAATGCTTTGACATGTTGATACATTTGGATTAATGTCTGGAAGTCATTAGAAAATGATTTTAATATAATCTATCTAAATGTAATTGTAATTAAGCGAGTTACCAACTCAGAAATAACATATTACATTGAGTTTGTTCATTTGTATGCATATGAGATTGAGAGCGGGTTTGACTGGCAGGTGTGCACGATTCGCTAAGGGCTGTAGTTGTGGCACTTATGCAGACTCCTCTGTAAGTTATGGCAATAATTTGGAATTAAGCCAGGATGTAGGTGATACCTTGTCTACTCTTTGTAGAAAGATTCCATAAAATCTTTAATTCCCACCAACTAATGCCACCAGATGGATCCCCAGCTTAATGTTATCTGAGGGGTAACACACTCATTCATTAATGCAGTGCCCTGCCTGCGAAGCACCAATCACCAAGAAGATCCTCTGCAGCATCCTGCCAGAGTCGAAGATAGAGTAATCTTCAATTAATGCCTCTGCCCAGATAACTCACCTCAAATTAATTTCTCAACAGAAACAGTGGACAGTTTCACAAGGGCAAATAATTACCCGGTAAATGTGCTTGGCAGTAGTTATTCTACTACTATGATTGCTACGACTTCTTCAATGGCTCCCATTATTCTCACATTAAATGAGTTACCTTACAAGGAATTTCAATGCAGGTGGAGGCCATTCAGCCCAATTAGCTTGTGCAATGGTTGCAAACCCACGGTTGTTTTATTCCTTTTAAATGCTGAGCATCAATAAAAGAAGCAACACGTACCATTTTAGGGTATTTGGTATGACTCAGCCAGGGTTCAAACGATCAACCTGCCAGACTCGGAGCGGACACCTCGTGGGATCTTTAACATCCACCAATTAATGCTAGCGAATGAAACACCAAGTTCCCATTTATCCAAGGGGCAGCACACATTATAATGCAATATCCACCTGCGAAACACCAATCCGAGAGTTTATAGTCCTGTCAGGTTGAGAATCGGGCCCAGGCTCGACAGTTCAAAGGTAAGCACACTCTTCATGTAATGTCTGGTCAAACAATGGCAATAGTTATTATAGTGGAGTATTTGTATTTACATTTGAGTGTTCTTCTGCAGACATGAATTGTTGGAGGAGGCTCGGAGGCAGAGCTTGCCCTTTGCTCTATGGGATGGACCAACGGTAGTAGCTTGGCTCGAGGTAAGTTCAGACTTTGGCCCAACATCTTGCAAGCAGAATTGATTGAATGAGAATAAACATGAGGAATCAAACCACCAACTGAAGGCACCCAATTGCTTTTGCCAGAGGGAGCACAGGAGTCCCTTCACTGGGGGGGGGGGGGGGGGGGGGGGGGGTGGTGCACCTAAGGGCTTTCACCAAACATGGTGTTGGAGCGCTTTTTCAAGAGGAGATGCTGGAGTGCTTTCGCAAGAAGAGGTACTAGAGTGTTTGTGCAAGAGGGGGCGCCAGAGTGCTTTGACAGGAGGGAGCGCCGGAGCACATCAGCAAGAGGGGGTGCTGTTGAGCGTCGGTCAGAGGATGTGTCAGAGGGCATCAGCAAGAGTGAGTGTTGGAGGGCTTTCTCAATAGGGTGCAGCAGAGAACTTCTGTCATGAGGAGAAAAAGTGTTGAGCACATTGGCCAGAGTGCCTTTATCAGGAGGGAGCGGGAGGGTGGAAGAAGAGGGAAGCTTTAATTTGATAAATGCACACAAAGATACCATCAGGTTCATGACAACTAACCTGGTCACTGCAACACCAAGCTGAATGAGCTCTCCTATGACATCACTTGGGGCTCACGGAATATAAAACAATGAACACATGAATGCTTAGACAACCATTCATAAAAAAAATATATACCTTTTCTCTTTGAGTCTGCATGTGCAGTTACCTAATTGAGGAGTCACTCATTTATTTATGCACCCTTCCCTGGCATATCTCTTCAGCTTTGGGTGGGAATGCCAGCATGGTATGTAGCGGCGTGTCGAGCGAACGTCAAGTCTGGTGCCATAATGTCAGCCTTGTCCGACACTGAGATCCAGCGAGAGATTGGCATCAGCAACCCATTGCACCGCCTCAAACTGCGCCTTGCAATCCAGGAAATGGTTTCACTGACCAGCCCATCAGCACCACCAACTTCCCGAACGGTGAGACCAACGTCTGTCACATTGTAGCATGGTAAATTACATTGAGCTAATGCAACTTTGGTAACCTGAGGCCTGCATTTTAACTCAGCTCCAAAAGTGATGCTCATCCTGATAAAGCTGTTTCATCTTCCACCAGCCTACCGGGAACGTGTGGTTGACTCACGAGGAAATGGAACATCTTGCAGCCGCTACCAAAACCGTACGCTATTCCTACAAATCTTTATTATGATTTTGGTATCCCAGTGAAGCCTCATAGAAGCTTTAACTGCATTCATGTGAACTCCCTCCTTTCCCAATCTCTTATCGTTTGCTTTTTATTCCTCTTCTACTAATCGTACTGCGCTGCATGCTCTTTTGCGACTTTTTCTTCTTATTCTTCTTAATTCTTCTTCCTCCCCTGCTGTCCTTACTTGGACTGTGAGCCCAGGAGGCTGAGGAGGTTACCTGGGCTCAGGTGAGAATCATTTTGAAAGTTAAATGAAAAACTTCAACACAAGGAGCAATTGATTGCCTGCAGACCTTTTCCAATTAACAGATCCATTTTTTGTCCCAAAATTGTTTGACTATGAAAGCTGAATATATGAGGTCTTTTCCCCATTGACACCATGTGATGGCAACTACAAGGGGGTTGTTAAGCAGTTTCACATGAATGGTGAATTTTTGAAAAATTCATTTTTGATTATTTTCATTTTTTTTCCTTGTTTTGCTGTGCACAAACATGTTTATTTAATAATTAAATTGTCTTCCCAAAATTTTTTTCCTCAATTCTCATATGCATATCTTTATCATGTGAAGTAGAAATTGAAATAACTGTCATATTTACAACATTATTAACGGACGCATTTGGTTGTGGTTTCATGCACAGACACTGGGATATGGAGAAATGAACCATGAATGGATTGGGAACTATTGGCTCCCTAGTCTTGGCCTACCGCAATATCGTAGCCACTTTATGGAAAGTCTAGTGGATGCAAGAATGCTGGACCACCTCACCAAGAAGGATCTTCGACTTCATCTCAAGATGGTCGACAGCTTTCACAGGTTAGCAGCCAGGACTGGCAAATAGAAGTTTCTTAAATCTACAGGCCCAAGTGGTAACTTGGGTGACCTGTCCAGCTTACTCGGTCAATACCTCATTCTGCTGTGTTTCTGCTCGAGATTGGTATTGTATTTGAATGTGATCTGTGGACCCTATCGCTGGGTATACGTGCTGCCCGTTCAACTGCTCTGAGGTTCATATCACTGTTTCTCCAGGATGAGTCTGCAGTATGGTGTTATGTGCTTGAAACGGCTGAACTATGATCGCAAAGAGCTTGAGAGACGGAGGGAAGAGGGCCAGCACGAAATCATAGGTTCGTTCTTAAGATAAAGATCAAAATGTATGACCTTGGAATATTGATGCAAAACTCGAGTCCTCATTCTGCTGGACTTGTTTCAAGACTCCATGACCCAAAATTCAGGGGAAGGACCTCATTGCATCCCACGCAATATTATATATTAATGGACAATACACACACACATACAATATATATGAGCAGGAAACAAGCACTGTAAGTCTTTGTGAAAAAATTACGGGCCCAGACCAGGAATCAAACCCAGGTCCTCTGGTGAACTGTACCAGTGCTGAGCTATCTGGGTGACCCACTGGCTGAGCACGAAATTCTTCCACGTATAGAGATGCCCCTCTCTTTCCCCCGCTGCTTCCGAGGCACTCACTGCCAACCATAGGAGCAGCAAGGGCCTGTCCATGAGAGGGTCTATATTCATATATATATATATATATATATATATATATCTTGTATCCAGTACAGTAATGCCCCAGTTTGCATGAAGGATAGGTCCCTGAGAGATTTGCTTAATAGCAACTTCATGCAGAATGGGGCTCATAAAGCATTGCGTTAATGAGGATACGTGGACCGGACGTGTAATTTCCAGACTAGACGCGCTACCTCCGGGGATGTAAGAATGATGTATATTAATTGTAATAACCGGAAGTCATTAATGAACACTATTAAATGATTAAATATGAGTAATTAGTAATAAGATACTATGAGACCCCACCATTCACAGACCCTGTGTAATCGCAGTTTATAAAATACGACCTGCTTCTACATTCGCGGAGTTTTTGTTATTTATTTATTTTTTAATTTTTTTTTTTACACTTCAGGACTGGTTTTTTGCACTTCTGATATTAATTCAGCCCGGGAATTCTTCCACAGAAAACTGCTGTCTCTTATGCACAGATTCATCCCATCTTGTCTTCAATTATCTTACCCATCCTCTTGCTCTTGGTTCTCTGAATCCTGTTGAAGCTGTTGCTTTAAAACAACTTGCATTCTCCTTCTGGAAGGGAAATCTGACAAGGCAACCTCAGATCATTCCACAAAGCCTGCAACAAGTGTGTGTCTACTCTCAAGAGAGCCAGAAAACAACATCTGTCCAATCTCAATAATGATCTTCCAAACTGGTCTCCCTCCTCTAAAACCTGGTGGTGCCTTGTCAAGTCCATTGCTGATATATGCTCCCCCTCAATCCCTTTCCTCACTTCAGATGGCACCACAGCCGACTCTGCTCGTGAGAAGGCTGAATGCCTAAATTCTGTGTTTTCGTCCAAATCTTGTGTCCCTACCCCTCCCTCTCTGTACCTGACCTTCCAAGTCATACCCAATTGCTCCTGAATTCTGTCTTTTGCACCTGAAAAGGGGGAAAAGTTTCTGGCAACCATCGACTCTGACTATGCAACTGGACCGGACGGCATCAGCTCACGTGTCCTAAAAACCTGCTCTGTTGCTCTTTCACTTCCTCTCTCTGCCCTTTTCACCCTGTCATTTACCCTGAAGATAAGAGGTAGTGGTGAACAGCTGTTTTGAAGGCCTGGATGGAAGAGTGGGAATGAAGAGAGTGTGGGAGCTTATTCCAAAAGTGGGGAAAAAGAGGAATGAAAGAGTGAAGATGAGCAGTGATTCTTGATTTTGGTAGTTTTACCAGAAGAGGGTTGCTGGCGGACCTTGAGCGCCCTGTGGAAATATGGGGGGGGGGGGATCTCAGACAGAGTGGGGGGAGAGGGGCGTGAGGCCGGAGAGGAGACGGTAGAAGACAGAAAGACCAACGAACCTGCCTGCGGTTAGAGAGTGAGAGACCCAAAGACTCAGCCTCATCGCGGGAGATACCAATGATCCTAAATGCCTTGGTTTAACAGCGTGAAGCCGAGGAAGGTGAGAGGTGGGTGCACCAGCCCAGAGGGGAGAGCAGTACTCCATCAGGCTGTGAACAAAAGCTTTGTATGTGGTTGGAGCTCAGGTGTGCCAAGGAAGGGCTTTGCACGATGAAGGATGCCCAGTCGGCGACTAGCTTTGGAGGCCAGGTTGGAAATGTTGCTTTCCCAGGAAAGATCATGGCAGATAGTGAGACCCTGAAGCTTGAATGAAAGGAATTCTTCAAGAGGATTGTTGAGAAAGCAGATGGGAGGGTTTCCAGACCGTCCTTTTGGAGAAACATAGTGAGAGTGTGAGATTTGTTAGGGTTAAAAGACATGTTCCACGTGTTGGACCAGCTTGTGATTATTATCCAGATCTGCAGAGAGTGAAGAAGCTGCTACTTGCCGGTCTGAGGGATTACAGATGGTACAGCAGAGGGTGGAGTCATCCGCAAAGAGATAAAGAGGATTTTCCAGAGAGTCAGAGAGATCATTGACGAAAACCAGAAAAAGAACAGGGCCCAGAACGCTGCCTTGAGGAACTCCAGCCTGGACAGGAATGGGGGATGAGACAACTCCGAATATACAATTGCTATTATAAGGGGATGGACACTTATCCAACCAAGATATTCCAGTTTTGTATTTTTAATTAATTTTCTGAAATTTGTGGAATTTGTTTTTCACTTGGAAGTTGTGGGTTACGATGTGTAAATAAAGGTGGAAAAAGTCTGATTTAATGCAAGTAAATTCCAGGCTATAAGGCACCAAATGGTGAAAATATTGAAATATACACGCATATATATACCCGCGTGCACGCACACACGAAGTTGGATACTGCGACTCTTCAAGACCTGGGAGGGCTCTGTTTCACCTTAGGAAACCCGCATGTGGAGACACACACACACACACACGACAAACCCTGTCTTCCGCTGCATGGGGTGTGGGGGGCAAAGATAATTCTGCAGTAACATTGGATGTGTTCAAGAGGAGGTATGGTTTAAATATCAAATGCTTTCAAAATTTGAATTTGGGAAAATGGCTGTTTTTGTTGTAACACTGGCAGGTACTCATACCTTGCGGTTTGTCACTCTCGCTCGTTTTGCAGCACCTACTGTAAAATCACTGCCTCAATGCATGCACCTTCGTGGAAATAAGGTTAACGCGACGTTATATTTCCACAAATGCCATTAACGAGGCTGATGAATTATTGGCACCTTGCAGATGTTTTAGTGTGGAGTAATGAGCGGGTCATGGCATGGGTTGTATCGATTGGTCTGCGAGACTTTGCTGGGAACCTGGTGGAAAGTGGAGTTCATGGGGCTTTGCTGGCACTCGATGATGGGTTCGACCATTGCAGTCTGGCTCTTGCTCTGCAGGTCCCAACGCAGAACACGCAGGTACGTAGGGACAAAGAGCCAAGTTGAGGAACTATTGTGAAGCTGATATGGATGAGAATGCCTGGAAGGAGGTTGGTTGGGAGGATCTCGAATATTATTGTTGCAATGGAGATCTTGGTCGATTGGAAAATGAAGACTATTTGGGATAGAGACCTGAGATATTGTGCAATATAATCGAGCTGTGCTGCATTTCTATTTCCAGGCACGACAGATTCTCGAGCGAGAGTTCAACAACTTGCTTGCTCTTGGCACAGACAGGCGGTTAGAGGAGGTGAGGAGCCGTTCTTGTTGTATTGCTCTGTGATTGAACAACAGACCACTTTGGTATTTATACATCATGGTCTTAAAACACTGATCAAACTCAGAATTGCATATTCATATTTGCCTTTTATATTCATCCACATTATATTTTTATTTTATATTCAAGACTGTTGTTAAACTTTTTTAATTATTTCATCTTTCCAGAAGGAATTCTTACCTCCATCACCAAAGGTGAAAAGAGGTTATGTTTTCACCTGTTTGTCTGTTTGTGCACAGGATATCTCAAAAAAGTTGTGGACTGATCCAGATGAAAATTTGTGGACAGGTTGGGTGTGTGACAAGGAAGAATTGATTCGATTTTGGTGAATATCTGGATCTGATAATTTTTTAAGTGATTCTTCACCATTGAGAGATAGGGCTAAACCGATATAGAGCACGATATCTCAAAAAGTTGTGGACGAATTCGGACGAAACTTGGTTGACATGTTGGGTGTGTGACAAGGACGAATTGATTAGATTTTGTTGAAGATCCGGATCCGACTATTAGTATTTTAAAGTGATTCTTCACCATTGAGAGATAGGGCTAAAAAATTATACATAGCACGATATCTCAAAAAATTGTGGATGGATTCGGATGAAACTTGGTAGACATGTTGGGTTTGTTTCAAGGACGAATTGATTCGATTTTGGTGAAGATCCGAATCCAGATCCGGATCTGGATAAGAGAATTATTTAATTTTCAAAGTGATTCTTCACCATTGTGAGATAGGGCCAAAAACGATATAGTACTGTATAGCATGATATTTCAAAAATGTATTGGGCCCGATATGTTCTCGTGGATCAGGCATTACGTGGCGGAGGTATGCGCTCTACCGAGTGCCCTTCTTGTATTCAATGTATACTTACTCTTGATTCCCACTTTCCTCTTCTCAACTAAAGTTGCTCTGCAGCTAGGACAGACAGAGTAAGGACACTGCAGCCCCCATAGAGCACACCATCCTCTTGGAGCAGACATTAAGCCTGCTGCTCTAGCTGCTAACACTCACTTTGAAACGATAAAGACCGCGTAATGCTTTTTGACAAGCGTAGTCTATTGTGTGCTGGTACGCTGGCAAAGTTCCAGATTCTTGCCTCATGATCTGCAGCATCACTCAACTCTGGTCATAATCTGCTCCATCAGGACATGGCAAGTGATCTCAAGAGAGTGGTTCTTTTGTTGTAACTCCAGGGGCCATACTGACCGTGTCGTGCTGAGGTTGAGTGCCCATCCTCTAGTGTGGTTCTCACTTGACATCGTTTTTATAGAGCATCAAGATGCTCAAGTCAGTTTGTTCTGACTCAACTCAACAAGACTGTTCTGAGTTCTGAGACTCAACAAGTCAGCTTGTTCTTTTCTTTCTCCCCTTCTTTCCTCCTGTTCTTCAATATGTGCCAAAGAAAAGCTCCATAGAGATGTTACATCCATCCATTATTTTATTATTTTAATATCGTCAAACTTCCTCTTGTCGAGTTTTAATTCGTTAATTTTTCGCCTTCATTACCGCAGGGTGAAGATAGGGGTTTTCAAAGAGCTCCCTCTTGGAGAAAGCGTTTCCGCCCCAAGGAACCCCCTCTGGGGGTGGGTGCTCCCCCAGAGCCACCCCTCCCTCCAGCATATCGTCTACCACCCCCACCTCCTACAGCCCTCCCCCCAGTGGCCACACCTCCTCCCCATCGCAAGCTGCCATCAGAGAGTAAGCTGTGGGGGGTGCATGACGTATTTGAAAGGAGCACATGATGATGGAAAGATGAGAGGCATTAAACAGGATAATGTACATCGAGAGAGAGTGACGAGAGAGGAGAGGATGTGCGAGAGTGTAAGAGAGAGAGTGGCGACAGAGAGAGTACGAGAGAGGAGTGCGAGAGACTGCGACAGAAGAGAGAGAGAGTATGAGAGAGAGAGTGCGAGAGAGAGAGAGAGTGAGAGAGTGAGTGAGAGTGTGAGAGTGAGAGACAGAGTGACAGAGTGACAGAGTGAGAGAGAGAGTGAGAGTCATGGGCGTCCGCAGGGAGGGCAAGGGGGGCATTTCCCCCCCCCCCTGGGAAATCAAAAATTTGAAAAATTACATGGAAAATACAAAATGAATGAAATAACATAAACATTTCTCAACAGTTCATTCAGTTAAGCAGGTTACTACTCTTGGAACAGGAATTGGAGCCGTCGGGGATCTCTTCCGAAATTGTCAATGACCCTGTTCATATGCTCGGTCTTCTGGCTGTTCACTTTGTCGCGGTGGACACTTAGCATGCAGAGGTCGGACAGACGTTTATCACTCATCGTTGATCTTAACCAGGTCTTCACCCTGCGCAGTGTGCTGAAGGACCTTTTCCACTGTACATGATGTTGCAGGCAGAGTCAGTGCGATGAGGATAGCCTTGCGCACAGCAGGAACAGAGTGGTCTGCTTCACCAGCTCGATCATACCCAGAGAGTTGTCATCCAGTGGCTTATGCTTCTGCACGTCATACCACGCTAGAGCTTCTTCTACAAGGTTGTCAATGCCATACATTTCCTTGACAGATGAAACGATGTGCTTGAATTCATCTCTTTCTGTTTGCTGCATTTCTCTCAGATGTAGTGCGAAAATGTGAAAATATGGCGTGTTACTTTCACCAAAGCGACTTTCCAGAGACTGGATCAAGGAATCCATGTACGGGACATAGATGGTGCGGCGATAGTACTCCTCAATGGAGCCTCCTACATTCAGCCGGTGGACCTGGCGTGCGCATCGCCGAGGCATAGTCAAGTCTATGCTAAGTTCTTCTGCCAAGGTTTTCACCTCAGGGATGACATCTTCTGAGAACACACGGTCTGCACCATCCCGG
>CM068966.1:11789923-11800118 GCA_035128595.1 Eptatretus atami | reverse complement strand
ATGTGCCCCCCCCCAATCTCAAATGTAACGATCTATATCAACATTTGAGGTGTGTGCGTGTGTGTGTGTGTGTGTGTGTGTGTGTGTGTGTGTGTGTGTGTGTTGTGTGTGTGTGTGCTGATTTGCTGGCCACACCTTCCTTTGACACACAGGGTACAAACTTGCCATGAAGACCTTTCACCCCAACAAAGTGGTTTTGCATGAAACCCCCCACCCCAAACCACTCTTCACCACACCCTACCCCACCACCATGTGTGTTTGCTTCCATATACCGGGTTCACCCTTTCACCCTTGGAGCTCACTCACACTTGGTATGGAGAGTGTCCACTACCCCAGGATAGTTTTACACTTTTCCCCACCTCCTGCCCAACTCCCACCCCTATTACCATAACCCTCTACTGTTGTACACACACACACACACACACACACACACACACACCCACACTCCTGGTATTTTTTAAGGCCATTTTCCCTGCGAGATTGGGGTTAACCTTGTGGGCCCCATGACGATCTCTCCACTTTGCCCTATTTTCTATATCTCCCTTGTTAACCAGCATTTCTTCTTCCACCACCTTCAGTCAAGTCTTTCTGGGGTTCCCCATCCCTACTATTCATTTCCAACAGACCTTTGCATTTAGACCTTTAGACCTTGAACGTTTAGACCCTCAAGACCCATGAGACACATTGGACCCTTTAAACTCTCAAATACCCATTAGACACTGTAGACCATCAGTAATTAAAGCTATGTCGTGTAAAAAGAGAGTCAGAATAAGTTGATTGTTGTGGAACTGAAAATATGAATTCTTGTGAATTACTAAGTACAACGCATGAGATAACATTTGAATCAAAGGAAACAGAAGAAAAACAACAATTCTATCAAATTACTTGTTGACGAAATAAACAAGACAAGTCTGAAGACGACAATGGTTCACGAGCGGTATTTGACGATGTAGATTGTTTCAGAAGTCAAGGATGAGACAATGTGATAATTTTTGACCAAGTTATAAAAATGATCAACATGATGTGGTACGGGTGACGGTTATTAGCTGCAAAATGTCGAAAACCCGGTTTCGCTCAAGCAACTTTCAAAATTTGACCTTTGAATAACTTTAAAGGTCACAAAACAATGTTGTGGACATTAAAATAATGAAACAGGATACGTGCTATTGTTACGAATATGGAAGCCATGAGCAACAACATACAGGTCCTATAGCTCAGTTATTTCGCTAAGTAAATGTGGATAGATAGCTCCCTGTCCCTTGTTTAATTGGTAATTAAATGTACATGCGCTGCGAAGTTATTTTTGAAGTCAGGGTTTTCTTTATTTTTACACCACCAACATCAACTATAACAACGCCAGCATCACCCTCACCTTCACCTCCTCTGGCCGACGCCATGGTGGGCGGAGTTCAAGGAGGAGCCTCGCGGTGGCCCTCGACCAATCAGCGTGCTACGATGAGGTGGCCGCCGCTCAGCCAATCAGACCCCGCGAAGGTGAGAAAGGCGGTCGCGTGACGTCACCACGCCCCCGGGCCAATCGACGGATTTGCCGCCCGTTTTGGCCAATGACAGGGCGACGAGCGCATTTTGCGTGCCAAAACTGTCCAGTGAGGGAAAGCGGGGAGGGAGGAGGCATCCCTTCCCCCTGGATGAGGGTGAATAAGGTTGCAGCACGATCGGACAGAGGAGAGATCCTTCCTCCACAAGAACCGCAAGTCGGTTGCGTGCCGTCTCTCTGTCGTGAACTAGAGAGCTTTTGAGATAGTTGATGACCATCGAGCAGGCAAGGTTGTGGTCAATCTGACGGGCAGGTTGAACGAGTGTGGAGTTATCAGCCCTTGCTGTACGTTCAACTCAAAGACTTGGAGAAGTGGCGGAGAAACCTCCTGCCTCCTCGACAGTTTGGGAAACAGAGGAGAATTTTGGTTGCCGAGTTTAAAGGGAACTCTGGAGCGAGCGCTGAAGGGAGCTCTGGATTCCATCATCGCATCTCGACGCTGGCCTGGTTCGCCCGTGTCAGCCGAACCACACGAGGTGGACAGGTCCATGTCTTCTGGGTATCTGTGTGTGTGTGTGTGTGTGTGTGTGTGTGTGGTTGTGTGTGTGTGTGTCTGCCGGTGGCCCGTCTGTAAGTAGAATTGTTTAAGTGCTCTTTGCTGTACATACGTGCATCTCAATAGTTGGATAACTCTGCTTCTTGTGTGCTCCCCCCTTTCCGCCATTATAAATAAATACATTTGTTAAATGTATCAGTTCGTTGCTTGGTTTCTTCCATTGGCTTAGCATGGCACGTGTTGGTGGATTATAAAGGCTGTTGCCGCTGTAAATGTACATTTGGACTGACAGGACTTCGGCAACCATCCGCATGGGTCGGGCATGCTAACGGCTCGACTCATACGGTGCCGTCGAGGTGTGAATACTCGGTAACTCGCCACGTGGATCTCTAGGTATTTGAAGATTGGCAAATAACCCTGTACCACGTGGTGGAATTATTGACGATTACGGTCTGGTAAGGGACCCGTACCCTCGGAGTTTTCCGAAAGGTACGTCTAGATTCCGGTGTTCGGTAGAGTCGACCCTACGGCTCCACCTAGCGGTCGAGCGCGCAGCCGAAACCCGGCTCCGCAACATTATAGCTTATTGGAGTTAGTTTGTCGAAGGTCGAAAACCCGTTTGATTCCCACAACTTTGAAAAATTGACCTTTGTGGCCTTTAAAGGTCAAGGATTATGACCTTTGGTGCAAAACTTCCTCTGGAACATTCCAGGAACAATATAACGTCATATAGGCTATATGGCATTCGCACTCCTCGATTATCCATACTTTGATGAAATCAGCGTAAAAACAGACTTGAAGGGGGCGCCACGGGCAAGGTGTTCGAGATAGAGCAAAATGGTTTCAAGACTTTTGGTGGGGAATGACTCTAAGATTATGCATAAAAAATATTGTCATCCAGCTCTCAAAGTTTGGGCGGTCGTATGATTTTTATGTCAAAGTTCGCAATTTTTCTAAGTTTTTGACCTTGTGACCTTGACCTTGGGACGAAAATGAAAAAATCGGACGACAAGTTTTAGATAATTCATTTTGCTATTCAAATACCGAAGAACCCATTCCATTCAGTCAATTCCGAGAAGATAGATTTTTAATCCGACTACCTCCTAATAATGGCTATTTTTTGGGCGTGGCTCCGCCCACAATGGGCGTAGCTCACCCTCATCCAGGAAAACACAACTAGACATTGATATCAAACACATAACCAAGTTTCATCAAGATCGAATCAAAGTGCACGGAGTTATGCTCTGGACAGACAGACAGACAGAGACAAGCCGGTAGGCGGCGATGGGTCGCCGAGCATGGAAACTATAAGATATAGAGCAAAATGGATGTCATATAGCGGATAGTGAATCACCTTAAGATTATGCATATCAAATCTCATCCAGTTTCCATCTACTGATAACTACTCGGTACCTATTTGAATGAAAAGTACCGAAAATGCAGTTTGAAATCGGAAATCCCAAAGTTCGAGGGGTGCTGTGGGTGAACAAAGATCTAAATCGAAAATCCGGCTCGATCGTTTGTGCACAATGTATTCCAGACGATTAGTGTGAATTTTCATGACCAATCCGACCATAACCCTAGGAGGAGTAGCATTGGTCGAAGGCACCTCCAGCTCTCGCATATTATCGATGTTTGCCACTAATTGATCTTTGACCCCTGACCTAAGCGAAATCGGTCAATATATCCTGAGGCAAAGTTGTAGTACTCATTGAGTACCAGAACCTGCAAGGTTTCATTCGTATCGATGCACTCACCTGGTCGCTCGGGGCCTTCAATTTTCGCCAATTTTCGTGCATACCCTAATTGTAGGGGGCCTGCGGTAAAGTATTCCATATATCACAAAAACCGGATATATTTGATAGAGCATCACCTGTAGATCATTCGTGCCAAATTTATAACCCTACGTGGGATAATGGCTTTCGGAATTGATTTCGGTGACAGGTACCAATTTTGAAGGTTTTTTCGGTTGTTGCTGGGGAACCAAAGCGTCCCTAGCAACCATCACAATTTCCAAAGCACTAGGTTAAGATGTACCTACCACCCGAGTTTGGTCAAATCCGCCCAGTTTACTACAATTATGCTGATGACAAACGAACAAACATCCAAACAAACAGACAGAATTACTGACAATAAGGAGACACTATTTCGGCGACCCAACAGACATAACGAATATGTAGTCACTCTGGCTGGTGCTCGTGAACCAACACATTTGCAAGAGCTTTCAAACATACCTGAGGTGTATGAACAGGTGTACCTGTAATTTACTGCAGGTGAGTTTGTATTGAACATGATTGTTCCCGTTCTCACTTCAGTTTTTTCACCACAACTCACAAGGCCATGCTTTCACGGTTAACCCCTGACGTTGATTTGTTGTTAGGGTTGTTAACACCCCTCTCATTCTGGGCGGAGTCTCGAGCTGAGGTGGGTGAAGTCCCTGATTGGCCAAGGAGGCCACCCTCTCATTCTGGACGGAGTCTCGAGCGAGGTGGTGAAGTCCCTGATTGGCCAAGGAGGCCCACCTCTCATTCTGGGCGGAGTCTCGAGCTGAGGTGGTGAGTCCCTGATTGGCCAAGGAGGCCCACCCTCTCATTCTGGGCGGAGTCTTCGAACAAATTCCCACCACGTTCGTGGTTGAACGCACGAAGAACAATGGCGCGCGTCAGAGCGAGAGGAAGGTGTATAAATAAAGAAAAACCCTATCAAAGTAACTCACAGGGCATTTACATTTATTTACACCATTAGACAAGGGAAAGGAAGCTATCTTTAAACACATACTTACCGATATAACTAATCTATAGGACCTGAATGTTGTTGTGCGATGGGGTTTCCAAATTCGTAACATTATTGCGTACTTACCACTGGTGAACACTTTATTAATCACAACCGAATCGGTGATTTGAGTGGAAGATATTTGGACCAAGTCATCTCAGATGTCAGAGCTAGTCTTTTAAAATCTTCTATTCAGTTGGATGAGTCAACTGACTTTTCCAGTTTGTACTCAACTCATCACATTAGTGAGGTATGTCAATGATGGTGCTGTGAAGGAAGATTTCCTGTTGTAAAGATCTGCCAAAAAAACACAACTGCAAAGGATATGTGATGCAGCTGGTGAAAGACTTCTTTGGCCAACATGATTTAGATATCAAATCATTGGTTCTGTGTGCCTGACAGGGCACCTGCAATGCTTGGAAATAAATCTGGATTTTTCTGCATTGATGAAAAAGGAGATTCCAGACTTGCAAGTACCATTGTTTTCTTCATTCTGCATGCTTTGGCATCAAAACATTGCCTCCAAATTTGAAGAAAGTCCTTGTTACTTGTGTGAAGATCATCAACTGGATCAGTGGGAGAGCTTTGAGCCATCGCATCTTCAATCATTTTGTGAGGATCTGGGTTGTGAGCATTCAGTTTTGCTTTCCATTACAGAAGTCCATTGGTTGTCACGAGGACAAGCTTTACCCGCTTCTTTGAACTGCGGAAGAATCAAAGTTTTTCTGGAGGAGCGTGAATGTGATCTGGTTGGGGCATTGGAATCACAGGAATTCGCCCAAATGCTGGCTTACTTCGCTGACATTTTCACTCCGTATGAATGACCCTGAGTATTTCTCTTCAAGGAAAAGGGATAAACATATTGAAGGCTTGTGAAAAGTTGAATTCCTTCAAGAAAGTTACTCTTTTGGCATCGAGGATGGGAAAGAGGCAGTCTCTCAAATTTTCCTTCACTAGAAGAGATGGTTGATGATGCTGGATCCATAACTCCTACTGTGCGTGAGAATTGTGGCCTCATTTGGAAATGCTGTCAGAATCGCTTGATGGGATATTTGCTGCTGGAGAACCTGAAGATTTCAGAAGAATGGATCATACTGAATCCATATTCTTAATTTGGAGAAATGTCAGATGATGAAGAGCTTGAAGGAAGATCTTATTGATTTGTGGACAAATTGAACTCTTGAAATGCAATTTTAAGCAAGACTTTGGAGGGTTTTGGTGTGCAGCACTGGATATGTTCCCAAAACTTGGTGAAAGCACTCAGTGTCCTCATTCATTTGCAACCAAATACTTGTGTGAATGTGGATTCAGTCTCTTTTGTCAATCAAGACAAAATCTAGAATTGCCTGAATCCACAGGCAGACACGGATCGCAGTCAGCAAGAAAGTTCCACGTTTTTACAAAATCGTGAATGAGAAGCAGGAGCAAAGAAAGTCATTGAATTTTTGTTCACAATTGGATGATTTTACTGTTTAAATTTTTTTCTGAAATAAATAGAATCAATTGCTTCAATTTATACTTGCATTTTATTGCACCGAGTTAAAAAGCTTATTTTTTAAGTTCAATTTGTTCACCCACAGTATTGTATGTGGTTCAATTTGTTGGTTCAAAAATTATTAAATTAGACTTCTTCATCTTTCAAATGTGATATTACTTTTGTAGGGGGTGCGACATTAATCGAACATTTCCTAGGGTGTGGGGCATAGAAAAGGTTGGAACCACTGCTATAAGGGGTTGTTTTCCCCTTGAGCCGGATTTTATAATTATTCATGGCACAGAAGGCACGGTTGAGCGTGTGTCTGGATTTCCGGTGCACGGTTTGGAGAAGAAGGAGCCATTTTGTGCGAGTGCTCGTCGTCGAGATTTGCATCGAGTTAGGAACGTACGGTGTAGTCTCCAGCGGTTCGACTCTGCCGACTGAAGCGACCGCACGGAGGGAGAGTTCTTTCTGGTTTCCTTGTGGTCTGCGATCATTCGTAGTGAAGCTTTTTTGTTCTCCGACTTTAAGGGATTGACGGTCCTGGTATCACCATTGACCTCAAGACTCTGGTCGGCGAGTCTCTCAGTTCATGTAATATGCTTTATTAATGTCGTTTTAACTTAGTTCCTGTGAGTGAATTGTTAAAGGTTGTAACAGTTCACAAAATTGATCCACGACATGTGATCTCGGTGGTTTGAAGGACCTTATACACGGAATGATGAAATTGGTCCGTTACCATGTCGTAGCAAACCCTGTTAGGACTTGTAGCAGAGGCTGACTCACGTCAACAAGTTCTGTATGTGTTGGTTTATCGTGTGTATTGCATCATCGTAAAGCGTTATTGCTCTGTTTGCAGTTTGTCTCGATTGTTTACCCACTAGAAGAACTGGTGCTATGAAACCCATGAGGAATCTCTTGTGTTCACTGGAAAACACTGCCATTCAATACGAAACTTCTATAGGTGGAACACCAAGTTGCCTTTAATTATTCAATCAGCAATCAGAGCTTTAACACCATTAAAGGGCTACAGGTGAGCTTCCTATGATGGAAGACAATGATGACACACATTGTAGCAAGAGGCAGAGAGAGAGAGAGAGAGAGAGAGGAAGAGAGAGAGGAAGGGTGAGAATGAGAGGAGGAGAGGAGGATGAGGAAGAGCAAGGAGGGAAATATCTCAGACGAGATGGGGCGACTTTGGTTGACCATGTGGTTTGATCCTGTAAGGCTGCACTGAGAGTTTCAGCGGAATTTGAGCCGCTTCATGTTGCTCCGTTCATTCCTGACTTCAGAAATAAGAATAGGTAAAAAAATTGGACAAATTGACCTCCACTCCACTGTTATTTACTGTGAAAACCCAATAGAGGAGTTTTATAAAACCAATGGAGGATTTTATAAAAACCCAATGGAGGAGTTTATAAAAACCCAATAGGAGTTTATGAAACCAAATGGAGAGGGTTTTATAAAAAAACCCAATGGGAGTTTATTGAAACCAAATGGAGGAGTTTTATAAAACCCAATGGAGGAGTTTTATAAAACCCAATGGAGGAGTTTTATAAAACCCAATAGAGGAGTTTTATGAAAACCAAATGGAGGAGTTTTATTAAAAACCAAATGGAGGAGTTTTTATAAAACCCAATAGAGAGAGTTTATAAAACCATTAGAGGAGTTTTATTAAAACCTAATGGAGGAGTTTTATAAAACCCAATAGACGAGTTTATAAAACCCAATCAGAGGAGTTTTATGAAAACCCAACAGAGGGTTTTATGAAAACCCCAAATAGAGGAGTTTTATAAAACCCAATGGAGGAGTTTTTTATAAAACCCAATGGGGAGTTTTATAAAAACCCAATGGAGGAGTTTTATAAAAACCAAAGGAGGAGTTTTATAAAACCAAAGAGAAGAGTTTTATAAAAACACCAATGGAGGAGTTTTTTAAAAACCCAATGGAGGAGTTTTATAAAAACCAAAGGGAGGAGTTTTATAAAAACAAAGAGAGAGTTTTATAAAAACCCAATGGAGGAGTTTTTTATAAAAACCCAATGGAGGAGTTTTATAAAAAACCCAATGGAGGAGTTTTATTAAAACCCAAATGGAGGAGTTTATAAAAACCCAATGGAGGAGTTTTATTAAAACCCAATGGAGGAGTTTTATAAAACCCAATGGAGGAGTTTTTATAAAAACCAATGGAGGAGTTTTATAAAAACCAATGGAGGAAGTTTTATAAAAAACCAATGGAGGAGTTTTTAAAACCCAATGGAGGAGTTTTATAAAAACCCAATGGACGAGTTTTATAAAAACCAATGGACGAGTTTTATAAAAACCCAATGGACGAGTTTTATAAAACCCAATGGACGAGTTTTATAAAACCAAATGGAGGAGTTTTATAAAAACCAATGGACGAGTTTTATAAAAACCCAATGGAGAAGTTTTTAAAAACCCAATGGAGGAGTTTTATAAAAACCCAATGGAGGAGTTTTTATAAAACCCAATGGCAGAGTTTTAATAAAAACCCAATGGACGAGTTTTATAAAAACCCAATGACGAGTTTTTATAAAACCCAATAGACGAGTTTTTATAAAACCCAATGACGAGTTTATAAAAACCCAATGGACGAGTTTTATAAAAACCCAATGGACGAGTTTTATTAAAAACCCAATAGAGAGTTTTATAAAAACCCAATGGGGAGTTTTTAAACCAGGAGGTTTTATAAAAACCCAATGGAGGAGTTTTATAAAACCCAATGGACGAGTTTTATAAAAACCCAAAGAAGAGTTTTATAAAAACCCAATGGACGAGTTTTATAAAACCCAAATGGAGGAGTTTTAAAAACCCAATGGAGGAGTTTTATAAAAACCCAATGGAGGAGTTTTTAAAAACCCAATGGAGGATTTTTCTCGGCATGGCGTGGAAGGTGCACGACCGTGTGCCCCTACTCCAAGCAATGGAGGAGGCATGTGGGATTACCAGCAGTATGCCAGGGGTGATGCGTCATGCCAGGGGTGGATGCGCATGCCAGGGGTGGATGCGTCATGCAGAAAATATTTCCTCCACTGCTTGACCAGGAAAACATTGCTTGTGATTGTCGATGAAAGTCTGCCTGATCAAGAGCAGAGCAGGACCCTCAATGATTTATTTTTCTATTGTTTGTTTTTTGTTTTCTTTAACATTTTTTTCTTTATTCTTTTAGTATTTTTTTGCTTTTGATATTGAAGTTTAGCATTTGTTTTGTTTTTTTATGTTTCCCAGTACTGTATTTTATTTTTCTCCTGTTTCTTTTTGTTTTACGTTTCCTCCTGCCTACAGTACTGTAATTTGGAAAATGAAATAAAACAACAAAAACAATCTCACTGTGTTTGTGTGGTGTTCTTTTATTTTTTGAGTAGGCCTGTCTGCTCTCATAATTGGAACAACAAGCTACTTACTGTACTCGGTTGTACATTACAAATCGAAAAAGCAAAGCATCGGATACCTTAAAGATTTTCATATAGTGTCTTTCATTGATCACACCAGTGTGTATTTGGTATTCAGTGAGGTCTATTCATATGCTGGATGTGTATGATTTGGATGTAAAATGTCATTTTGAGGGGGAAACAGGGGGTTTTGAACTCAGTGTTACATTTGGCAGAGATTTCTGAATCTCTCTCTTTCTACATTCATTTCCAACAGACCTTTGCATTTAGACCTTTAGACCCTTGAACGTTTAGACCCTCAAGACCCCATGAGACACATTGGACCCTTTAACCTCTCAAGACCCCATTAGACACTGTAGACCATCAGTAATTAAAGCTATGTCGTGTAAAAAGAGAGTCAGAATAAGTTGATTGTTGTGGAACTGAAAATATGAATTCTTGTGAATTACTAAGTACAACGCATGAGATAAACATTTGAAT
>CM068966.1:11746419-11761917 GCA_035128595.1 Eptatretus atami | reverse complement strand
TTGCCTATTGCATTGTGAAGAAATAATTGCAGAGGAAATACTGTACCAATCGCCAATTGAGAAAGACATGGCTCCTCATGGTAAAGAGCTCTTGAAAGTGTCAAAGATCGAATCGTTACCCGACATAAAGATGGCCAAGGATACAAGAAGATCAGTGCTTCTTTGAAAAAGAGCCCAACAGTGGCCAGGTCATTCCAGAGGTTCTCCAGAGCGTACACAATGAGTTGCGTCGCAGGGCAGACCAGCAAAGATCACAGGTACTGTTCGCCAAGTTCAGATCTATTCCTCCAAACAGAGACAAAGTGCCGCAAGATTGCTGAAGAGATTTGTGCAGCTTCTCGCCAGTCTGTTACTGCGCAAACCATACGTCGCACACTCCATCGTATGGTTGCCATGGGCGTGTCTCAAGGCAGTAATGAATTACTGCATTAAGTACACTTCTTCACTTTTAACATACCAGGGAGGTTGCAGCTCTATGGACATTGTGTATTGTCTGGTGCATATTTCTACCTTTAACACTCTTTGACTTAAATAATCAGAAAATGATGAAAATGGAAGCTGTTTTACCATGCTTGACTTGCTTCTTGTGCAGACAATAGCAGGGGTGTACTCACTTTTGTTGCCACCTCTTTCAGAAATATTTGTAATATGCCACATTGTTTTTATGGAATGGCAGTTTTGTGCCTGTATACATATTACAGAATGTCTACTCTGTCATCAACTCTAAGGTTTTGCTTCTAGCACAGCTGCTTAAAAAGTTACACTGAATTATTTACATATTTGTGAGGGGTGCACTCACTTTTGTGAGATACTGTATATATATATATATATTGTTTGTTTGTTTTTAATTGATTAATTACTTAGGCACCTTTCTCTGGCACCTTTTGAACGAGGAAGCTGATATTTGGACATGACGGTGAACAACTGAATTCGCTGTCAAGGGTATTTTTAATTTATTGATTAATTATGCATTTTTCGATGAATTCATTTACAAAATGTTAAACATTCAGATGAAAGGGTGGTGCTTTTGGGATGCTATGAGCCAATTGATTAAGAAATTAATTATTTTACAATTATTATTTATTTTAATTCTTGTGCACCGCTCCCTCCCAATTCCGTCTCCATGTGCTTGCTGCACGACGGCATTGCAAGGCTCCGAAGGCACCCCGGCAATGTTGCTCGCTGGAGGATTTCTTATTATTTATTTATTTGTCACGGGGGTGGTGTACTTTGTGCCTCCACTCATTTAAATAATTTCAAATAAAATGTGTTTTTTTGTCATAAACATCCACATCCATACCCAAGTGATATCTGTGCCTGTCACAATGTTTACTTCCCCCACTCGTCTAACCCCCAACCCCCTCTCCCCAATGTATTTAGCTTTTGTAGGATAAAAGCCCATCAAAATGACGGGTGCATGAAACTCAACACAACACAGAGGACTACAACACACACACACACTGAAACTGTAAACAGGTTTCTGGTTGACATTTACATGTAAGTGGAGCAGGTAGGAGTGGGGATTGGATTATTACGTCATGCTTGGTGGAGAAACATCAACACAAGCTAGCATGACCTCAGCATGTTTGTGCCCTTTGGTTTTAAATTTGTGGTTAGAATTCACAACACAACAGGAAGGAACAATTTTAAGTGTTGAGGAAAAGTATATTTTTAGAACTCTGAAGCTTAAAAGCGTCACAACATCTAATTGCACAAACGGTGTTCGTATTCACCAGAAAGATTCGGTTCGTTTGTCGATATGTAGAACATGGAGGCTGGTTGCATCACTTCTGTTTCAGGGAGGTATGGCGTGGACTTTCAGACAGCCACATGCTGGTGTTGTTTGCACAACTTAGCTTTGGATTCCACTGACGTCATGATTCTTTATGGAGTGCACAGAACAATCTGCTGTGGCATCTTTAACCAGGCCATGAACATGTTTGAATGTGCCCCATAATATAATAATAAAAACAATGAAAGTCTCGAAAATGTTGTTCCTTCGTTTTTTACCTCCACCACCGAAGGTGAAAGAGGTTATGTTTTCACCCCTCTCTGTCTCTGTCTGTCTGTTTGTTTGTTTGCAAGATATCTCAAATAATTGTGGACGGAGAGATCCACATGAAATTTGGTGGCCAGGTTGGGTGTGTGTGACAAGGACGAACCGATTCGATTTTAGTGAAGATCCACATCTGGATCTGAGAATTTTTTCAGTGATTCTTCACCATTGAGACAAAAACGATATCTCGCACGATATATACCCTCACCGAAGGAGAGGGTGTTACATTTGGGTCCGTTTGTTACTTGGAGAAATCTTCGATTTTGTCAAGTATGTTGGTCTGTTCCGTTTGTTGGTTTGTTTGTCCGGTTGTCTACAGCCCAAACGGCTGGACCAGTCGTTCTTAAATTTTTACACCTGATAGGCAATCTACCTGAGACGGTCCGCGTCCAAACCCCGTCTTAATCGGACTAAACGTCACGACGTGACGTCACACAACGTGAAAACACATTTTTGGACATAACTCAGTGACCGGAAGTCGTAGCGACTTCCTGTTGACGCCAAAACAAACTTCCATAGAATATGTAAATGTTTTAAAATGCATGTTAGTACAAATTATGCACAGTTTTCGCAAGCGTATGACGTCAAAGATTTTAGCTATTGGCGTGATTTAAAAAAAATTCTATTCGTTCTACAGGTCACAATTCTTAACCGATTTGGATGAAATTTTAACAGCTGATAGAAATCCACAGTGCAAAAAGATATGTGACTTTTGGTGATGTTCAAGATCAGGATCTGGATTCTGCATCACTTTATATTATCGCCCATTATAAACCAATGGGTAATTTTGTGAATTACACATGGCTATTTCTCAAACAGTTTTGCACTTATTATATTGAAACTTATACTGTCTATGTATGCATGTAATATTAACATGTGTACAAAGTTTGATCGAAATTGACCCAAGGTCAAGGTCAGGGTCACCCAAAACATGAAAAACACACATATAAAATACATATTTTTGTTTTACAACATATTTCAAACCTGATAATGGGATCGTAAAGCTGGTTGAAAAGCAATGTTCCTAGGTATTTTCAAATATTTTCTACGATCAGAATGAAGGCAACAAGCACCGATGATAAGTTGTTGAATGTCACATGGTGGCTTTAAATGAGTTGTGAAAATTTTCAATCTGCTGCCGTTACCATGACAACGCGCGCCTGATAATTGTTATTTGTGACGTCGCGTCATTTTATTAATGTACGAACAAATAAACACCACACATTCCATGACATTACAGCTTGGACCACCACACGGAA
Organism: Eptatretus atami; assembly: GCA_035128595.1. Classification (NCBI taxonomy): domain Eukaryota; kingdom Metazoa; phylum Chordata; class Myxini; order Myxiniformes; family Myxinidae; genus Eptatretus; species Eptatretus atami. The sequence continues at coordinate 11,758,602 of CM068966.1, read as the reverse complement.
AGGTCAACTAATTCGCCAAGTGTCGTGCTAGGCACGATTTTTCATTTGTTTATCCGCACAGAACTTTCGTGTTTTTCTCTGCAACCGCTTATCAGATTGAGAAGAAATTTTCACCATTGGTGTGACTACTCATTTGGAATGTTTTAATGATAATTATGTCATCATAGGTCACGTGGTGTGGCAGCCATGTTGAAAAAGGGAAAAACTTTGGATCTCTGAAACCGCACTAAGGAAAAAATTGAAACTTGGCACGCAGTAAGTACTCCTCATGGGGAATAAGTGTGATTTTTTTTTATATGTTGTCATATGATGTCATAGGTCACATGGTTTGGCAGCCATATTGGATTTGCCCTCAAACTTCTTCTCCAGAACAGCTGAACAGATCGAAGGGAAACTTTACGCAAATGTTCCCCAAGGCAGCCATGATTGCACAAGTTTGTTAAGAAATAATTGATTGGTCACATGGTTTGGCAGCTATATTGAATTGAAGAAAAATATTAAATAATGTTTTATCTAGAATCGCTTAATCCAATTGACATGAAATTTTGTAGTTATGATCGAGTAGTGATGGGGAATACAGGTTATAAATGTCAACTTGATTGGACGCATGGTCTGGCAGCCAGAATGATGAAATATTTTGATCTGCGTTATTTTCGAATTTATTTTTATTTTATTTTGAATAAGGCTCACTTGGGTGTGCCTGGATGGGTTTGAGGGTAGAGTAGTAGCAGCTGAAATGCGAATCCTATCCAAGTTCATCCTGATGACTTCATTTTTGCTTTTTGGTTGTTCGGGTTCCTTCTGATGATTCCAATGTAGGACTGTACCCATTTGGTCTTCCATTTGATTTGAATTGAATTTATTTTAATCCCATGCTAAATTAAATTGAATAATGAAAAACGTCATGGGTCAGGGACGGTCAGGTGTCCAATCAAAGCGGGGTTGCATCACAACGGGACGTCTTGGTACCCGGTCATCATTGCCAGCAGCTATTAAGTGGCAGTTAGTTATGTCTCTTATTAATTACGTAACACACCAGTACACAAACACCACAAAATACACCACACAAAACAAGTCCTGGCAAGGGTCTGCAATCTCTGGTTGCTCTTTTTCTTATTCGAAAATGTATTAGGCCAGATATGTTCTTGTAGATCAGGCATTACATGGCAGAGTGCCTTTCTAGTTTGAGAATAGAATTACCTTAATGTATTAAAGAACATGAGATAAAGATATAGAATGGTAAGGAATACAAGATTTAGGATAGTATACTGTATTAAAGCAGGGTCGTTCACTCAACAGTGGTTAATGCATGAAATGGTCTCCCCAGAGACAGTGGCAGTGGAGGGGGTGGACAAGTTTAAATTGTAATTAGATAGGTACCGGCACCGTACCTGGATACATTGGAGATATAAAAGTTTGGAGATATTGGAAATACTTGCACGTATAGCTCGTTGATGGATACTGAGGTTGGTGCAGCACACCCATGATGAGCCGAATGTCCACCTCCTACGTGAAACTGTGTGTGTGTGTGTGTGTGTGTGTGTGTGTGTGTGTGTGTGTGTGTGTGTGTGTGTGTGTGTGTGTGTGTGTGTGTGTGTGTGTGTGTGTGTGTGTGTGTGTGTGTGTGTGTGTGTGTGTGTGTTGGTTGTTATCTCCACATGCAGGTTTCCTCAGGTGAAACAGAGCCCTCCCAGGTGTTGAAGTATCCAACTTCGTGTGTGCGTGCACGCAGGTATATATTTCAATATTTTCACCTTTTGTTACCTCATAACCTGGAATATAATTGCATTAAATCAGACTTTTTCCACCTTTATTTACACATCGTAACCCACGACTTCCAAGAGAAAAATAAATTCCACAAATTTCAGAAAATTAATTAAAAATACAAACCTAGAATATCTTGGTTGGATAAATGTCCACCCCCTTTATTATAGCAATTGTAAATTAGCTCAGGTGGAACCAATCACCTTCAAAATCACACACCAAGTTAATTGGCCTCCACCTGTGTTAAATTGTTGTGATTCTGATTATTTCAGAATAAAATCAGCTGTCCCTGTAGGTTTCCTCTGCTGGGTAGTGCATTTCACAGCAAAGACTTAACCATGAGCACCAAAGAGCTTTCAAAATACCTCTGGGGTAAAGTTGTGGAAATGCACAGATCAGAGGATGGGTATAAAAATATTCCAAAGGCCCTGTGTATCCCTTGGAGCACAGTCAAGACAATCATTAAGAAGTGGAAGGTGTATGGTACCACCAAGACCCTGCCGAGATCAGGCTGTCCCTCAAAACTGCATGACCAAGCAAGGAGGACACTGATCAGAGAGGCCAACAAGAAGCCAATGGCAACTTTGAATGAGCTACATACCTTTATGGCAAAGACTGGTCACTGTGTGCATGTGACAAAAATATCCCAAGCACTCCACAAGTCTGGCCTGTATGGTAAGGTGGCAACAAGGAAGCCATTACTCAAAAAATCCCACCTTGAGTCCTGTTTGAGGTATGCAGAAAAACTCCTCCGGAGATTCTGAAGCCATGTGGCAAAAAGTTTTGTGGTCTGATGAAACCAAGATGGAACTTTTTGGCCTAAATGCAAAACGTTATGTTTGGTGCAAGCCCAACACAACACATCACATCACCGAAAGAACACCATCTCCACTGCGAAGCATGGTGGTGGCAGCATTAGGTTATGGGAACGTTTCTCATCAGCAGGGACTGGGGCACTTGTCAAAATCAAAGGGAAAATGGATGGAGAAAAATATCTGAGAGAAAAATCTTCTGCCCTCTGCAAGAAAGTTGAAATTGGGACGGAAGTTCACCCGTCAGCACGACAATGACCCGAAGCACACAGCCAAAGCTACACTGGAGTGGCCCAGAACAAAAATATAAATGTCCTTGAGTGGCTTAAATCCAATTGAAAATCTGTGGCATGACTTGAAGATTGCTGTCCATCAACTCTCCCCACACAACTTGATTGAGCTTGAACAGTTTTGTCCAGAAGAATGGGCAAATATTTCCCAATCGAGGTGTGCAAAGTTGGTAGAGACCTATCGCAACAGACTCACACCTGTAATTCTTGTCAAAGGTGCTTCCACCAAGTATTAACTCAGGAGGGTGGACACTTATCAAATCAAGATATTCCAGGTTTGTATTTCAATTAATTTTCTGAAATTTGTAGAATTTGTTTTTCACTTGGAAGTTTTGGGTTAAGATGTATAAATATAGGTGGAAAAAGTCTGATTTAATGTAATTTAATTCCAGGCTATGAGGTAACAAAAGGTGAAAATTTTGAAAGGGGGTGTACACTTTCTATAGGCACTGTGTATAGTACTAGCAAATACAACCCGTCGCTTCACTGATGGGGATATGAAGGGGAGGGGAGGGAGGAGTGAGGAGGGCGTGAGGAAGGGGAGAGAATGAAGAGGATAGGGGAGAGAGGAGGGGAGGGGAAGACATCCATAGGTAGAGGGTGGAGGGGCTTTGGAAGGAGGTAAGGGTGAGGGGAGGGAAAGGGAAGGAACAGCATTTTCCTTCAATCGTCAAAAAAGGCCGCGCCAGTGTTAGTCTCTTTATTTAATTTCCTCTTTTGCGATAAGCTCTCTAGGATCTCTGAACCTGACACAAATTTCAAAATTTAAGCTGCGGAATTGATCCTCGCAGCAGTTCCGATGGGTGAAAAAGTATTCATTTGTGTGATTCGGACATTCTTCCTCTCCTCGACCTCGGGAGAGTTAGTTTTATGGTGGTGGAGGGGGTTTGGAAGGAGGTTAGTGTGAGGAGAGGGGAAGGCAGCGTACGAAGGCAAAAGTGTTTTCAATCATCGATTGTGAAAGCGAACTTGTTGCTGTTGCAAACTTTGGTTTCTTTGAATCCGCATCTCAACCGTCACTAATATGTCCTCTCTCTGGTGTTTGGTTTTCAAATGTTTAGCATATTGGATGTATTACAGTGATGAGAAATGTCTATTAAACAAAGTGAGTAATCAACTTTCGGACTGTCTTCTTTAACCTTCCCGAAATAGTTCTAAACTGTACTTCTGAACCTTTTGAACGACATGTTGTCAAAACGTTATCGGTCGATGTTTGGCCTACCCGTCCGTCAGCAAAGCAATCAGCACGTTTTACCGGCCAACTCTAAATGCCTTGCTATTAATTGAAAAGGAACACACCCTTGGGGCATGTTTAGTTTGCAAGTGACTTGCTTTTGCTGCTATATTCCAAATGGGACGCCCAAGGGTGTGTTCCTATTCAATTAATAAATTACCAGGCCACTTGTAAGTGGAACATGCACAACAGGGACGAAAACATTTCCACGAAAAAAAGAACTTCTTTCTTCGAATTGACAACCATTCCGGTTCACCACTCGATTCCTTTTGATTCCATGGTTGGAATCGAGTACTTTGGAATCGATTCCACCCACTACCATGAAACACTCAAGCAAGCACTCCAACAAAACGGTGGATAAGGAACGGCCGGCTTGGCAAGTGATTAGCGATTGGTAATTAAAAAAAAAAAATTTTAAACACCACGCGGAGACAACCGGAGTGTCAAACAATTTGTGAACTGGACAAATGAATGCATTTTTTTTTTTAGCAGTCGGAACTGCTGCTAAGTTCAATTGCGAAGTTTAAATTTTGAAATTTGGCTCAGTTTAGGAGATTCTAGAGATTATCCCATGTGTGGAAATTAAATAAAGGCACGAACACTGGCGCCTCCGGGCATTTATAAGCATTGTAATGTACACAGCGATTCATAGGTGTGTACATCAGCGATGTATACTGCGATTTGTTGGTGTGTAGATCAGCGATTCGTAGGTATGAAGCTTTATCGTACAGAAACCAACCTGTTCCAAAATAAGGCATTTTTGAGGTGAGCGGGAAAAATGGTGCATGAAGACCCCCGGCTGAGCGAGCTGAACGTCGGCTGATTGAAGGTAAGGCTGTTTCTGGTTTTACTGTTAATTATCTTCAAAAGGGGTGTTTACATTTATTTAATTATCCTTGGACAAATGCCGTCAAACTGATTTGTGCACAAAACTCAACGCAACAGCTGGGATGACAATACACACAGAGTTATGGATTATTTACAATAAATAACACATTCCAAGAAACGAGACCAACCCTGGGCAGGATTCGTGGTGAGTTCGGCAACTTGTCAAAACATTACACATCACAAGGAAAGAGCATCGTGATACCACCCCCCCCCCAACAGAAGGTTAATGCCATCTTTAGCACTGACTTTCAAAGACTCTTCCATGAGCCTCGACCATGTATGCAAAGAAGAAGAACGCTCTCTTCATGTGCCTGATGGTGATATCTCATTTCAGGTTTAGTTTCAGAAAATGTATTTTAAATCGTGAAAATGTGAAGGAGGTGTATTCGAGGTGAAAACAATCAGTACAGGTGATTGTTTGATTGTTACTTACGAAATCTAAAGATTTCGTAAGTATATTGATGACTACCGTTTCTGTTTGTTTGTTTGTATGTTTGTGTTTGTTGTTTGTTTGTTGTTGTTTGTTGTTTGTTTGTTTGTTTGTTTGTTTGTTTGTAGGCACGATAACGTCGAGAACGGAAGAAGCTACCAATGTCAAAGTTACACCACGTGATTCAGGAGGGTGATGGCTGCGCTGATTTGATTTGGTCAAAATCGGTCAAAGGTCAAGGTCACAGTGAGGTCAAACATAATTCCGTAAATTCATGTGAGAAATGGAGTATTTTTGCTGTTCGCAGTGTTCACGGAGTTCGTTTTAACTTCGATTAATTATTTGTCGTTTCGGTTTTGGCGATCGCTTATGGACCGCTTAACACTCGGTGTGTTGTCTTCGAAATTCTGGTAAAAATCGGATGTTTGGAGACGTTTTAAGATTGTATAAACAAATATTTCACTCGCGCCGCGTCACGGGCGGTCGTCACGTGGTGTGCCGCGCGCGCCGTCGAGGCAGGCGCAGATCGGAGCGTCGTGATGATCACGTAAAGGTTTTGCGTGTGCGCGCTGATGGTGTTTTCGATAAAGATGGTGCTTAAAAAGTCATTTTTATCCCAATAAAGGTTATCGTCGCATTCCTGACTCGCGAAGCCGTCGATTATGTAAAGATTGTTGGTGGATGGCCGAATATTACGGTTTTGTGACTTTGATAAAATATAATATTAAATAATTGCGTGGAGAAATGGATTATTTGCTTCGGTCGACATTACGATTTTTGATGGTTGGGACAGAATCATCGTAGAAACTTTCGGTTTGCGTCGCTACTCTCTCTAGAGACAGCTTTTATTAGACAAGGTCAGAGGTCAAGTTCGACGATTTGTAAGTACAAGTCTATGACTGCTTGTGTGTGTGTTTGTGTGTTTGTTTGTAGGCACGATAACTCGATAACGGAAGAAGCTACCAATGTCAAATTACAACACGGTGATTCACGGAGGGTGATGGCTAGTGCTGATTAGATTTTGGTCAAAATCGGTCAAAGGTCAAGGTCACAGTGAGGTCAAACATTCGATTTTTGATGGTTTGGTACAGAATCATCGTAGAGAACTTCTGGTTTGCGTCGCTACCTTCTCTAGAGACAGCTTTTATTAGACAGGGTCAGAGGTCAAGTTGACAATTTCGTAAGTACCAGTCTATGACTGCTTGTTACTTACGAAATCTAAATATTTCGTAAGTATATTGATGACTTCCGTTTCTGTTTGTTTTGTGTGTTTGTTTGTTTGTAGGCACGATAACTCGAGAAACGGAAGAAGCTACCAATGTCAAATTACACCCGTGCTATTCAGGAGGGTGATGGCTAGTGCTGATTAGATTTGGTCAAAATCGGTCAAAGGTCAAGGTCACAGTGAGTAAATATTCGATTTCTTGATGGTTTGGTACAGATAACTCGAGAACGGAAGAAGTTACCAATGTCAAATTACACCCACGTGATTCAGGAGGGTGATGGCTAGTGCTGATTAGATTTTGGTCAAAATCGGTCAAAGGTCAAGGTCACAGTGAGGTCAAACATCCAAAACATTCGATTTTTGATGGTTTGGTACAGAATCATCGTAGAAACTTCTTGGTTTGCGTCGCTACCTTCTCTCGAGACAGCTTTTAGACAAGGTCAGAGGTCAAGGTTGACGATTTCGTAAGTACCAGATCTATGACTGCTTGTTACTTACGAAATCTAAAGATTTCGTAAGTATATTGGATGACCACGTTTCTGTTTGTTGTTGTTACTTACGAAATCTAAAGATTTCGTAAGTATATTTGATGACTTCCGTTTCTGTTTGTTTGTGTGTGTTGTTTGTTATGAGGCACGATAACTCGAGAACAAGAAGAAGCTGCCAAATGTCAAATTACACCACGTGATTCAGGAGGGGATGGCTAGTGCTGATTAGATTTTGGTCAAAATCGGTCAAAGGTCAAGGTACCAGTGAGGTCAACATCAAAACATTCGATTTTTGATGGGTTGTACAGAATACATCAGATAGAAACTTCTGGTTTGCGTCGCTACCTTCTCTGGAGACAGCTTTTATATAGCAAGGTCAGAGGTCCAAGCATTGACGATTTCGTAAGTACCAGTCTATGACTGCTTGTTTGTTTGTTTGTAGGCATGATAACTCGAGAACGGAGAAGCTACCAAATGTCAAATTTACACCACGTGATTCAGGAGGATGGCTAGTGCTGATTGATTTTGGTCAAAATCGGTCAAAAGGTCAGGTCAAGGTCACAGCGCGGTCAAGATTATCGATTTTTGATGGTTTGGTACCAGCGAGGTCAAATATTCGATTTTCTGATGAGTGTGTGGTGGTAACGAGTACAGATAACTCGAGAACGGAAGAAGCTACCAATGTCAAATTACACCACAGTGATTCAGGAGGGTGATGGCTAGTGCTGATTAGATTTTGTGTCAAAATCGGTCAAAGGTCAAGGTCACAGTGAGGTCAAATATTCGATTTTTGATGGTTGTGGTAGCAGATAACTCGAGACGGAAGAAGCTACCAATGTCAATTACACCACGTGATCAGAGGGTGATGGCTAGGGCTGAATTAGTTTTGGTCAAAATCGTCAAAGTTCAAGGTCAACAGTGAGGTCAATATTCGATTTTTGATGGTTTGGTACAGATAACTCGAGAACGGAAGAAGCTACCAATGTTAAATTACACCACGTGATTCAGGAGGGTGATGGCTAGTGCTGATTAGATTTTGGTCAACATCAGTCAACGGTCAAGGTACGGTGAGGTCAAACATTCGATTTTTGATGTTTGGTACAGAATCATCGTAGAAACTTCTGGTTTGCGTCGCTACCTTCTCTAGAGACAGCTTTTATTAGGCAAGTTCAGAGTCAAGTTGACGATTTCGTAAGTACCAGCCTATGACTGCTTGTTTGTTTTTGTTACTTACGAAATCTAAAGATTCGTAAGTATATTGATGACTTCCGTTTCTGTTTGTTTGTATGTTGTATGTTTGTTTGTTTGTTTGTTGTTTGTAGGCACGAACTCGAGAAACGAGAGAGCTACCAATAGTCAAAACAACACCACGTGATTCAGAAGGGTGATGGCAAGTGCTGAATTAGATTTTGGTCGAAATCGGTCAAAGGTCAAATATCGATTTTTGATGGTTTGGTACAGATAATCGAGAACGGAAGAAGCACCAATGTCAAATTACACCACGTGATTCAGGAGGGTGATGGCTAGTGCTGATTAGATTTTGGTCAAAATCGGTCAAAAGGTCAAGGTCACGGTGAGGTCAAAAATTCAATTTTTGATGTTTGGTACAGAACATGGAAGAAACTGGTTGCGTCGCTACCTTCTCCAGAGAGCGCTTTTATTAGACAAAGTCAGAGGTCAAGTTGACGTTTCGTAAGTACCGAGTCTATGACTGCTTGTTTGTGTATTTGTTGTTTGTATGTTTTTTTGTAGGCACGATAACTCGAGAACGGAAGAAGACTACAATGTCAAATTACCCCACGTGATTCAGGGAGGGTGATGGCTAGGCTGAGATTAGATTTTGGTCAAAATCGGTCAACGGTCAAGGTCACGGTGTGGTCAAACATTCGATTTTTGATGGTTTGGTAAGAACTCATCGTAGAAACTTCTGGTTTGGTCGCTACCTTCTCTAGAGACAGTTTTATTAGCAAGTTCAGAGTCAAGTTGACGATTTCGTAAGTACCAGTCTATGAGTGCTTGTTTGTTTGTTGTTTGTTTGTTGTTTGCGCACGAAACTCGAGAACGGAAGAAGCTACAATAGTCAAATTACATCACGTGATTCAGGAGGGTGATGGCTAGCGCTGATTAGATTTTGGTCAAAATCGGTCAAAGTCAAGGTCACAGTGAGGTCAAACATATTCCGTATGTTAACGTGGAGAAATGGGAGTATTTTTGCTTCGCTCGACGTTACGAGTTCGTTTAACTTCGATTTTAATTTTGTCTTCGGTTTTTGCGATCGCTTGATGCTTAAAACTCGGTTGTCGAATTCTGGTAAAAATCGATGTTTTGGAGACGTTTTAAGATTGAATAAAAAATATTTCACTCGAAGCGTCAAGGGTCTCCATGATGCAGTGCGCTCGAGCAACGTCACGGGTCGTCCCATGATGCAGTGCGCTCGAGCAGACGTCACGGGTCGTCCATGATGCAGTGCGCTCGAGCAGACGCGTCGTTGAGTCACGTTAAGGTTCGTGTGCGCGGTGACGGTTTTTTCAATAAAGATGGTGTTAAAAGTCATTTTTTATCCCAATAAGAGGTTATCGTCGCATGCCTGACTCGCTGAGCCGTCGTCGATTATGCAAAGTGTTGGTGGATGGCCGAATATTACGGTTTTGTGACTTTGATAATAATATTAAATAATTGCGTGGAGAAATGCCGATGCTTTGCTCGACTATACAGATTTTAATTCGATTTTAATTTTGTCTTCGGTTTTTCGATCGCTTGGACGCTTAAACGTTGTCGAAATTCTGGTAAAATCGGATGTTTTTATGAGATTTATGTCGGGTGTCGTATCTGAGTTATTATGCACGAAGATTATGCTAATGAGGGGGATTGTAAGACACAGCATTACGCGCTCGTTGCGTCGCTACACTTCTCTAGAGACAGCTTTTATTAGAACAAGGTCAGAGTCAAGTTGACGATTTCGTAAGTACCGTACTATGACTGCTTGTTTGTATGTTTGTTTGTTTGTAGGCACGATAACTCGAGAACGAAGAAGCTACCAAGTCAAATTACACCACGTGATTCAGGAGGTGATGGCTAGTCTGTGATTAATTTTGGTCAAAATCGGTCAACGGTCAAGGTCACGGTGAGGTCAAACATTCGATTTTTGATGGTTTGGTACAGAATCACGTGAAACTTCTGGTTTGCGTCGCTACTTCTCAGAGACAGCTTTTTAGACAAGGTCAGAGGTCAAGTTGACGATTTCGTAAGGTACCGAGTCTATGACTGCTTGTTTGTTTGTTTGTTTGTTTGTTTGTGTAAATCACAGCCTTCATTGCCAGTACCTGGGAAGCTGGGCTTGACGTCACAAGTTTCACTTCGTCATCTGATTTTCGAAGGAATATTTTTGTTCAATATTGTTCATTCACTTGTAGTTAAATCGTAGGGCTGGCAGGAGAGCTTCCAGGTATGCACACCTGAGCTGTCTCACCTGGGTTCGAATCCTGACCCACATATAAACCGTCTCCCTGATGTTTCACGTGCAGGTCGACAGATCGATGTGTGCGACGTCCATCGGAAGGGATGTTAAGACAGCTCGTCGCACACCAACGGGTCCATGATCACCGAGACGACGCTCCTGTCCGCGACGCATCTTGTACAATCTCGTTCTGTCGAACTACGCTGCACTGTGACTGTCCATGACACGATCGTTGGAAAACAAGATGGCAATGAAGACGAAATGTTCGGGTGAAAGTTCTGAGCACCGATCCTTCGGCCAGGAGAAAGAAGTGGCCGTGGGTTGAAGTGCTGGGTGGAGAGACGGCCGGCTCAAGGAGCGTTCAACAACTTGCTGTGGAAGAAAAGGGAATTTCGTAATTATATTTACCAGTAAATACACCTGTTCCCTCGAGAAATGTGCCACCACCTTCAGCTCACATTCCGGATTCTTCTTCTTCTTCTTCTTCTACTTCTTCACTACCTTAACCTCATATTCCTCCTTCTTCTTCAATTAAGTACAACAGGCTTTTTGAAACAAGTCCGTCCATTTAATTCATCTATATAATTAAACGGACACACATTTGTGTTGCAAGTAAATCTATTATTAGTATTAGGAACAAGGTTGACCTCTTCGGCGAACACTTTTTAATGAGGGAGAGAGTGTGTGTCAGCTCGGACGTGGCCAGAGAATCAAAACACGGCATTCAGCGTCGAGGTGGAGGGGGAGGGGCATCTCGAGGTGGAGGGGGCGGGCCATCTGACGAGGTGGAGGGGCGGGCCATCTCGAGGTGGAGGGGCGGGCCATCTCGAGGTGAGGGGGCGGGCATAATCGAGTGGAGGGGGCGGGCGTATCTTTCGAGGTGGAGGGCGGACCATCTCGAGGTGGAGGGCGGACCATCTCGGGTGGAGGGCGGACGCATCTCGAGGTGGAGGGGGCGCCATTGAGGTGGAGGGGGCGGGCCATGCTCGAGGTGGAGGGGGCGGGCCAATCGTCGAGGTGCGATCGAGAGGGGCGGGCCATCTTCGAGGTGAGGGGGCGGGCATCTCTCGAGGTGTAGGGGGCGGTCCATCTCGAGGTGGAAGGGGGCGGGCCATCTCGAGGTGGAGGGGGCGGGCCATCTCGAGGTGAGGGGCGGGCCATCTCGAGCTGGAGGAGGCGGGCCATCTCGAGCTGGAGGAAGGCGGGCCATCCTGGAGGTGGAGGAGGCGGGCCATCTGGAGGTGGAGGGGGCAGGCCATCTCGAGGTGGAGGGGGCGGGCCATCTCAGCTGCAGAGAGAGTCACAATTAGTTTGCGGATTTTGGAGCCAGGTTTAAGTAACTTTAGTTTTTGGAGCCAGGTTTAAGTAACTTTACAGTTTTTTGACCCAGGTTTAAGTGAGCAAACTTTCACATTAAAAGTTTTTATTAAACACAATGTACCCACAGCATGCATTATTTTATTGTTTCTGAAGGATTGCCAAATAGTTGGAGTAAACACAGGTAGGTCAGCCTCAGGTTCCGACATTGAACTCTCACAATACCTTTTTGGACTTCACAGTTCACTATATGATACTGCGGCCGTGGGTCACTTAAT
>CM068966.1:11723318-11746380 GCA_035128595.1 Eptatretus atami | reverse complement strand
GTTTAATGTTGGGACGGAGTTATGGAATATGTACTTGAACCTAGATCCTTGACATTACATGAAGGATCTATAAGCCTCTGATATCGTGACCAGGAAGTATGAGCAGCATCACATGATAAAGTGGTAAATGTCATGACGATCGTGAGATGTTGTCCTCGTCGAAAGGTGAGCATCACTTCGGGGAAAGCATTTCACGAATTTCACATCATGACGAGAAGAGAGGTGGGCGTAGCTACCGTACTGAGTGTTCATTGGCCGAGCGCCATATCACGTGCACACATAACTCCTCCCACATCACAGAGATAGTGGTGCAGAGGTTCAACCGGTGAGTAGTTGGAGTTCCTTGAATCCGTAACAGATATGAGATCGTGTTCGCAGTGACGAGGTTTGGAAGTCTTGGGACTGGTTCGAACACCATCGAGTTGTGCGTGTTCTCACTGGTTCGAACACCATCTAGTTGTTCGTGTTCTCACGGATCTCCCTTACAAGTGTCGACGTTACGGAAAGTCCAAAGTTCGAGATTTTTCGAGTCAAGTGTGAAGCGGAATCAAAAGATAAAATCTTCCAAGAAACGAACTTCGGATCGAGGTCCGGTAGGTCATTGTATATCCCTACACGGCCCAAGCAATCTGACTGTTGGGGGGGGGATGTTGTGTCTATAGGCGGGCGGTGGGGTGTTGGCTGGATTTGGGGATGGACGGTGGGGGTGTTTTGTGGTTTGGGGGGCCCGCGTGCGACGGTGTTGCTGCTTTGGGGGGGCTGCGGGTGTTGTGGTTTGGCGGGGGGTGGGTGTTGTGGTTTGGGGGGGGTGGGTGTTGTGGTTGGGGGGCGGTGGGGTGTTGTGGTTGGCGGGGGTGGGTGTTGTGGTTTGGGGGGGGTGGGTGTTGTGGTGGGCGGGGGTGGCGGTGTTGCTGGTTTGGGGGGGTGGGTGTTGTGGTTGGGGGGTGCGCGGTTGTTGTGGTTTGGGGGGGTGGCGGTGTATTGGGTTTGCTGGGGGGGTGTGGTGTTGTAGGTTTTGGGGGGGGTGGCGGCGTTGTGGTGTTTGCGGGGTGGTGGGGGGTCTGTTGCTGGTCTTGGTCGGGCGCACCGGTGTGGGGTGTTGTGCGTTTGGGGGCGGTGAGTGCTGTTCTCGTGGTTCTGGGGGTGGGTGTTGCTGCGTTGGGGCGGGGTGGGGTGTTGTGGTTTGGCCGGCTGCGCGGTGTTTATTTTGTATGTGGTCTTGGGCGCGAGGTGTGGTGTGTGCTGTTGTAGTCGTTGGCCGTGGGCGGGTCTGTTGTGGTTTGGTGCGGGGGTTGTGTGTGCCGTTTGCGGTGGGCGGCGTTGTTGTGGTTTGGGTGGCGTGTTGTGGTGCGGGTGGGTGTTTGCTGGTTGGGGTGGGGTGTTGTGGTTTGGGGGGGTGGTGTGTGGTTGGGGGGCGTTTGTGGTGGGGGGTCCGGTGGGGCAAAGTGCAAAACTTATCCCTGGGGGGCGTGGACAGTCTTCACTGGCACGTTTCAACCGTGTGTGTCAAAAAACGGTGTTGCCAGAAAATCAGAACACACACACACACACACATTGCTGGAATTATATATAGATACAGAACAGGGGTGTGCGAGTGCCTCTGAACATTTCATTGGTTGTCCCTTTTAAATCCGACTCCGGTGGCCATCTTTGATCACGGAAGGAAGCATCTGTAACCGAGTTACGTGTGGGCTCTCTACTTAAAGAGAAACACACAACGATTAATTGGATTGCTGTGTTTATTACACTTACGGCTGCTTGGTCACCACACTCCGTGATATTCTGTTTCCGGTCACAATCCAATGCAACAGCTTTACTGGCACAACCTTGTGTATAACCACAAGTTTACTGAACCAATGCAGTGTCAACAACAACTTAATCATCTATCGAGGACAGTGGCATCACCCTGATGGCACATCAGGCTGTAAACCATCCCATAAAAGAAACAGAAACATCCATCAAGTGATGTGTACATAAAAGCCAGTTCTGCAATTAAACGGTCACAATGTAACGACACCCATTACATGAAGTCGTGACAAAACTCCAATGATGATTGGGACATTGTTTATCAGTGTGTGTAACATGAAGTAATCAACAAATTAGATCACCCATCTCAGAAACCCCCTACGCCGCAAAGGTTACTGGGAATCCCCAGACGGAGCACCACGGCCAAAACACCAATCTTGATGAGGTTGAAATCAACTTTAATATCACTCATCACACAACGTGCCCGACTGGGCAAAAAAACCATCCGCGCCCGGAACGACCCCTGCTCGGTAACCCCATGTCCACACAGACGCGGAGGATAGAACAACATAATGGGGTTTAAGGGGTCTGAGAGTTTAAAGAGTCAAAGGGATCTAAAAGGTCTCAAAAGGTGCGTTCCGATAGCATGCCATAAAAGCTCCTATACCAACATGGCCCTGTTGTTAAGTTCTCCGAACTCTGGTATTCTCGGACACCGGTTGATGACTTGGTCACATTTTGCATTACATGGAAAGCAGAATTTTCACGGGTCCCTGCTCATAAATGATATAAATAAGACCACTGGACCTGTAGTTTATCTGGTCCCTGGCCGAATGTAACCCATATTTGGTGGCATTCTCACTGGTAGGTCTGGAGAGGAAGGCTTTTCAAAGAATTTACACGATGTTCCCAAATATTTACTTTGTCCACCATTTTGACGCACTTCCGGTCACGTGATCGGCGTGACTCCAGCAATTTCACATCCCTACCCTGGCCTAATGTTGTTCCCCAAATTATGTAGCATTCTGATTGGTGGGTCGGGAGAAAGAAGATTTTGGAAGAAATTTGTGCGACCGCTGTCGTGACACATTTCCGGTCACGTGATCGGCGTGGCCTCCACAATTCAACAACATGACCCTGTCTTAATGTTGTCACCGAAATTTGGTATAATTCTGACTGGTGGTGCTGGAAAAGATTTTTGAGGGAATTTACTAAGTTGGCCATTTTGACCTACTTTAAAGTCACGTGACTGGAACGAGCTTTGGAATCCCCGTTACCAGTCAGGAGAGGAATGTTGCTGCCAAATTTCAGCTGGAGAAGTCGGAATAGGAGACGGACGGACGGTGCGTGATGATAATAACTTATCTGGAATTTAAATTCCAAATTAGTTAATAATAACATTAATACAGCACAATACCTATAACAATTGTTCCCCACCCCCCGACAAGGTTGGAGACGGGGACATTAAAATGAGCTCCGTCCGACCGGTCGATCATCTTTCCACGTACTTTTGTGTTCGCGATATTTCATAAACTGTTGGACATTTCGCTTTCATATTGCAGACATCTATTCCTCATTACATTATATCAACCACATTTTATCACGGCCGTGATTGGCTGAATTTTGTTACCATGGCAACAATTTTGGTCACTTGGCTTGTGTACGAGATATTTCGCAAACCGTCCAAGATTTAGCTTTCATATTACACAAATCGATTCCTCATTCCACTCAAAAAGGTTGGGAACCTATCGTATCAGCTCCTTGTTACCTCCACCACCGAAAGTGCACAGAGGTTATGTTTTCACCCGTCTGTCTCAGTGGGACATCTCAAAAAGTTACAGATGCATTTGAAAGAAACTTGGTGGACATGTTGGGTGTGTGAGAAGAACAAGCCGATTAGATTTTTGGTTCAGGTCCGGATCCGGATCCCGATTTGAATCTTCACCAAAATCCAATCAGTTCCTCCTTGTCACACACCCAACCTGTCCGCAAAATTTCATCCAGATCCATCCACAACTTTTTGAGATATCCTGTACAGACAGACAGAGACAGACAAACAGACATAAAGGGGTGAAAACATAACCTCCCTCACCTTCAGTGGCAGAGGTAAAAAGGATAATCTACTGTGCAACCGCGACACAACCAACAACACAACGCATGAACACAAACCGGACCGGCACCTGGGGCTGACAATGAGAAGACACACGGTGGTGGGTGGGGGTGGGGGGGTGTGCCGCTGTGGTGCGCGACACCACGGGGGCCGAGCGAAGTTGGAAACGGGCCAGCTATGAGGGGAGGGTGACCGGCAGGAGGGGCCGGGTGCAAGGGGCAGTAGGGTAAGTCGGACAAGGGGCTGTGCCCAAGGGAGGGCAGGGGGTAGTGACCAAACCAAGGACAGGACACGGCTGCGAGGACAGTGCACGAGTGACGGTCAACAATGTCGGCGGTGGTGTTGTCGAGTGGCTGGGCGCGTGACGGCACGGGAGAAGCGAAGAACGGCCTGGGGTGGGGGCTGGGCACGCCGGCTGGGAAAGCGGTGGTGTTTGGGAGTGTATGTATTAGGAGGTGTGGTGGGTCGGCCACGCACGGCCACGCACGAGGTAGGTATGAATGGGGGCGTGAATGGGCAGGGAAAAACGTGTGACTGTGACGCGACTTGGTGAGGGGCAGGAGGTGGGACGTTGGTGAGAGGGTGCGCAGCAGAAGGGTGAATGGGGCGTGTGCCGGTGGGGCAGTCCGCACCCGCAACAATGCATTAGGTTAAAAGTTAATGGTGAAGAAAACAGGGTGGTGTGTCGGGGTTGGCAGAAACAGCAACATGACATACAGCACGGGGCGGCCACCACTCCGCACTCCACCCCCCCCGCCCCCAAGGTTTATGGAGTTGGGACGGGCGAGAAAAGTCCGTCAAAATGGCAGATGCACAGAGGACAACAACACACACAAAGTTATGGATTACGCCTGATTAATTATTTTCTCTGATGGAATGGGGAATGGGATACTATGGGATACTATGGGATCCCATTTGAAATGGGATACTAAACTTGAACGGGTCAAAACGTTCGTCGTGATTTCTTTGATGTGTTCGAAGCGTTGATGCAAAATGCACAAATATACGGTGTACAAGCACAGCCTCGATTGCCCCTGAAAAGTTAAATAAATAAATAAATTACGTGGGCGATGTATAAGCACAGAGTGCTGCTTGATTACTCGATGCCTCAAAAAAAAAGAAACTAACTCGGGTTATGTAATGATGGCTATTCCTGATGTGCATATGTATAACACATCGTGTTTATATAGCTTGGATAAATTCCCTTTCCAGTGGGCCATCAAGGAATATTGTACTCTGGCCTGTAGTGGGGCAACTTAGCATAACAATTGTGCATTTTGTGAGGAAAGCACCAAATTTGGCACACTGGCCCACACTAGTAGCGCTATCATATTATGAACAGATTTGGATATTGGGCCATCTCAAATTCAGCCGCTGATGGCTGTGGCAGCCATTTTCCACTGCCATCAAAAATTTTGAGATGGCCCAATATTCAAATATGTTCATAATATGATTAGGCTACCAGTGTGCCAAATTTGGTGCTTTCCTCACAAAATGCACAATTGTTATGCTAAGTTTGCCCCACCAGTGGAAGGATTGAAGCGTGCGCCGGACACAAACTCTGTGCTAATTCTAATGATGAAAAAAAATAAATGAGTGATGAAAAAATAATAATGATAATAAAATTGAATAATTAAAATTGAAAGCAAAAATTTTAATGAAGAAAATAATTTTTCAAAAATTTTTAGGAAGTTTTTAAAAAGAGAAAAAATAACCCCCCCCCCCCACACTCCCTCGAATTTATTATTTATGATATATTGGGTTAGAAAAATCCCTTTTTTTTTCCCCCCTCAAATTTCCGAGTTTCACTCGACATTTTGACATCGTTATGAGGACGTGTGAGTTCTGATCGTCAAATATGGAATCAGATTTAAAGGCTCAGAAAAAAATGTGGATTATAGCTTAACATGGATATACACCTTAAGGATTTCGCCCGTGGCGGAAAACCCCCTGGCCTTTGGGGAAGGGGCAAATGAAGTCGCTGAAACCTCCATCGTGTGACCTTAGTCCTGTCAAGTTTGGTTGAGATTGGATAATAACGACTGAATGGATCACGGCCAGACAGACAGGCAGACACAAATTGCCTCGTTTTAAGTTTATAAACTGTTTAATGAATTAACGTGGTGTTGGTCGTCTAGGCAGATGTGATGGGCCAAATGGCCCATCGCCCTCCCCCCCCCCCACCTGAATTCCATTTGTCTCCTGCAGGTAGTTTGTTTTGGACTCTCAGCCACATCGTTCCACATCAAAGAGTTATTCACTAAAGAATTGGAGAGGGTAACCACAGTTGCCAAAGAAACGACTGTAGAGTTTAACAAAAGACCGGAAGGCCCATGAAATTGTTTGGAAAACAAGAAGCGACGCCATCTCTACGGGAGAAGCTTCCCAATCTAAGCGCAACATTCAGGTACAGAGTTTGTTGAATTGCCGATGTGAGGGGGGATATGGCCTTGGTGGCTGGATGTAACTATCATACCTGTCTTTGTTGTGATAAGTTTAACCTTTGGATATTTATCCTGTAATATAATTCATGGACCGATGTGCTGCTGTGGTGTGTTGTGTGTGTGTGTGTGTGGTGTGTGTGTGTGTGTGTGTGGTGTGTGTGTGGCGTGCTACTCTTCCTACAGTTGTGGGCCCTAGATTTACATCCAGACTTGCTACATAGGATCAGCATGAACCCCCAATTAATGTTAGGGGTGTTTTTTGGTCTTGGCGCTGGCGTGGGGAGGAGGGGCCGAAGGGAAGGGATGGGTGAGGGATTGGACGCCAAATTCTCTATGTAAATGTGTCATGTCGTGCCACCTCCCGGTGGGGGTGTGGTATTACAAGGTGGGGCTCCACGAGGGTTATTACAAGGTGGGTGGGTATTCAACAAGGTGGGGCTCCACGAGGGTATTACAAGTGTCCACCATTCACAGGCAAAGTATTCCTGTCCTACGTTTCGCAGTGGCAATGTGGAGGTGCTTTGCTTCATGCACATAACCCGGGATATTCTTTGCTGATGCAGAGCTCCAAGTCACCTATACGCCGGCCAAATAAGAGCTATGCGCCAAAAGGACGTGTTTCCATGCTTGGAACAAGATCGCCAGAAGGCGGTACTCTGGTCAACTTTCATTATAATGCTCATGACTCCTTTGAAAACGAGTCCCTTTTAGAAATGGGCTGGCAGGAATATATTGGAGGTATGCACAATCACCTGTGGCTGTCTGGATGAATTACATCCTTGTTCAAATTCTCACCCAAACAGTAAGCTGATACCCCGGTGTTTTGCAGGCAGGGCGACAGCATCAGTGTGTTTGCACTCCCTTGGATGGATTGTTAAATTGTGCCATCCCATCTGCCTGGGATTGGTGGATGGTTAACCATCCGCAAGAGTCGGCCAGTTTTTTCGCATCCTGAAACAAATGGTAACTTCGACACAAACACAGCCAGTTGACATTGGGGAATGATGTCACTTCCCAAGAGCACTCTGAGTCCCAGCGACGTTCATCTTTATGAAACTGCTTTCTCCTGTGCACTCAGCGGGCAATCCAAAGAAGGAATTTCCTCCTCCATGCTGGTTGTTGTTTCCATGCTTTATTCCTTTAAATGCGGAGCGTCCAGCCAATGAAACGGCGCGTACCATAATTAAAAGTCTTTACTTTGACTCTGCCGGGTTCAACACTGATCTCCCCAGCCTCATAATCGGACACATCACAATCACACCAACACACTATCCCCCTCTTATGAAATAGGTGACTAGATAACTTTTAAACACTTCATATATTTTGAAGTTATTCTTATTAACCTCAATCACCGAAGGTGGACGGAGGTTATGTTCTCACCTTTGTTTGTCTGTCCTCTGTGGCACGGTTTCTCAAAAAGTGGTGGACAAGTTTTGCGTTATGTGACGAGGACGAATCGATTAGAATTTTGTTGAAGATCCAATCCGAGTTAATGGAATTTTTTAATGATTCTTCGCCATCGCAGAGATGTGGCCAAAAAAACGATTATACAACTTGATATTTAAAAAAAGTTGTGGACGAGTGTGATAAAACTAGTTCGATTGAGTTGGGTTATGTGACAAGAACAATGCCAATTTAGATTTTGGTTTCAGGTTCAGATCCAGATCCAGCCTATCCATTGGACAATGTAAAAATCCATCCATCCATCCATTGGGACCATGTAAATCATCCATCCATCCATCCATCCATTAAGACCATACTCTGTGCAGAGCGTTGGTGCGACCTAAGCAGTCTCCTTGGCTTTAGACACTATCCTGGGATGGTCGTCACTCCGAACACAGATACCAACAAGCCGGCACTCATCTTTTCCGACTCGGAAGAACGCCAGGCAGCGTCAACCCCACCTTGGTATTAATTCAACAGCTGAGCGGGGATTTGAACTCAGGATCCTAGGATCCCCAAATCCACGCACCCTAACCATTAAGCCAACTCCAGGCATATCCAGCCTATCATGGGGTACAAAACTAAACGTGTTCAGCCTGGTGGAGGTACGTGCCCTACTGAGTGCCGTTCTCGCTTTGTAAACTGCGATCTGTAAACTTACTGAGTGGTGATACGCACGACTAGATTATCATTGCTGCCTTTATTAAGGTTATTCTCATGTCCATTTTAACATGTCCTTATTTTTCTACCTTTTCACTCAACAGGAAAGGACATGAAAGTGCCGCGTTGAGGATTCTGTGACGTTAAGAGCTTTTGCCAGAGCTACAAGTCCTTGCTTTTTGCAACCAACGGTATCATGGTCGGTGGCGGTGCGACGCAATGGTCAAAACCCAAGGAGAGTCTGAGTACGAGCTCCTCAACGACAGTACTCTGACGCAGGTAATTGAGAGAATGCATCAGCACTTTTCTTTACCTCACCCCTCCCTTCTCCCCCCCCCCCACCCCCATCTTCCTCCATTGACCCCTAACTTAATCTAAACCCTGAGGCAAGTGTAACTGTTTCCGCCCCCCCGTCCCCCTTCTTTAATTTCCCTCTCACTTTTTCTTTTGTTGATCCCTTCCTTTGTTACGCTTGGACGGTATACTTCCTTTTGCATGAGTCATCTTCCTCTTCCATGAGCCTCATCTTGTACAAACGGATTGACCGCACTGTTGATCACGAAGCTGCGACAAAAATCGTGGTAACGGGCCAATTGCGGAAACATATTTTACTGCGCTATCAAAAGATTAACTCAACACCTCTTGTCACGTGTCGACCTCCACCCACGCCTTGATTGCCGCTGCCATTCTGGACGGCTTGATTATCCGACTTATTATTTGACATATGATTAGATTTTTCAGGCTCCTTCGTCATGATACACTCGACCCAAACAAAGCCAATAGAAGTCTGAATGCAATACAAACCCGGACAGTTATTAACCAACAGGAGACCTACAAGCCAAAGGTGTGCGTGCCCACCAGAAAACTAAGATGGCAACCATATCCATTTTTGGCTGGGTGCCATGGTTGGGGTGGAGTCAAGCAACCATTGAGTATGGCCGCAGCCAGCTGTCTGACGCATTGGGTGCACATTTCAAAAATGACCCTCAAACAAGAAACCCACAGCAACACAGAGCTCTGTAGACTTGACGTGTCGCTGGAATAAAACAAACAAAAAAAACCCAATAAAAACCAGAATCGCTCATTGTAGTGAAGTGTGTACGAACCCGCCCTGAATTTTTGAAATGTCCGGACCAAACTTGGGGCAAGATCTATCATTCTCGCTTTTGGAAGACCATCGTCCTGAGGATTAATAAAATGGCATGAGAGCAGTATGAATCACACAGCTTTCATCTCAAAAACAATCTTTTTCCACCACTACCCGACTCGCCGGACTTGCCGAAAATGTAGTGATCTTCAGAGAAATGTTTTTATCAAAAATTTGAAGCATTATAACTCCTTGTAAAACGAGAGAGCACAAGGTAGAGCTGAACAGTTTAACATTTCTATCCCACTGATAGGCTCGAGCTGGATCCGGATCTGACCAAAATCGGAATCGGCTCTTCTTGTCACCTTAACCGACTCCCTCCACCAAGGTTTTGTCCATCCATCCACAACTTTTTGAAACATCGTGCTTATATTTCATTTTTGACCTATCCTCAATTATGGAAGAATTGCTTTTAAAAACTAGTAGAGTTTATTTTATTTATTTATTTTTTTGGACTGACCCTATTCGCTCGCGTGCTATTCTGCACATCGTTCGCTGACCCGCTACTCTTATGGCCCCACATACCCGAAATCATTCATTGCATCTTTTATGTCACATACAGGTAGAGGACAAAAAAAAAAATGTAAACTTTTTGTACACCTAAACTTCTTTATTCATCGCTATCCCTTCACCTTCCAGAAGTTGTTCTGTCTCGCTCTTGCCTTCAAGGACTTCAATCAATGGCATGATGGGCCTCGTGGTATTGCATACTGCCCTCTAAACTGTCTAACATGGGTTGAATCTCGATCCAGTCTATAAAATGTTTAATCCAGGGTTTCACAAGCGGGGTGATTCCTCAATGGGTGCTGCAGTCCTCATCGGATGACATTAAACTGCGGATCATGTCTACTGGCATTAGTTCATGGACATTAAAACACCCCACAGTAGTCCTTTGCGATGTGTGTGAGCTAGTCAGTGGCTGGCACCATAAACAAATTACCAAATTTCTGCCCTAAACTACTTGTTGGAAGGCAATGGAAACACCCAGTATAACCTTGCCAAGAGACTGCTTTGGCAGAAACCAATCGTCTGGAAGCAGTATGGCTAAACATCAAATCACAAATAGAGATATCTATGCCGTCGGCAGACAGAACAAACATGAAAGTGTTCAATAACAGGACTGACAGGATCAAAGCTGACCAGCAGACGTTTGCACCATTTCATGACTAGCAATTTGGCCCGTGCCAACGCAGGATTCAAAACGTGGTAGGGTGCAAACTGTTAAAAATTGCAAATGGTGTCTTGTGATCGAGCCGGGAATCTGGAAAGCAACAATTCCAATTTATTGCCACAATCTGATGCAATTAAGTGCTCAAATGTAGTGGTGACGTGTGCTCCATTTGAAACAGTTTTGTTCGATTATATGTAGCTGTTTTGATGGCCTAGGGTCAGACAATAAAAATTGTATTGGGTCAAAACAGGTCAGTTATTGCCGGCAGAAGCGCGTCGCTGCATCCACTTTCTGCTGTGTACTCTAGGAGCGCTCCATCTGGCCATACCCCCAGGCAGGTGCCTGGCCCGCATCCCATCCCTGTGAGATTCTGATCAACGTGCTGCCAACCACGAGGCACGTGGTTGGCCCATTGGCTCCTCCACTTCACGAGGATCCCTCGCTGAGCAGGAATCGGTGAGCAGGATCAGCGTCAGAAAACGAGCCACAATGTCCATTACAGCCGCAAGCTGACGCTCACAAACTATGCAGGTAACAAATCTCATTTGAGTCTCTCTCAGCAACCGCTCGTTGGGTCACAAAGTCTGACCAGCGATAGCCAAGGATTCCTCCGAAGAGACCTGGTACCAAGGAATTAAGAGTCTCCACCTCAGATCCCTGTGCAGAGTTCCAAGTCTCACATCCTATTAATAAAAGTAGAGGCACGACTGGAAGTTAACCAAGGACCTGAAGACTCGACTTTCGTCGTAACGCGCAGCGCCACCACCCCAATGATCCAGTGAATCCATGACTCCACAGGCCCGACCCAGACATCTGGTTGACCTCTGGCTCACAGCCAGCAGAGACATAATAATGCACGCCAAGGTAATCTGAATTTCTCCGTGACCTTCAACATCCTCACCACAACAGATACATAACAAGATAGCAAGCATCCAAGATGTCATTGAAAGCCTGGATCTTAGTTTTGACCCAGGAAAACCCATAACCCAGCAGCTCAGACTCCCTCATTCAGCACCTCAAGAGCCCCCAAAAGAATAGATTAGCCAGGCGTATCCACAAAGATGACTGCAGTCATTCTGCAAAATCAGAGGTCAGAGATCTTGACATTCCTAAAACGCTGCAAGACCGACTTGATCTCCCACATCCTCCCTTGAATCCAGTCCATAAAGCGCTGAAAAGTGTGGGGCAGTACACACCCCTGAACGATCTCCAGTAACAACTGAAATAAAGTCAGAGATGGCACAACCCACACTCCACAGCACTCTCAGTACAGAGTATAGTTCAGACATCAATTGATCAGTTTTTGGGGGCACCCCACGAAGACACTAGAATCCTCCAGAGTGCATCCCAATTCACTGAAATCAAACACTTTTATAGAGATCAACAAAGGCGCCATGCAGCCCCTGCCGAAACTCTCGTCTGCGTTCGGACGAGGACCCGAAGAGCAAGGAATATGGGTCATTCGTTGGATCCTCTCGTGTAAACTTGGCTGCTCTTGGCGCTGGTGTAAAATCTGTGACCAAATTTTAAATAATAGTTGGATGACTGGCAGTAAGAAAAGTATGGAGTGTGGGAGATGGGGCTGAGTTGAAGAGCAAGTATGGGTACATGGAGAATATGTTGTTGGGGTAGGTCGGATTTTGCGGAGGGTAGCCAGGTTGTGGGATGCCGAAGAACATGTGTGAGTTGGGGGAGGATGGAGGAATGAGAGAGCAGAGGATCAGTGTCTGCCCTTGAGATGCAAATAACACTGATAGCCTTGGACTCTGCCAACCAAGGGAGTGAGATGAAAGCAGCTGCACAGCCTAGAGTTAGAGACCCAAACTCCATCATACTTTGGGATGAAGCGCCTTAACAGTTGCAATGAGCCTCTGAAGCAGCTCATAAATGGACTTCACTTTGCAGAGAAATACTGATTGGTATTGGCCTGCCTTTGAAGTCAGTTTCGGGCAGTTTTGGTGGTGTAAAAGAATTGGCAAGGCTAGGAGCTACAAGGAACTCCAAGTTAGATAGTGTGGGGGAAGGTGAGCGGTGAGGTCACAAATCCAAAGCATCAGCCTGTTAGTTTCTGGTTTACAACCATTTGACGAGTGTGGCCAAACACAACTTGGAAAGGTGAGGCTGGGTGCCAGACGGCAAGTGAAGCAAGAGATGTCTGATCTTACATTTGATTTGTGGCAGCCATCCATTATCGAGTTAAAGAAGCAAGATGTTCAGAGTAGAAAAGTGGGGCAGAAGCCAAACTGATTCATCCGCGATGAGAATGAAGAACAGGTATGGCTGGAGGTCTTCGACAATGATGGATTGCAATCTCTTTGCTTATGCTTGGTAGAAAGGACTGTATCATTCTGTCGAGTGATCAGATTTAAACCCTTCCTTGTGAATGGGGGTGAAAATCCTTTATGGGTGCAGTGGTTTGTAAACTTTCCAAAGATGAAAGCGCGGGAGACAATCTGCGAAAGTTCTGAAGAAGAAAGAGGAAAGTGGTGCAGATTCACAGTTCTTTGAGGAATAGTGTCATGCCATCGGAAAGGATATGCCTGATGGTGGCTTAATGCGTTCGAGTGTTGCTTGGGATCCTAGGGTCCCGGTTCAAATCCCGCTTCAGCGTTTGAATTGATACCCAGGTGGTTTACTCGGCTGTCTATCCTTCCGAGGTCGGCAAAATGAGTGCCAGCATGCTGGTATACTGTGTCGGAGTGGCAACCCGTCCAGATTGTGCCCAATAGCCAAAAGAAGACTGCTTAAGCAGCAGCACCACGCTCTGCCACAGAGTATTGGTCCCAATCTCATCGGAAAGGATGTGTTTAAGATTGACGAGGAAGAGGGAGACCTCGCCCATGCGATTAGATATCCGTTCTGCTATGGGATGGAAAGGGTGTTGTATGGTCATGGAAGAAGATTGTGTTAATGATTTCAGCTTCCTGCTTTTCCCCTGAGCAGTGCCATTAGTCCACCTTTAGAGAGTGAAAGTGCAGAATGGAAATGTGTACCAGAGATAGATTTTTGAACGGTTGCCACCAGGCTTTGAGGATGATGGTTTGTCCACAGGTGAGCTTAATAGAGGGCTACAGGCTCGTCAAAGGGAATGATGTGTGCTGGTTGTGGGCTCTGCTGGGAGGCATGAGGTTCCCATCAAGTTTGGTTTGTATTTCAAGATTAATAATAAATCAACCTGCTCTTAATGAGGAATCTATAGTTTCTTTTTGAGGTCTTTCAAGAAAACATTCCTCACAATGCCCTTTTGTTCTTTAATTTGCCCGTTTGTATTTTCCTTGTTTTTCCCTTCTTTCATCTGGAGATGCGAGCGGTAATGGGAATAACATATATTATCTCTTCCGCGTCAAGTTCCCTTATGCGAGCGAAAACATTGCAAACCATTCTGCAACGGTAATTGCATTAAACATTCTAGTTTTGTTAATTTTAATACTTTGTTAATATCTTTTCTACATTTGTAGACAAAACAATAATGCGTTTGAAAGATTTTTCTGATCTGTCCATGATGATTTCCCGAAGAAAGGCTTATTAAATGCCTCACCATTTCATCTTGGGTGTCCAACTTTTTTGAAGATATAATTCTCCATTATTTTTAAAAAATATTGTTTATTTAATTATATGATTTTCATTTATTTATTTATTTATTCTTGTTTGTTTTTCATATTTAAATATTACTGTGTTTTCAGGCGACAATTGGAAGAAAGAAACATGAAACTCCACGTGGAGCCGGTCATTCTTCGTGGTGGCTCTGGGTGAGATATTTAAGGATATAGGATGTGGTGTGCTGTGAGACCCGAAGGGAAATAATTGTGAAATGGAGTTTAGATCTGTAATCTTCATTATCGAATGCTCTATTCGTGCTTTTACTTCGATTTGGAAAGTGAAAGCAAGAGATGTCTTGATCTCTCGTTTAAAAAACATTTCTATTTTTACCTCATTAAAAATGACTTTAAAAACATTCAGCACTCGGCGGCTTGATGCAACAGGTTGAGATATGCATCATCGTGCGAAGTGTTAAACGATTTTCACTAAATTGCACCCTTATTTATTTATTTATTTATTTTTGCCGACTGTGATAATTCAAATGAGTTGGAGCAAATGGATCACGGTGAATATTTCTCATAGACGCTCCTCGGTTAGCGTCTTGTCGGTGTGCATGCATGCATTGGCGGAGTTTGTGTGTGAAATAAAATGAACAGAATATTAATAAGAATAAAGGATTGAAGAGACCGAACTAAAAGCGCCGACGCAACGCATTTGTCCCATTTCCCAACTAGACATAGGGCTAACTAAACGAAATACGAACAAGAAAGTCTGAAGAATGACAATGCGGTTCACGAGCGGGTATTTGACGATGTAGAATTGTTTCAGAAGTCAGGATGAGACAATGTGATAAGTTTTTGACAAGTTATAAAAATGATCAACATGATGTGTACGGGTGACAAGGTTATTCGCTGCAAAAATGTCGAAAACCCGGTTTCGTTCCCAACAACTTTTCAAATTTGACCTTTGCAAAACCTTTTTTTTTTAAAAAAGGTTCACAAAAAAAACAAAATTGTTTGTGCGGGGACATTAAATAAGGCTAAACAGGATACGTGCTAGTAGCTTCATGATTTAGTTTCGTCGCGAAGAACGGTCGAAAAACCCGGGTTCGATTCCCACAACTTTGAAAATTTGACGCTTTGGTGGCCTTTAAAGTCCCAAAGGATCACAGGATTATGACCTTTGGTGTAAAACTTCTCGGACACATTCCAGGAAACAATATAACATCATATAGGCTATAATGGAATTTCGCACTCCTCAGATATATTCCATACTTTGATGAAATCAGCGTAAAAACAAACTTGAAGGGGCCGCCATGCGGGCAAGGGTTCGAGATAGAGCAAAATGGTTTTCAGAACTTCAGGTGGGGAATTAGACCGTCAATGATTATGCATAAAAATATTGTCAATCATGGCTCTCAAAGTTTGGACGGTCATGCAGATTTATGACCAAAATTCGGCATTTTCCAAAGTTTTTGACCTTGTGACGAAATTAATATGGTACAACGACAGTTTTAGATAATAATTTTGCTATTCAAAATACCGAAGAACCCATTCCATTCAGCAATTCCCGAGGAGAAGATAGATTTTTTAAATCCGAACTACCCCTAAAAATGGGCCTATTTTTTGGGGCGTGGCTCCGCCCACAATGGGAGTAGCCACGCCCTCATCCAGGAAAACACAACAGAACATTGATATCGAACACATCAACGCAAGTTTATCAAGATCGGGATCAAAGTCCACAGAGTTATGCTCCTGGACAGACAGGACACACACAGAATAACGAATATAGTGGTCACTGCTAACTGGCTGGCGCTCGTTGCAACCAATAACTGTCTCGGGATCGCTATATGTGTGGTCTCTTGCCTCGGAGGAGTGCGGTTTTGCAGTAATTTCCAAGACCCTAAATTGATCCACTCCTTTGAGTGACATTAATGGTAGGACGCACGAGGTACACCATTCCTTGCAAAATAAATTAAATTTATCTTCCACAAAGAAATGATATAAAATCAGCACAAAGGAATGCACCATCTCCTCTTGGGTACCCACACACACTTTCCTCGCACAACCAGGTATGATTTAAATAATATGGCAAAGTAAGGTGGGCTTGCACATGCATCAAGATGGGTCTAATGAGAGAACGGCTGCAGGCCAAAGATCACTGGTGAGGAGGAGGATTCGGTGGCTTGGATGCAACAGGGGTAAGAATGCATTATCGCGTCGAAGTTGAACCACACTACAACAGTGCAAGATGCATGACCACGGTGCATTTCACATGAAGCAGCCACTTCTGTCTACTTCTTCCTGCTATCAATAGAGGCGGAGTTCTGCACTTTTCATGCTGAGATTTTCCCTTTCCACGAGTAATTTAAGCTACGTAGTCACAATTGTCCATGCTATTCTTACACAATCTAGCCTATGGATCCTTCCACCCTCCGTGGAAAAGATATTTCCTATGCTTCGAGAAGTATTGCTGTATTTCCTTTTGTGTGCTCCTTTCCTGTCTCTCTTGGAAGGGGTTCCTGCCATCACAGAGAATAATAAATGTCACTGCTCGAACCCGACATTTAAAGCTGAGAAGTTCCGCTTCTTCTTTCTCAATCCTGGAAACACGGGCTTTCAAAGAGACCAATTTTAGAAACAAAATTTGTTTTGCTTCCAAGCTAAATTGCATAGTTAGCATTTCAAACCCGTACCATTTGTATTATCTATGACAGGAGAAAACTCTCTGGAATAAAAGCGTCACGGACGAGGAGAAACTCAGCCCCTTTTTATATATAAATTTAATTGCTGCATCACTTGGAGTTCGGGGGGGGGATAAAATAAACGTGCAACCTTTCCAAGAAACACCTGATGATGTGTAAAATTGGTTTGCAAAACCTTGGAATCCAACCGTACATGCATCACACTGTTTTTGTTTGCGTTGCACAGTGGTGATTTCATTATGCACTGCTGTGACACGAGGCATCGATAACTTGGCTGTGGCTGAAGGAAAGAGTGTCCACAATCAATTGCACCTTGCACCGAAACCAGGAAACTTCCCTCATAGTTTGGAGGCTGGAAACCTGAAGGAGAACAACGAGAGAGGTTTGTCCCCACTCCGTGTCCCTTTGCTCAAAGATTTCGATTTTTTTTTTTCAATGTAACATATTTACACCTATAAAAACACGTCTTCAGCATTTCTGCTCCTTTTCCCCCATCAATCGTTCCGTCTTTCTGAATCCGTTTGCTCTGTAGATATTTGGTGGTCCTGAAACACCTAAGGAAAGTCGTGGACATCCACTTTTCTGGTCGATCATTCTTGTGCCCTGGTGATGCCTTTCCTGGAAATGCTTCTCTGGGTCATCTCCTCGGTGACAAGCAAGACTTCGGGGTTGTTTTACTGCTGCCTGTACTAAATCTCCCGGATCGACCTTTTGCCATGAGATGCAAGTGAACATCAAGGAAGGCGAATAACGTATGAACTCACCGGCATTAGAAAACTTTTCAGCCTCATCACTATATACAAATGTATAAAACCATTTATTCCTTTACTCTAAACTTTCTAGAATGTGGAAAATGGGTATGAGCGAGATATTTGTGGCATGTTGTTATCAACCATGAACTGATGGTAAAAAGTTTACTCGCTAATAGAGAATTTGGGGAGGAGGGTGGGGATTAGCTGCAACAGACGATGCTCAATACCGTTGACTAAAGTTGAAAAATCACATTTCAAAACTGCAGCAGCCTGATAGGATTGACTACTTTCTTTTTCTGTACATCATGCATGGAAATGGAAAAAAAATATAACGAAAAAAAACAATACCGCTAACCTTACGTGCAAGTACAATTGCAGAAAGCAACCCAACCGCAGTCTGGGAGAATCTGCGTGGGTTTGATTCGATCACCGCAGTCGTACAAAAAAAACTTTTAAAATTTACATGTTTGTTCTTATCTTGGCCCTCAGCATTTGGAAAATAGAGCACAGCAAACCCTGTGGCCATGGGAAATTGCATTCATGGAAAGTTTATTTTGCAAAATAAGGAGAGTAAAGTTGAAAAATTAACTTTGGTTTCCGTTTAATGGCCACTTTTTTCCCCTCCCCCTTGTTCGTTCAACCACTGCAGGTTGATTATGGCTTTTCTTCCTGAAACCTCCAGTCCAGTGTGCTCCATTCCTCAGAGTAAGATTGTATTTACAGCATGTTCCACAAAGACCTAACAACTTTGGTTGTATAATATATTTATTACTACAAATGATACAACGATACCCTTTGGTTTATACGATACAGAAGCTCATGAAGTTTTCCTTATTTCAGCGTTCTGGTGTTAATGTAAAAAAATGCGACTCCCCAGGAGAAAGCCTCAGTGCATCGAATGGTTCATCAAGACGAGATTCGATTAATGCAAGTTCAGTGTTAATTTTCCGCTCAACGTATAGAAGGAATCTTGCCATCACAGTCGAGTAAACGCGGAGTGTACAAGAGTTTTTAGAGGAGACTGGAAGTTGTGAGAAACGGAAAAAGTACCGCGTCGACCAGCACAAGTGCAGCAAGACGTTGAACGAGTGCATGAATCGTTTCAACAAATTCCCAGAAGATCAATTTAGACGCGCATTTCCAGAGAATTGGGACTACGGTGTTTGTCTTAATGGTTAGGGTGGTGGGCTGCGGATCCGAGGATCCCTGTTCGTCCTTCCGAGGTCGGCAAAATGAGTGCCAGCTTGCTGGTATCCCTGTGTCGGAAGTGGCGACCTCCAGGATTGCTGCCCAATAGCCCAAGGAGACTGCGTTGACAGCACTGACGTCCATGGTACAGAGTTCGGTCCCAATGGATGGATGGTCATTGACCACATAAGTGATAGTCCACAGGTCAAAGTGTGTGTGTGGCCTTCTCCATGACTGCTCGGTGGGTCATTTTTTTTTCTGTGGAGTGACAGTGACTTCAACACAATTTACATGAAACAGCTCGAAGGATTCACCTTCCACAAATTGAAGACCTGCCAACCCGATATTGATTGGTCAACAAAGGACGGCGCTCCCCCTCATTGGGCCTGAATCATTTAAGTCATCCTGAATTTAAAAAAATTCCAGGTCACTGGATTGGCTGAGAACAGACCAACCGCTAGCCCCCACGTACCAGAATGTATATAACCCCCTCCTTGAATTTATTTTATTTTCATTTTCCTTTTGTGGGTGTGTCAAAAGATGTCTTCAACACCAAACCCGCAGGGATCTTCATTCTCGGATCAGCTACGTGTGCACTGATGGTCGCAAAAACAGTGCTGAGCTTGAACATGGCAATAACTTGTGTACCCCTTCATGTCTTCTACACAACAAACAGAGCTCACAATGAAAGTGTATTGGATGGCGATCACAAACTTTTTTGAGGTCTGTAATCATCTAAACCAAAAGGGTAATCATATTATTGTTAGTTCTAAATATATCAACACAAAAGTTGGCCGGGTCTTTTTGGACACCCTGTGTATAAAATAAATAAATAAATTAAAATCGCCCTGCTCAAGGCACCCAGCTACTTGTATGGTTTTGTTCGATAAATCAGTAATTATCCCGAATGACTCGACGTCATATTTGCGTCCTGGGTTGGATGGAGTCAGACCGACATCAAACACCAGAAACAATTCAAGCACCTTGCAAGCTTGGGGCCAACCTGCACGTCAGTGCACAGCTGCACATCCAGCAAATGATTTTATACAATCCACCACATACACGTATTCCTAGTTTTAGAAATTGTGCCCCTGCATATGAAAGATTAAGAATAACAACTTGATAATTGAACATTGATACTTCATCGCCATTCATGTCTTTGTTTTTTTCATCCCTCTCCCAACATGATGCGGAAAAATCTCTTTATCTCTCGAAGTCTTAAATGCCGATCATTTTTATTTTTCCATCATGGTCCATTTGTTTTCAGCATTGGATCGGCAATACTGAAAATAAAGACTTGCCTTACCAGGTACGTCTTGCCTTCGAACATGCGAGGGTGTTAAAAAGTTCTCAGAAAAAAATACGAAGCATCGTCCAAAAAATATTCACTTTAATTTATCATTGTAAAAATTAGTAAGGAAGTTTTTTTTTTTTCTCACTAATCACAAGGGCTGTAAGAAGCCCAAGCACACTCTCCTCTGAGCTGTTGTCCCGCCTGGTTTGAATCCCGACTCGGCTATAAACTCGGAAGGACGTTAAGGCCGAAGAACCCGTCTGCCAGCATTGCTCATTGGCAAAGGTTTTAAAATCCAGGTGTTCTTCCATGAAGGTTGCGTAAGTTATACAAATTCCTGCCTCAAATCCCCTTCATTCTTGCAATGGAGTGGCAAATCCATTCGGGATCATTTCCAAGGTTCTTAACCTGATCATATCGGTCAGGGAGTTACAGGCCAACTATCAAAATTTTATATTATATAAAGCGTACTTCCAATGGCTTTAATCCAAAAGGAATTTTAAATATAATGGGCTCTTTTGCTCTGACGAGGCGGTTCAACACCTGAAACGTCAGCTTCTTGCTTCCCATGATGGGTTAGCATACCTCACTGAAACATCCTTTGATTCATCCCGTCGTTCCACGTGTCCGCCTGATGCAGATCGACGCGACCTTCACCCAACATGACCAGTTCTTAATTTCTTCTATCATTATTAATTAGATTATATCCATTGTATTATTATTTTTTTAACACACCAAAAATGGCTTTTCTTCCGACCTAATGTCTTTAGCAGAAACCTTCTGAAAACCTCCGTTGGAGGTTACCAGAGGCTTGAAAGCATTCCTCGGATGAAAAAAAAAATTAACTTTTTCTAATGAGAATAAAAACTTTACCCGTTTCCTCTTGACACGGTGGGTGAAGCTGTGGAGGTATCGTTGAAATTCTTTAAACATATCAACCGTGATCAATCTTAGTTCATTTTTCATTTGCCATAATGTAATTGGAGTGAAGTGAGGCAGATATGACAAGCCATTATCAGAGTTGATAACGAGGTGGAATCGATACTTTTTTTTAAAAAAAATTCTCTTCTTTGTCTTATCAGAAGGAACTTCAAGAAAAGTTCCGAAAACTGCTTGTCAAGTGATGCGGAACACCCGAGGAGGAAAACATGATCACTGATGAACAATGATCCGACTATGATTCGTGTGTGTTTTTTGTGGAACCAAAGCGGAGAGAAAAACGGGTTCGAAAAGGAAATTTGAGAGGAGAAATCGAAGGATGATCGTTTTAACAGTTTGATTTGAACTTTGTACCTTTCTTTATTATACTCAAAACGAGACTTGCCTTTGACGAAATAATTTGCAAATATTGTCATGTGACAGTTACCGTAATTTGCTTTTGCTAATTATTGTATTTTATATTCACGTTTTTTGACGTCTGGAATTTGTTCAGAGAGGTGGGAAGTGTTAAACATGTCGAACGCAGGTGTGTTTTTCGTTCGGATTACTTGATTTGTTTATTTTTGAAGCGAATATTTGCACGTAATTTGGTAAGAAATACTAGAGATACCCCCCCTAAGACGATTCAGCCTTCATCACCTCTAACCCTTTGTTTTCCCCCCCCTCATTGTAAATCAATGCTTTGTCTGCATCCAATACGTCTTTTCTCTACTTTTCAAGGCTTGCCAGTTCGGTGTTGTTCTTCCATAATTACATATTCATCTGGCAATGATCACACCCCCGGGTGTTGCGTTGAACAGGAATCCGCTCTGCCGGCAATTAGTTGGTGACCGTTAAAGATCCCACGTGGTTTGTGAGCTCTCACCGGCACCGTGAAACCAAGTTACATTCGTGCTCTAACCTACAGGGGGCACTGCATCAGCAGTAGAGCTGCACTCCACTTAAATGATGCCTACCCACAGCCATTGTCCCTGCAATAAAAAGAAGAATGTCATGATCTCTCTACTAGCCTCAGACCTTGTTGATCGTACGTCTCACGTTCGCTCTGACCAGATTATTCCATCCTCAAATGTTTACTTTCAAAACCGAAATCTCATTTGGTTCGTTCTTCGTTGAGCGTCAACGTCGCTTCTACAAAGCTTTTACCAACCTGTACAAAGCCGAAAAAACATACTTCTCACTTTAACTCAGCTGAATGTAGGTGGTCATTGTATCGTTTCTCATACTGTACCTATAATGGAGCTCAGTGTTAAATCTCCTCCGCAGACAAAGCATCAACTGTTCCAATGAAAATACAGCTACATTGCTACTTAGATTCATGACTTGGATCGCCATACTTTCTAGCTTGCTATTCACGAGCGAATGAAGGCCTGGTGTTGCTTAGTGGTTAAGGTGGCGGCTTGGATCCTAGGTCCTGAATTCCAAGCCCGTTGGGCCGCTGAAATAATACCCCAGGGAGGTTTTGACTCACCTGTTATCCTTCCGAGGTCGGCAAAATGAGTAACAGTGCACCGGTAAGGGGGACACTGCATAAGCGGCATAGCCACGTCCCAACCGGATGCAACCAGCAGCCACAGGCTGCACTCGATAGAGATCAACGAGTGCGAATGAAGAAAAATTAGGGGGGTTAACAAAAGTTAAAGCCGAGGCCACCGAGTATATTAGCTGTGCAGCCCGAGGTAACCATCACCGAACATGATTGGTCCAACACTATCACGTGCCATACCACAGAAACAGACCCACCACCACCACCTCTGCCACCCATCCATGGGCGGGTAATCTACGTCATGGAAATAATTTTCATCAACACCCTTTTGGAAAACCACTGCTCTCATGGCCAAGTGGATGGAAATCGTGGCAGGATGATCCATGGAGGAAATCCGTGGAGGTGTGAAAATACAGAAATGTTAGATGATCTCTCCTG
>CM068966.1:11706903-11723293 GCA_035128595.1 Eptatretus atami | reverse complement strand
CCCCCTCAAATTTCCGATTTCACTCGACATTTTGACATCGTTATTGAGGACGTGTGAGTTCTGATCGTCAAATATGGAATCAGATTTAAAGGCTCAGAAAAATGTGATTATAGCTTAACATGGATATACACCTTAAGGATTTCGCCCGTGGCGGAAAACCCCCTTGGCCTTTGGGGAAGGGGCAAATGAAGTCGCTGAAACCTCCATCGTGTGACCTTTAGTCCTGTCAAGTTTGGTTGAGATTGGATAAATAACGACTGAATGGATCACGGCCAGACAGACAGACAGACACCAAATTGCGTATTTAAGTTTATAAACTGTTGAAATGAATTAACGTGGTGTTGTCGTCAGGCAGATGTGATGGGCCAAATGGCCATGCGCTCCTCCCCCCCCCCACCTGATTCCATTTGTCTCCTGCAGGTAGTTTGTTTTGGACTTCAGCCCCATCGTCCACATCAAGAGTTATTCACTAAAGAATTGGAGAGGGAACACAGTTGCCAAAGAACGACTGTAGAGTTTAACAAGACGGAAGGCCCAATGAAATTGTTTGGAAAACAAGAGCGACGCCATCTCTACGAGAAGCTTCCCAAGTCTAAGCGCAACATCAGGTACAGGTGTTGATTGACCGTGTGAGGGGGATGGCTGGTGGTGGATGTAACTATCATTACTGTACTTTGTTGTGATAAGTTTAACTTTGGGATATTTTATCCTTAATATAATTCATGGACCGATGTGTGTGTGTGTGTGTGTGTGTGTGTGTGTGTGTGTGTGTGTGTGTGTTGTGTGTGTGTGGCGTGCTACTCTTCCTACAGTTGTGGGCTAGATTTACATCCAGACTTGCTACATAGGATCCAGCATGACGCCCCAATTAATGTATAGGGGTGTTTTTGTCTTGGCGCTGGGTGGGGAGGGAGGGGCGAGGGAGGGATGGGTGAGGGATGGACGCAAATTCTCTATGTAAATGTGTCATGTCGTGCCACCTCCCGGTGGGGTGGGTATTACAAGGTGGGGCTCCACGAGGGTATTACAAGGTGGGGTGGGTATTACAAGGTGGGGCTCCACGAGGGTATTACAAGTGTCCACCATTCACAGCACAGTATTCCTGTCCTCACGTTTTCCAGTGCAGTGAGGTGCTTTTGCTTCATGCACATAACCCGGGATATCTTTTGCTGATGCAGAGCTGCAAGTCACCTATACGCCGCCCAAATAAAGCTATGCGCCAAAAGGACGTGTTTCATGCTTGGAACAAGATCGCCAGAAGGGCGGGTACTCTGGCAACTTCATTATAATGCTCATGACTCGCTTTGAAAACGAGTCCCTTTTAGAACATGGCTGGCAGGATATATTGGAGGTATGCACAATCACCTGTGAGCTGTCTGGATGATTACATCCTGTGTTCAAATTCTCACCCAACAGTAAGCTGATACCCCGGTGTTTTGCAGGCAGGGCGAAGCATCAGTGTGTTTGCACTCCCTTGGATGGATGTTAAATTGTGCATCCCATCTGCTGGGATTGGTGGATGTTAACCATCCGCAGAGAGTCGGCCAGTTTTTCGCATCCTGAACAAATTGTAACTTCGACACAAACACAGCCAGTGACATTTGGGGAAGTGATGTCACTTCCCAGAGCACTCTGAGTCCCAGCGACGTCATCTTTATGAAATCGCTTTCTCTGTGCACTCAGCGGGCAATCAAGAAGGAATTTCCTCCTCCATGTGGTTGTTTGTCCATGCTTATCCTTTAAATGCGGAGCGTCCAGCAATGAAACGGCGCGTACCATAATTAAAGTCTTTACTTTGACTCTGCCGGGGTTTCAACCACTGATCTCCCAGCCTCATATCGGACACTCAAATCACCACACAACTATCCCCCTCTTATGAAATAGGTGACTAGATAACTTTTAAACACTTCATATATTTTGAAGTTATCTTATTACCTCAATCACCGAAGGTGGACGGAGGTTATGTTTCACCTTTGTTTGTCTGTCTCTGTGTGCACGGTTTCTCAAAAAGTGGTGGACAAGTTGGGTATGTGACGAGGACGAATCGATTAGATTTTGTTGAAGATCCCAATCCGGTTAATGGAATTTTTTAAGTGATTCTTCGCCATCGAGAGATGTGGCCAAAAAAACGATATACAACTTGATATTTAAAAAAAGTTGTGGACGAGTTGTGATAAAACTAGTTCGATGAGTTGGGTATGTGACAAGAACAAGCCAATTAGATTTTGGTTCAGGTTCAGATCCAGATCCAGCCTATCCATTGGGACCATGTAAATCCATCCATCCATCCATTGGGACCATGTAAATCCATCCATCCATCCATCCATCCATTAAGACCATACTCTGTGCAGAGCGTTGGTGCGACCTAAGCAGTCTCCTTGGCTATTAGACACTATCCTGGATGGGTCGTCACTCCGACACAGGATACCAACAAGCCGGCACTCATTTTTCCGACCTCGGAAGAACGCCAGGCAGCGTCAACCCCACCTGGTATTAATTCAACAGCTGAGGGGGATTTGAACTCAGGATCCTAGGATCCCAAATCCACCACCCTAACCATTAAGCCAACTCCAGGCATATCCAGCCTATCAATGGGGTACAAAACGTAAACTGTTCAGCCTGGTGGAGGTACGTGCCCTACTGAGTGCCGTTCTCGTTTGTAACTGCATCTGTAAACTACTGAGTGGTGATACGCACGACTAGATTATCATTGTGCCTTTATTAGTTATTCTCTGGCCTATTTTAACATGTCCTTATTTTTCTACCTTTCACTCAACAGAAAGGACATGAAGAAGTGCCGCCGTTGAGGATTCTGTGCCGTTAAGAGCTTTTGCCAGAGCTACAAAGTCCTTGCTTTTGCAACCAACGGATATCAGGCGGTGGCGGTGCGACGCACTGGTCAAAACCCAAGAGAGTCTGAGTACGAGCTCCTCAACCAGTACTCTGACGAGGTATTGGAGAGAATGCATCAGCACATTTTCTACCTCACCCCTCCCTCTCCCCCCCCCACCCCCATCTCCTCCATTGACCCTAACTAATCTAAACCCTGAGCAGGTTACTGTTTCCGCCCCCCCTCCCCCTTCTAATTTCCCTCTCACTTTTCTTTTGTTGATTCCCTTCCTTGTTACGCTTGACGGTATTACTTCCTTTTGCATGAGTCATCTTCCTCTTCCATGAGCCTCAATCTTGTACAAACGAGATTGACCGCACTGTGATCACGAGCTGCGACAAAAATCGGTAACGGGCCAATTGGAAACATATTTACTGCGCTAATCAAAAGATTAACTCAACACCTCTTGTCCGTGTCGACCTCCACCACGCTTGATTGCCGTGCATTCTGACGAGCTTGATTAATCCGACTATTATTTGACATATGATTAGATTTTTCGAGGTCCCTCGTCATGATTAACACTCGACCCAAACAAAGCCAATAGAAGTCTGATGCAACAAACCCGGACAGTGTATTACCAACAGAGACCTACAAGCCAAAGGTGTTGGGCCCACCAGAAAACTAAGATGGCAACCATATCATTTTGGCTGGGTGCCATGGTGGGTGGAGTCAAGCAACCAATGTGAGTATGGCCCAGCAGCTGTCTGACCATTGGGTGCACATTTCAAAAATCGACCCTCAACAAGAAACCACAGCAACACAGAGCTCTTGTAGACTTGACGTGTCGCTGGATTAAAAAACAAACAAAAAAAACCCAATAAAACCAGAATCGCTCATTGTAGTGAAGTAGTGTACGAACCCGGCCCTGAATTTTTGAATGTCGGGACCAAACTTGGGGGCAAGATCTATCATTCTCCTTTTGGAAGACCATCGTCTGAGGATTATAGAAATGCATGAGAGCAGTATGAATCACACAGCTTTCATCTCAAAAACAATCTTTTTCCACCACTACCCGACTCGCGACTTGCCGAAAATGTAGTGATCTTCAAGAGAAATGTTTTTATCAAATTTGAAGCATTATAACTCTTGTAAAACGAGAGCAGCACAAGGTAGAGCTGAACAGTTTACATTTTCTATCCCACTGATAGGCTCGAGCTGGATCCGGATCTGAACCAAAATCGAATCGGCTCGTTCTTGTCACCTAACCGACTCCTCCACCAAGTTTTGTCATCCATCCACAACTTTTTGAAACATCGTGTTATATTTCATTTTTGGACCTATAATCTCAATTATGAAGAATTGCTTTCAAAACTAGTAGAGTTTATTTTATTTATTTATTTTTTGGACTGACCCTAGTTTCGCCTCGCGTGCTCATTCTGCACATCGTTCGCTGAACCCGCTACTCTTATGGCCCACATACCCGAATCATTCATGCACTCTTTTATGTCACATACAGGTAGAGGACAAAAAAAAAATGTAAACTTTTGTACACCTAAACTTCTTTATTCATCGCTAATCCCTTCACCTTCCAGAAGTTGTTCTGTCTCGCTCTTGCCTTCAGGACTTCAATCAATGGCATGATGGCCTCGGGGTATGCATACTTGCCTCTAAACTGTCTAACATGGGTTTGAATCTCGATCCAGCTATAAAATGTTATCCCAGGGTTTCACAAGCGGGGTGATTCCTCAATGGGTGTGCAGTCCCTCGGATGGACATTAAACTGGGAGTCATGTCTACTGGCATTAGTTCATGGACATTAAACACCCCACAGTGTCCTTTGCGAATGGTTGGTGAGCTATCAGTGGCACCATAAACAAATTACCAAATTCCTGCCCTAACTACTGTTGGGAAGGCAATGGAAAACCACCCAGTATAACCTTGCCAAGAAACTGCTTTGGCAGAACCAACGCTCTGGAACAGTATGGTACATCACAATCACAAATAGAGATATCTATGCGTCGGCAGACAGAACAAACATGAAAGTGTTCATAGACAGACTGACAGGATCAAAGCTGACCAGGCAGACGTTGCACATTTCATGGACTAGCAATTTGCCCGTGGCCACGCAGGATTCAAAACGTGGTAAGGGTGCAAACTGTAAAAATGCAAATGGTGTCTTGTGATCGAGCCGGGAATCTGGAAGCAACAATTCGCATTTATTGCCACATCTGATGCAATTTAAGTGCTCAAATGGTGGTGAGGTGCTCCATTTGAAACAGTTTGTTCGATTATATGTAGCTTTTTGATGCCTAGGGTCAGCAATAAAAAATTGTATTGGTGTCAAAACAGGTCAGTTATGCCGGAGAAGCGCGTCGCTGCATCCACTTTCTGCTGTGTACTCTAGGAGCCTCCATCTGGCCATCCCCCAGGCAGGTGCCTGGCCCGTCCCCATCTCCTTGAGATTCTGATCAACGTGCTGCAACCACGAGGCACGTGGTCGGCCCATTGGCCTCCTCCACTCACGAGGATCCCTCGCTGAGAGAATCTGGTGAGCAGGATCAGCGTCAGGAAAACGAGCCACATGTCCATACAGCCGCAGCTGACGCTCACAAACTATGCAGGTAACAAATCTCATTTGAGTCTCTCTCAGCAACCGCTCGTTGGGCACAAAGTCTGACCAGCGATAGCCAAGGATTCTCCGAAGAGACCTGGTACCAAAGGAATTAAGTCTCCACCTCAGATCCCTGGTCAGAGTCCAAGTCTCACATCCGTAGAGCACGACTGGAAGTACCAAGGACCTGAAGACTCGGACTTTCGTCGAGCGCCACACCCCATATCCAGTGAATCCATGACTCCACAGGCCCGACCAGACATCTTTGACCTCTGGCTCACAGCCAGCAGAGACATGAATATCACTGCCAAGGTAAGTGAATTTCTCCGTGACCTCAACATCCTCACCACAAACAGATACAGACAAGATAGCAGCATCCAAGATGTCATTGAAAGCCTGGATCTTAGTTTTGACCCAGGAAACCCATAATCCCAGCAGCTCAGACTCCTCATTCAGCACCTCAAGAGCCCCCAAAAGAATAGATAGCCAGGGTATCCACAAAGATGACTGCATCATCTGCAAAATCAAGGTCAGAGATCTTGACATTCCAAAACGCTGCACAGCCGCTTGATCTCTCCAACATCCTCCCTTGAATCCAGTCCATACAAGCGCTGAAAAGTGTGGGGGCCAGTACACACCCCTGACGAACTCCAGTAACAACTGGAAATAAGTCAGAGATAGCACCACCACATCTCACAGCACTCTCAGTACCAGAGTATAGTTCAGACATCAGATTGATCAGTTTTGGTGGCACCCCACGAAGACCTAGAATCCTCCAGAGTGCATCCCAATTCACTGAATCAAACACTTTATAGAGATCAACAAAGGCGCCATGCAGCCCCTGCCGAAACTCTCGTCTGCGTTCGGCGAGGACCCGAAGAGCAAGGATATGGTCATTCGTTGACCTCTCGTGTAAAGCTTGGCTGCTCTTGGCGCTGGTGTAAAATCTGTGACCAATTTTAAATTAATAGTTGGATGACTGGCAGAAGAAAAGTATGGAGTGTGGGAGATGGGGCTGAGTTGAAGAGCAAGTATGGGTACAGGAGAATTGTTGTTGGGTAGGTCGGATTTGGGAGGGTAGCCAGGTGTGGGATGCCGGAAGAACATGTGTGAGTTGGGGGAGGATGGAGGAATGAGAGAGCAGGGGATCAGTGTCCTGCCCTGAGATGCCAATAACACTGATAGCCTTGGACTCTGCCACCAAGGGAGTGAGATGGAAAGCAGCTGCATCAGCCTAGATTAGAGACCCAAACTCCATCATACTTTGGATGAAGGCCTTAAACAGTGCAATGAGCTCTGAGCAGCTCATAATGGACTTCACTTTGCAGAGAATACTGATTGGTATTGGCCTGCCTTTGAAGTCAGTTCGGCAGTTTGGTGTGCTAAAGAAAGATTGCAAGGCTTAGGAGCTACAAGGACTCCAAGTTAGATAGTTGTGGGGGAGGTGAGGGTGAGGGGTCAAAATCCAAAGCATCAGCCTGTTAGTTTCTGGTTACAACCATTCGACGAGTGTGGCAACACAACTTGGAAAGTGAGGCTGGGTGCCAGACGGCAGTGAAAGCAAGAGATGTCTTGATCTTACATTTTGATTTGTGCAGCCATCCATTATCGAGTTAAAGAAGCAAGATGTTCAGAGTAGAATAAGTGGGGCAGAAGCCAAACTGATCATCCGCGAATGAGAAGTTGAGAACAGGTGATGTCTGAGGTCTTCGACAATGATGGATTGCATCTCTTTGCTTATGCTTGGTAGAAAGACTGATCATTCTGTCGAGTGGATCAGATTTTAAACCCTTCTTGTGAATGGGGGTGAAAATCCTTTATGGGTGCAGTGTTTGTAACTTTCCAAGATGAAAGCGGGAGACAATCTGCGAAAGTTCTGAAGAAGAGGGAGGAAAGTGGAGCAGATTCACAGTTCTTGAGGATTAGTGTCATTGCCATCGGAAGGATATGCCTGATGGTGGCTTAATGGTTCGAGTGGTTGGCTTGGGATCCTAGGGTCCCGAGTTCAAATCCCGTTCAGCTGTTGAATTGATA
The DNA here is from genome assembly GCA_035128595.1 of Eptatretus atami. Lineage (NCBI taxonomy): Eukaryota > Metazoa > Chordata > Myxini > Myxiniformes > Myxinidae > Eptatretus > Eptatretus atami. Next base: position 11,715,818 of record CM068966.1, on the reverse strand, counting down.
CCAGGTGGTGTTAACTCGGTCTGTCATCCTTCCGAGGTCGGCAAAATGAGTGCCAGCATGCTGGTATACTGTGTCGGAGTGGCGACCCGTCCAGGATTGTGCCCAATAGCCAAGAAGACTGCTTAAGCAGCAGCACCAACGCTCTGCACAGAGTATGGTCCCAATCTCATCGGAAGGATGTGTTAAGATTGACGAGGAAGAGGGACCTCCCCATGCATTAGATATCCGTCTGCTATGGATGGAAAGGGTGTGTATGGTCATGGAGAGATTGTGTTAAGATATTCAGCTTTGCTTTTCCCCTGAGCAGTGCCCATTAGTCCACCCTTTAGGAGTGAAAGTGCAGAATGGAAATGTGTACCAGAGATAGATTTGAACGGTTGCCACCAGGCTTTGGAGGATGATGGTTTGTCCACAGGTGAGCTTAATAGAGGGCTACGGCTCGTCAAAGGAATGATGTGTGCTGGTTGTGGGCTCTGCCTGGGAGCATGAGGTTCCCATCAGTTTGGTTTGTATTTCAGATTAATAATAATTCAACCTGCTCTTAATGAGAATCTATAGTTTCTTTTTTGAGGTCTTCAAGAAAACATTCCTCACAATGACCCTTTTGTTCATTTAATTTGCCCGTTTGTATTTTCCTGTTTTCCCTTCTTTCATCTGGGAGATGCGAGCGGGTTAATGGAATACATATATTGTCTCTTCTCGCCGTCAAAGTTCCCTTATGGAGCGAAAACATGTGCAAACCATTCTGCAACGGTAATTGCATAACATCTAGTTTTGTTAATTTTAATACTTTGTTATATCTTTTCTACAGTTGTAGCAAAACAATAATGGTTTGAAGATTTTCTGATCTGTCATGATGATTCCCGGAGGAAGGCCTTATTAAATGCTCACCATTTCATCTTGGTGTCCCACTTTTTTGAAGAATAATTCTCCATTATTTTTAAAATTATTGTTATTTAATTATATGATTTTCATTTATTTATTTATTTATTCTTGTTTGTTTTTTTCATATTTAAATATTACTGTTTTCAGGCGACATTGGAAGAAGAAACATGAAACTCCACGTGGAGCGGTCATTCTTCGTGGTGGCTCTGGGTGAGATATTTAAGGATTATAGGATGTGGTGTGGCTGTGAGACCGAAGGAAAATGATTGTGAGTAGATCTGTAATCTTGCATTATCGAATGCTCTATTCGTGCTTTTACTTCGATTTGGAAAGTGAAAGCAAGAGATGTCTTGATCTCTCGTTTAAAAAACATTTCTCATTTTACTCATTAAAAATGACTTAAAAACATTTCAGCACTCGGCGGCTTGATGCAACAGGTTGGAGAATGCATCATCGGCGAGTGAAACGATTTTCACTAAATTGCACCCTTATTTATTTATTTATTTATTTTTGCCGACTGTGATATTCAAATGAGTTGGAGCAAATGATCTACGGTGATATTTCTCATGACGCTCCTCGGTTAGCGTCTCTGGTCTGGTGTGCATGCATGCATGGCGGAGTTTGTGTGTGAAATAAAATGAACAGAATATAATAAGAATAAAGGATTGAAGACCGAACTAAAAGCCCGACGCAACGCATCTTGTCCCATTTACCCACTAGACATAGGGCTAACTAAACGAATACGAACAAGACAAGTCTGAAGATGACAATGGTTCACGAGCGGTATTTGACGATGTAGATTGTTTCAGAAGTCAAGGATGAGACAATGTGATAATTTTTGACCAAGTTATAAAATTGATCAACATGATGTGGTACGGGTGACAGGTTATTCGCTGCAAAATGTCGAAAACCCGGTTTCGTTCAACAACTTTCAAAATTTGGCCTTTGCATAACCTTTAAAGGTCACAAAACAATGCTGTGGACATTAAAATAAGGAAACAGGATATGTGCTATAGCTTAATGGAGTTAGTTCGTCGAAGAAGGTCGAAAACCCGATTCGATTCCCACAACTTTGAAAATTTGACCTTTGTGGCCTTTAAAGGTCAAAGGTCAAGGATTATGACCTTTGGTGTAAAACTTCCTCTGGAACATTCCAGGAACAATATAACATCATATAGGCTATATGGAATTTCGCACTCCTCAGATTATATCCATACTTTGATGAAATCAGCGTAAAAACAAACTTGAAGGGGGCGCCATGGGCAAGGTGTTCGAGATAGAGCAAAATGGTTTCAAGACTTCAGGTGGGGAATGACCTCAAGATTATGCATAAAAAATATTGTCATCATGGCTCTCAAAGTTTGGACGGTCGTATGATTTTTATGACAAAATTCGCAATTTTCTAAGTTTTTGACCTTGTGACGAAAATTAAATATGGGACAACGACAAGTTTTAGATAATTAATTTTGCTATTCAAATACCGAAGAACCCATTCCATTCAGTCAATTCCCGAGGAGAAGATAGATTTTTTAATCCGACTACCCCCTAAAAATGGCTATTTTTTGGGGCGTGGCTCCGCCCACAATGGGAGTAGCCACGCCCTCATCCAGGAAAACACAACTAGACATTGATATCGAACACATCACCAAGTTTCATCAAGATCGGATCAAAGTCCACAGAGTTATGCTCTGGACAGACAGACACACACAGACATAACGAATATAGTGGTCACTCTGGCTGGCGCTCGTGAACCAATAACTGTCTCGGGATCGCTATATGTTGGGTGCTCTTGCCTCGGAGGAGTGCCGGTTTTGCAGTAATTCTCCAAGGACCCTAAATTGATCCACTCCTTTGAGTGACATAATGGTGGACGCACGAGGTACACCATTCCTTGCAAAATAAATAATTTATTCCACAAAGAAATGATATAAATCCACAAGGAATGCACCATCTCCTCTTGGGTACCACACACACTTTCACTCGCACAACCAGGTAGTGATTTAAATAATATGGCAAAGTCAGGTGGGCTTGCACATGCATCAAGATGTGTCTAATGAGAGAACGGCTGCAGGCAAAGATCACTGGTGGGAGAGGATTCGGTGGCTTGGTGCAACAGGGGTTGAAGAATGCATTATCGGCGAGTTGAACCACACTACAACAGTGAGATGCATGACCACGTGATTCACATGAAGCAGCCACTTCTGTCTACTTCTTCCTGCTATCATAGAGCGGAGTTCTGCACTTTCATGCTGAGATTTTCCCTTTTCCACGAGTAATTTAAGCTACGTAGTCACATTGTCCATGCTATTCTTACCACAATCTAGCTATGGATCCTTCCCCTCCGTGGAACAAGATATTTTCCTATTGCTTCGAGAAGTATTGCTGTATTTCCTTTTGTGTGCTCTTCCTGTCTCCTTGGAAGGGGTTCCTGCCATCCAGAGAATAATAAATGTCACTGCTCGAACCCGACATTAAAGCTAGAAGTTCCGCTTCTTCTTTCTCAATCCTGGAAACACGGGCTTTCAAAAGAGACAATTTTTAGAAACAAAATTTTTTTTGTTCCAAGTAAATTGATTATTAGCTTTCACCGGTACCATTTGTATTATTCTATGACAGGAGAAACTCTCTGGAATAAAGCGTCACGGACAGAGAAACTCAGCCCCTTTTTATATATAAATTAATTGCTTGCATCACTTGGGGTTGGGGGGGGGGGGGATAAATAAACGTGCAACCTTTCCAAGAAACACCTGATGATGTGTAAAATTGGTTTGCAACTTGGAATCCAACCGTACTGCATCGACACTGTTTTGTTTGCGTTCGCACAGTGGTGATTTCATATGGCCCTGCTGTGACACGAGGCATCGATAACTTGGCTGTGGCTGAAGGAAAGAGTGTCACAATCAATTGCACCTTGTCACCGAAACCAGGAACTCCCTTCATAGTTTGGAGCTGGAAACCTGAAGGAGAACAACGTAGAGAGGTTTGTCCCCACTTCCGTGTCCCTTTGCTCAAAGATTTCGATTTTTTTTTTTCATGTAACATATTTACACTCTAAAAAACACGTTTCAGCATTTCTGCTCCTTTTCCCCCATCATGTTCGTCTTTCTGATCCGTTTGCTCTGTAGATATTTGTGTGTCCTGAAACACCTAAGGAAGTCGTGGACAATCACTTTTCTGGTCGACTGTCTTGTCCTGGTGATGCCTTTCCTGGAAATGCTTCTCTGGTCATCTCCTCGGTGACAAAGCAAGACTCAGGGGTGTTTTACTGCTGCGTACTAAACTCCGGATCGACCTTTTGCCATGATGTGCAAGTGAACATCAAGGAAGGGAATAAACGTATGTAACTCACCGGCATTAGAAACTTTCAGCCTCATCACTATATACCAAATGTATAACCATTTATTCCTTTACTCTAAACTTCTAGAATGTGAAAATGGGTATGAGCGAGATATTTGTGGCTTTGTTATCACCATGAACTGATGGTAAAAGTTTGACTCGCTAATAGAGAATTTGGGGGAGGAGGGTGGGGATTAGCTGCACAGACGATGCTCAAATTACCGTTGACTAAAGTGAAAAAGTCACATTTCAAAAACTGCAGCAGCCGATAGGATTGCTACTTTCTTTTTTGCTGTACATCATTGCATGGAAATGGAAAAAAAAATAACGAAAAAAACATCCGTAACCTGTACGTGCAAGTACAATTGCAGAAAGCAACCCCAACCGAGTCTGGGAGATCGGTGGGTTTGATTCCGATCCCGGCAGTCGTACAAAAAAAACTTTTAAAATTACATGTTTGTTCTTCATTTGGCCCTCAGCATTTGGAAAATAGAGCACAGACAAACCCTGTGGGCATGGGAAATTGCAATTCATGGAAGTTTATTTTGCAAATAAGGAAGTAAAGTTGAAAAATTAACTTTGGTTTCCGTTTAATGGCCATTTTTTCCCCTCCCCCCTTGTTCGTTCAACCTACTGCAGGTTGATTATGGCTTTTCTTCCCTGAACCTCCAGTCAGTGCTCCATCCTCAGAGTAGATTGTATTTACAGCATGTTCCACAAAGACCTAGACAACTTTGGTTGTTAATATATTTATTACTACAAATGATACAACGATACCCTTTGGTTTATACGATACAGAAGCTCATGAAGTTTTCCTTATTTTCAGGTCTGGTGGTTTAATGTAAAATAAAATAGCGACTCCCCAGGAGAAAGCTCAGTGCATCGAATGGTTCATCAAGACGAGATCGATATGCAAGTTCAGTGTAATTTCCGTACAACGTATGGAAGGAATCTGCCATCACAGTCGAGTAACGGAGAGTGGTACAAGAGTTTTAAGGAGACTGGAAGTTGTGAGAAACGGAAAAGTACCGGTCGACCAAGCACAAGTGCAGCAGACGTTGAACGAGTGCATGAATCGTTTCAACAAATTCCCAGAAGATCAATTTGACGCGCATTCAGAGAATTGGGACTACGGTGTTGTCTTAATGGTTAGGGTGGTGGGCTTGGGATCCGAGGATCCCTGTCGTCCTTCCGAGGTCGGCAAAATGAGTGCCAGCTTGCTGGTATCCTGTGTCGGAGTGGCGACCTGTCCAGGATTGTGCCCAATAGCCAAGGAGACTGCGTTGACAGCACTGACGCCATGTACAGAGTTGGTCCCAATGGATGGATGGTCATTGAACACATAAGTGATAGTCCACAGGTCAATGTGTGGTGTGGCCTTCTCCATGACTGCTCGGTGGGTCATTTTTTTTTCTGTGGAGGTGACAGTGACTTCAACAATTTACATGAACATGTCGGAAGGATTCACCTTCCCACAAATTGAAGACCTGCAACCCGATATTATTTTTCAACAGGACGGCGCTCCCCCTCATTGGGCCTGAATCATTTAAGTCATCCTGAATTTAAAAAAATTCCAGGTCACTGGATTGGCTGAGAAAGACCAACCGCCTAGCCCCCACGATTACCAGAATGATATAACCCCTCCTTGATTTATTTTATTTCATTTTCTGTGGGTGTTTGTCAAAGATGTCTACAACACCAAACCCGCAGGATCTTCATTCTCGGATCAGCTACGTGTGCACTGATGGTCGCAAACATGCTGAGCTGAACATGGCAATAACTTGTGTACCGCCTTCATGTCTTCTACACAACAAACAGAGCTCACAATGAAGTGTATTGATGGCGAGCACAAAACTTTTTTGAGGTTCTGTATCATCTAAACCAAAGGGTATCATATAATTTGTAGTTCTAAATATATCAACCAAAGTTGGCCGGGTCTTTTTGGAGCACCCTGTGTATAAATAAATAAATAAATAAAATCGCCCTGCTCAAGGCACCCAGCTACTTGTATGTTTTGTTCGAATAATCAGTAATTATCACCGAATGACTCGACGTCATATTTGCGTCCTGGTTGGATGGAGTCAGACCGACCAATCAACACCAGAAACATTCAAGCACCTGATGCAAGCTTGGGGGCACTGCATCAGTGGCACAGCTGCACATCCAGCAAATGATTTGATACATCCACACATACACGTAATTTCCTAGTTTTAGAAATGTGCTGCATATGAAAGATTAAGAATAACACTTGATAATTGAACATGATACTTCATCGCCATTCATGTCTTGTTTTTTTCATCCTCTCCCACAGATGCGGAAAATGCTCTTTATCTCCTCGAAGTCTTAATGCCGATCATTTTTTTATTTTCCATCATGGTCATTGTTTTCAGCATTGGATCGGCAATACTGAAAATAAAGACTTGCCTTACCAGGTACGTCTTGCCTTTCGAACATGCGAGGGGTGTTCAAAAAGTTCTCAGAACAAAATACGAGCATCGTCCAAAAAATATTCACTTTAATTTATCATTGTAAAATTAGTAAGGAAGTTTTTTTTTTTTCTCACTAATCACAAGGGCTGGTAAGATAGCCAAGCACACTCTCCTCTGAGCTGTGTCGCCTGGGTTTGAATCCCGACTCGGCTATAAACTCGGAAGGACGTTAGGCCAGAGAACCCGTCTGCCAGCATTGCTCATTGGCAGGTTTTAAAATCCCAGGTGTCTTCCATGAAGGTTGGTAAGTTACAAATTCCTGCCTCAATCCCCTTCATTCTTGCAATGGAGTGGCAATCCATTCGGGATCATTTCAGGTTCTTAACCTGATCATATCGGTCAGGAGTACAGGCCACTATCATTATTAAGGTCTTCCAATGGCTTTATCCAAAGGAATTTTAAATATAATGGGCTCTTTTGCTCTGACGAGGGGTTCACACCTGAAACGTCAGCTTCTTGCTTCCCATGATGGTTAGCATACCTCACTGAACATCCTGTTGATTCCATCCGTCGTTCCACGTGTCCGCTGATGCAGATCGACGCGAACCTTCACCAACATGACCAGTTCTTAATTCTTCTATCATTATTAATTGATTATATCCAGTTGTATTATTTATTTTTTTAAACGACACCAAAAATTGGCTTTTCTTCGACCTAATGTCTTTCGCAGAACCTTCTGAAAACCTCCGTTGGAGGTTACCAGAGGTTGAAAGATCTCGGATGAAAAAAAAATTAACTTTTTCTAATGAGAATAAAAACTTTACCCGTTCCCTTTGACACGGTGGGTGAAGCTGTGGAGGTATCGATTGAAATTCTTTAAACATATCAACCGGTGATCAATCTTGTTCATTTTTCATTTGCATTGTAATTGGATTGAGAGTGCAGATATGATCAAGCCAATTATCAGAGTTTGATAACGAGTGGAAATCGATACTTTTTTTTAAAAAAAATTCTCATTCTTTGTCTTATCAGAAGGAACTTCAAGAAAAGTATCCGAAACTGCTTGTCAAGTGATGCGGAAACACCCGAGGAGGAAAACATGATCACTGATGAACCAATGGATCCGAATGATTCGTGTGTGTTTTTTGTGGAACCAAGCGGAGAGAAAAACGGGTTCGAAAAGGAAATTTGAGAGGAGAATCGAAGGATGATCGTTTTTAACAGTTGATTTGACTTGTACCTTTTCTTTATTATACTCAAACGAGACTTGCACTTTGACGAAATAATTTGCAAATATTGCTCATGTGACAGTTACCGGAATTTGCTTTTGCTAATTATTGTATTTTATATTCACGTTTTGACGTCTGGAATTTGTCAGAGAGGTGGGAAGTGTTAAACATGTCGAACGCAGGTGTGTTTTTGTTCGGATTACTTGATTTGTTTATTTTTTGAAGCGAAATATTTGCACGTAATTTGTAGAAATACTAGAGATACCCCCCCTAAGACGATTCCAGCTTCAATCACCTCTAACCCTTTGTTTTCCCCCCCCTCATGTAAATCATGCTTTGTCTGCATCCAATCTGTCTTTTCTCTACATTTTCAAGGTGCCAGTTCGGTGTTGTCTTCCATAATTACATATTCATCTTGGCAATTGATCACACCCCCGGGTGTGCGTTGAACGGGAATCCCGTCTGCCGGCATTAGTTGGTGGACGTTAAAGATCCCACGGTGTTGTGAGCTCTCACCGGCACCTGAACCAAGTTACAACTTCGTGCTCTAACCTACAGGGGGCACTGCATCAGCAGTAGAGCTGCACTCCACTAAATGATGCTACCCACAGCCATGTCCCTGCATAAAAAGAAGAATGCCATGATCTTCTCTACTAGCCTCAGACCTTGTTGATGCGTACGTCTCACGTTCGCCTGACCAGATTATTCCATCCTCAATGTTTACTTTCAACCGAATCTCATTTGGTTCGTTCTTCGTTGAGCGTCAACGTCGCTTCTACAAAGCTTTTACCAAACTGTACAAAGCCGAATAAACATACTTCTCACTTTACTCAGCTGAATGATGGTGTCATTGTATCGTTTCTCATCTGTACTATAATGGAGCTCAGTGTTTATCTCCTCCGAGACAAAGCATCAACTGTCCATGAAACAGCTACATTGTACTTAGTATTCATGACTCTGGATCGCCATACTTTCTAGCTTGCTATCACGAGCGAATGAAGCCTGGTGTTGGCTTAGTGGTTAGGGTGGCGGCTTG
>CM068966.1:11574359-11586013 GCA_035128595.1 Eptatretus atami | reverse complement strand
TTATAAATTGTGGAGACCGAAAACGTGGGGGTGCCGTACGGTCTTTGATTTGATGTCGCAAGGTGACCTTGGTATCCCCAAAGCTTGGGGAACATGTGGGTGTAGTTTACCCTCGATCGGTCGGTCAAGCCGCTCTGGAGTTGGTTTTTAAAGGTTTATTCTTCAAAAAAAATCCAAATCAGAGCTGCCAAACACGCGCACGATTCCAGCACGCGCGGGAAACTTCTCGAAGGAAGCGTTTTCCCGCCAAATCGGGGACGCTCCCTCGCCGCTGTATTTGTCCTTTTTTCACTCGCAGGGTTGGGGGGGGGAATCTCTTTGGTTGGCCGCGGAGACCCATTTGTTCGGGGGAGGGGGGGGAAGGGTCTCTGCCTGCTTTCCCTCGAGAACCATGCTCTGTAACCATTGCTTGAGTGGAAACGCGGGTTTGTGGTTGTGAAGGTGTGTTACGTGCGTGGCTGGCGCTTTGTGGTAGTAGTAATGGCGGTGGTCCAAAATAAAGATAGTAAAAGAAAAACGCAACTCAAAGATCACAGCCCGATTCAACGAACTAATTCCCATTAGACATCGGTGGGAAATCATCTAAACACAGACTATCGACATAAACTATACAGGACTCCATATGGTGCTCTGTGAATTTCCACAAACCGTAACTAATATATATATATTAACTATAGCTATAATATATAATATCATAATATAATGATATAATTGTTACACCAACATATACATTATAATACAAGAAGTATTAGTGACCAAAAGAATGATTTTTTACCCACAATTTCCTTGTTTGGCCAACAGGGGCCCCAAAACCGCTTTATTTTTACCCTCCAAGATATTGTGACAACCTTCGAAATTTTCTGTACCACTCAAGGATGACTGTGTATATTTGCCACTTAATCCACAAAAATCAGATTTTTTTTAGTCTCAGGGTCCTCACTACCCAGTCCTGTTGCTATCTTCATGCAATGTCCCTGACTCCCTGGCAAAACCCCATCATCTATTACTGATGACTCCAACTCCGTTTGCATACTCTCTCATTCTAGTCAGACAGGCAGGCTGCAGCTCTTCCCTTTCGTTCTTCAGACAGTTGACAAAAAATCACATAGATGGTCAAATACTTGGAATGTCTTATCGGTTCTCTCCGTTGTACAAACTCCTTCCTTGCACCTAAACTCGATATCCACCAACAAGCTCCTCAACCTCGCTTGATAAGAGACTGCTCTCGCCTCAGGCTGGTCCCCCTGCTTCACAATCTTGCTCAGGTTAACCCGTGGAAACAAAGGCCTCAGATCAAGATCAAGATCAAAGGCGATGAAGGTGAGTGGCAATGGGCCTTCCACTTGTCTCATCCGGCGGACAGTCGGTGTCAGCTCTATCTTCTACTTACCTTCCATTCTGGTCTTGCCCCCCCCCCCTCTGCTCTTCCTGTGCTTTGTCCTCCCCCACCGCCCGTTTCTGCAGGTTACAAGCACGGTCCACAATACAACCCCCGTTGTGGAAACTACCAAAATCCAGGATCCAACCGTTCACCTCCACTAATTAATTTGTTCCTTTTTTCTCACACATCTCAAGACAGGTCAGTGGTTCCCGTATCTTGCACGCCTTCATGTCCCCTCAGGTGTCTGCAGGATACCACGGCTACCGAGCAAACCCTGCTGTGGAATCAATTGCACATCCTCTTCAATCTCATTCTTTCCCCCAGTCTTTCAAACAGCTGTTCACCACCCCTCTCAGATCGTGCCCAATTCAAAAACAAGCCGCGTCATAAAGGTTTTGTTCTTCATCGAAAAAAAAGAAGAAGAAGAAAAGAAGAACAACAACACGCGGACGCTCTCTTAGAGCCAGCGTTCGCAACGCTACTAATAAAAATCATGATCTTTTTCTACCCCTACTCAACGCCCTTCCCGCCAAATTTCAAAGCTTTCCTTCTGTACCGCATTTTGTCCCCCCCCCCCCTTCCCCCATGCATCCTCCCCTCAACCCTCCTTACCTTTTATTTGTCCAGGTCTCCCCCCTATTTTGTCCTTCAAACCCTAGCTATTAGTGTCCCCCCTATTACTGTTCCTTTTGTTCTGTTCCTCTCTCCTGATCCATTCGGATGTACGAGTTCTTCATGAGCCCCTCGACCGCACAAAAATAAATAAAAAACCAATTACGTACAAGTTTTCTGCCGAAACCCCCGTCAAAGCTAGAGGTAGCCAGGTCAGTGAAAGACTTGAGCAATCCTCATTGCCTCATTTTAAACGTATGGGCCCGTTAAAAGTAGCACGGAACAAGACATATGACCCCCCCCCCCACGTTTGAAACTTTGGAGATCGCAATGTGTCCGTAATAGCGTGGATCGTTTTAACTCACGTTTAAAACAAGAGAAGGAATCGACTGTTGTGCGACTGCGGAGAAGACAACTAACTGCAAAGTTCGATTAAAGAATTAAAATACCTCAGCGATGTCAGAACCACGTGCGAGGAGGATGAAACCAACGAGAATAGAAACACAGAGCAAGGCGAAACTGACCGATAACGTCCAACACCGAAAACGTCACGTCACGTCACGTCACGTCCCCCTTCTTCAGTCACATGTACTGTACCTCCAGGAATGGCGGAAAATCGCAACTCAGCTTTCCTTCCCGTCGCTTCTTCCACAAAACAACAAATGCTGCGGACGTACGTGGACGTATTTATTCTCGTCAGTAGAGTCCAATGTTAATCTCTTGCAGAATATTTTTTTTACTAAAAAATTGAAGCTTTAAAAGAAATAATGTAGCAAAACACGACCACGGAAGAGAGAGGAGAATACAACGATCTACAATAGATATAACACCAAGTCACCTCGCAGCTTCGTTACTGAATTATTGATAATATCTGCGTCTTCCGTCTACTTATTACGTACACACACACACCGTAACCTTGAACTGTGCCAAAGCAATCTACTGCCCCAAAACTTCCTGGCCTTCTTCCATCCCTCCAAAGTCTTTCCACGAACCGTTTGGAGCATGCCTGACGCGTTCGACAAGTGTCAGAGCAGAATTGGTAATTTTTCATGGGCCTGGCGATAGCTTGCCTGCCTCTTCACGGAAGGAGACGTGTGATTCTACGTCCGCAAACGAATGCTGGCCAGAGGACGCCCGCTCCAACGTCCATCTTGGAGGGACGGCCTTCGAGGCCATACAGACTGTCGGGCACTTTTATTTGGGAATAACAGTTTACAATGTCCCAAATTAACTCGAGCTTCTCGGAGCACGATGCACCGACTTCTCCTCGAAAAGACACTGGCGATCAAGTACAGACACATTGTTATCCAAAGAAAAACAAGCTCGAATGAGCTAAGTCCTGCGTCCTCTTAATGATGACGTCAAAAACCAACGAATATACTTCATCTGCGATGCATCACGTTTGCGATAAATCTATGTATCTGTGCTAAGCCCGCAGACTTGATCCCGCAAACAAAATTCAAACAGCTTGCCTAAGTATTCGAGATATATGTAAGGCGAATTTCCATTAGCGGCATATTATGACGTCCAACTTTTTTTCTAGGAAGAATTTCCCAAAAATCGGAGATGTTACTGCCTGCGCTGTGGGCTTTCTGCATATATACATGGTCAAGTCACGAAGATTCCCGATGAAAAACTCCTGGGTGTGAAACAAAATGTCAAAAAATAGGAATGACGTCATAAAATGATAATGACGCTCATAGTGCATGTATTATATGTGCGTAATTCATTCTCTGCTAATGCCCCGTTTACGAGATCCCGCAAACAGAATTCAAAAAACATGCCTAGTTTTCGGAGAGAATGTTTTAGCGATTTTCCATTAGCGGAGAATATTTGACCGTCATAACTTTCTTTTTCTACGAGAATTTTCAAAATCGGAGATGGTTACTGTTGCGGCAGGAATTTTTTCATATTTATGCCAAGTTTCAGGAAGTTTCGATGAGAAAATGTAGGCTGTGAAACAAAAAAGTCCACAGAAGAATTGTTGAAAACAGACAACGTGAAGTAAGACATCAGAGATCCTCCTACGAGAATCTAAAACCCAACCACATAGCACAGGAGAAGCATGAAGAAAGCAGAAATTTTATTCAAACCACGCGGTACTCAATCATAGTTCCCTGAACAGAATCCCAATATGAAAATTAACAACTACAGATATGAAAAGAAAAAACAACAGTGTGTTTGAAGTGTGATTGGGACTTCATTGAGAAACACTAGGCGAACCTTGCTGAGAATTGTGAAGGTCCAAGCAGTTGTGTGGAAGTTGGTAAACTGCATCACCACCATAATGATACTAATGTGGATGAAATGAGCCAGGTTATGAACTTAGATGATAATGTGACCTGACTGTGGACATGATGGCTTTGCCAGAACGTGATGAACGAGGATCTTTATGTAATGTTGCCATACAGTTTCCTGATGTGGTGATTTGCTGATTTAAGATGCATGATTCAATAGTTGCGTTTGGGTGTGTTTGTTTGGTGTATTTTTTTTTATTTACTTATAGGGATTTCATATTGCACCTACAGGATTGAGGGGGATTCGTATGTGTCATAATGTCAGTGCAAGTCATCATTTCTAGCGTCTGACGTATGTCAGCAGATGGAGCTCTTTCATAGGCGTCGTTGATTATTGGTGCGTATCATACTTGGATACTTGGAGTACGCGACTCTTGTGGTCTCACTGTTGAATAATCCTATGATGGTGTTTCCCATCAAGTAAAACACACAGACAAACAGTGTTATGCATTATAGATTCGAAACTTTTTTTTTAGACTGAGATGGAAAATTAAAAATCACCAAAAAAAAACTTACAATAACAATCAAAATCAACATGAACAGTTTAACGTTTTGTTGCCACAGCGATAGGCCCGGATCTGCTGACCTGAACCAAAATCTAATCGGTCTGGTTCTTCTCTCAACTAAACTCATCCACCCAAGTTTCTCAATAATCCTCCCCAACTTTGGTGAATATCATGTTAACATATCGTTTTTGGCCTATCTCTCATATGTGAGAAATCGCTTGAAAATTAAAAAATTTCCAGTATGGCGAATGCTGGATCTGGGATCTGCTACAGAAAATCTCATTCAATTCCCTCTTGTACACAACCCCAACCACTCCAACCAAATTTTAGCTCGAACCGTCCCACTTTTTTTTAGATACTCCTGCCTCACAGACAAACGAATCAAAACAAAGACGGACAGAACAGGGGGACACAATCTCCGTCGGACCTTCAATCGCGGAGGTAATTCACAACTTAATATGAAAATGTTAAAGTTGTACTATTCCAACAAAATTTTACAAAGTTATACCAACCATCACAAAACCGAAAGTTTCATTTTTTCCTTAACAAAATCCATCTCATCTTTGAATTACTTCGGATTTAGAGCTTGATGTCCAAACCTGCAATGCCCTGCAAACGTGTTCATCCCACTCCAAAGTTTTCACATTTTAGCCACTGAGCATAGTTTCATGATGCTTTCAAATCAAACTTAACATATCGGTCTTCACAAACTACTCAAAGTGATAAAGATTATTAAAAAAACATGCAGATAAAATGTGAAAAGTTTAGATTAAACAGAGAATAATGAGACTCTCAGGTTGCACAAGTATTCAAACCCGTTGCCTAAGTAACCCGAGATCGAGTTCAGGAGCAAATTAATTTATTTTGAAAGTTACAAAAAATACTATGTAATAGTTTCCCTTTCATCAGTGGTATCAACTTGTTGAAGGCTGTTTTACAGGTGCAACTTCACTTGGTCAAACCTAGAAGCAGACATGAAAACCAAGGAGCTTTCCAAAGAATCAGACATAAATGGTGGAGAAGCACCGATTCAGGAAGAGGGTTATAGAAGATTTCAAAGTCATTCATCTATCCCTTGAGTCCGGTGAAATCCATCACGAAGAAGTCGGAGGACGTATCATAACCACCTCAGATCTACCGAGATCACGGTCGCCCATTCCCAACTCACGCAGCCAGGCAAGTAGGAAACGGTTCAGGATGTCACTCGTTAATCCAACATGACTTTTGAAAGATTGCAAAGGTCTATGTCGGAGCTGGGTCAGCGTTGTTGATCAAATCATACAATATACTCCGTTCCTCACAAAGCGGCCTCTATGGACAGGTGCAAGATAGAAGCCATTACTGAAAAAGTCGCATATAAATAGCTCGTTACGGAGTTTGCGAAAAAGCATCTTATGATACTGCAGTCAAGTGAGAAACGTTTTGTTGATTCTAGACGAGACAAAATGAACCTTTTGGTCTAATCCAAAAGCGTTATGTCTGGGTGGTAAGCCCTAACAAACTGCACATCAACCCAGTCAACACCAATCCCGACTGTCAAGACCAATGGTAGTTGGCACTGTTTTCTCAGCAGCGACTGGCCTTTCATCAGCAAGGACTGACAAGCTTGTCAGGTATAGACAGTACAATGGTGCAAAGTACAGGAGAATCCTGATGAAGAACGCTGTTTGAGTCAACCATGAATCTGAAAACTGGTAGGCAGATTCACATTTTCAGCGGGACGTGGATCTGAAAGATCAAAGACTAAAGCCACACTGAGTAGCTGAATAAGAAGAAAATAAATGTTCTTGAGTGCTCAGTCAAACTCCGACCGTTGACTCCATATTGAACACCTTTGGTGAACTTGAGATTGCAGTCCCATCAACAATTCCCTCATGACTTGGTGGAACTGGAGAAAGTTTTCACCGTGAAAGAATAAGGCAAACGATTTCACCATCTCACTATGCAAACTTGCTAGACCTACCCCAAAACACTCCACAGCAGTCATTTCTACAAAGGTGTTTTCATTATCAAAGTAGCTGACTGCCGGGGCTGAACAACTTCACAACCAGTGACTTTGGTTTCTTACATGCTTTTTGCAGGTATCCTACATGTAACCTCCTACACTATAAGTGTTTAGTTTATCTTCTTCAGAGAAATAAAAAAAAGTTCCATTGTGAAAAATTGTCCACATGATTGTCATCATGTAACTGTGCATTCATTGTTTAGGGGTGAAAAACCTTTAGGTCGGTCCCGTACATCCTGAGAGCCACTTTTGTTTGGCCCATAGACATTTCCATGAAACTAGGTCTCTGTTTCACAAATAACAACTTTTTCTTGTGTTGACACGATTCAGGCTGTTTGTGTGTGTGTGTGTGGTGACATCCACTAGTAGAGTAGACACCGCATCCTTGAGGACCTTCCCAGAGCTCTATCAACCTGTCAGATAATTCCTTCCTCCAGACTTCTAAACATGCAGACATGCCCCTCTATAAGCTCTTATGTTCCATGGGGAATGTCAGTAAGATTATCAATGGCGGTGAGTGCAAGCAAGGCACACATTCCGTCCGTAGTGTCACCTGTTCGAGAGCCTTCCGCCACATTTACACAGCACGATGCAGTCAATCGTAACCACGCGATGATATTAGCACTGATTCATAGAGAAATGCCCGATATCGCTGAAATTTCATTGAGGCTTGATCTACGCTGAACTTCCATAACAAAACCTTGGAAAAAAAAAAAATTGCAGGCATTCCACTATTTTGGAATATAGTGAGAGTTCACGTATAGTCGTATCTGCCAGTGTGCCGGGTGATGCATAGGAAGAAGGAATAGAAGCCAGTTATGATATCATGATGTAAGATGGTAAAACGTACATATTCACAAGAACATCAGGATAAAACGCATGGAAACAATGCCAGTAGAATGGCCAATAATGGATGTAATCACAAACCATCGAAGCAGAACGTCGTCCCAACCATGGTTTACAATACCATGCGAGTTCAACTGTGGAAAAAGTTCACACAATGGAATGTACATGAAAAGTCATGTTTAGATTGAAGCCGACAATCAATGCCACTATGGAAACAACTAAGAATGATAAGTACAACGAAATGAGATTGCATCTTGAAACGTCAACAATTCATACACCTGTATCATCACTATCTGTGATCCTTGCTGTATTCATGGACTGGTGGTGCGTGCGTGCGTCATATGCGTGCGTGCGTTGTGTGTGTTTCTTTACTTCTGCAGTTCTGAGACGATAACATCCAAGACTTGCTACAATGAGATCAGCAAGACCCTAATTATAGTGCAAGGTGTTTTTAACTTTGCTAGTGGTCTTAGAGAGAGAGGGGGGGGGGAGGCAATTCTCTATGCAATGTCTGTATCGTGTAGCACCGCCTCTTGGGAGAGGTATTACAAGCCCTCCCTTTTATAATGCCATACTCCTGATTCGGTGCATGAGGTTGTTTTGAATTACGCGCGAGAGGTATTTTTCAATTACTCGTTGTGAAGAAAAGATAATAACATAACTCATGGTTGCTCCGTGAGAGGAGGAGGCGCTTCAGCAAAAAATGGGCTAATGCTTATTTGTTTGCTTTCTGCTGTCTGTCCCACCCTGAAACAGGGAAAACTCCTCGAAAGGAAAGAAATATTGTTTTTAA
Organism: Eptatretus atami; assembly: GCA_035128595.1. Lineage (NCBI taxonomy): Eukaryota > Metazoa > Chordata > Myxini > Myxiniformes > Myxinidae > Eptatretus > Eptatretus atami. The sequence goes on along the minus strand of CM068966.1, from coordinate 11,577,573 downwards.
AAGTTGGCTTCAAATTCATCCAAACCTACGGAAAATTCATTTTTTTTCAACTAGAAAGAAATTGAACCTGAGGGGTTGTATAGGCAGCAGTCTGCTGCTTTCAAAACACTCCCAAATATTTTTTTTCTTCCATTATTAAAAAAAGATATATACCTCTCATTAAGAGCTCGTTAACCAGTGCAAGAATAAGGTTTCCTTTTAGTTCCCCTACTGGTTTCACTAAAGGGACTATAAGTTTCTCTCTGTCTGTTCCGTCTGTCCATCCGTCCCACCTGCGGTTTTTCAGACTTTCCCCATACCCTTTAACATAATCAACTGAAACTTGGTACACGGCTTTATTAGATAGATACATAAAGAAGTTTGAGTTCAAGGCATTTTGTCAATTTTTCACAAATTATGCCCTTTTAGGATTAGGAAAATATCCAGCGTCAGTTGGGGACTTGTATTGCAAAGCCAATTCTCGCTCTGTTTCTGTTTTTTTTTAATTGGGTATTTTTTTTTACATGGGCTTTGCATTTGTGGCAATATCAACTCCACTGCTGAAACATGGCGTCTTAGCAAATTTTCACTTGAGTACGTATTCTTCTCTATGATAATTTGTTTTCCACACATTGAGGTATTGTGCGTTGTGGGGGGAGGAGAGAGAGGGGGTAACGTGCGATTGGATTTCACTGTCAGCAGTCACATGTTGAATGGGCACGGTCTGTCGCTATACTTGCGCAACGCTAGTGGTTTGTGAGTCAGACCAGAGTGGTGATGGTCACATTCTTGGCGTGTGAAGAAGGTGGGAGTCGGAGGTTTAGCAATAAAAGCAGGGGACCAGTGTTCAATGTTTGGGGGGGAGGGGATTTGGGTTCTCGTGTCTTTCATGGTTGAATATTGAGCTCTTGGTTTCTAGATGTTGGTATCGAGTCGCCTGTGTCTCTGCCAGGATGATTTGCTCACGAGCTGCTGCCACGGCCTTTCAAAATGGACCTTCCACACCTGCTGCATTCTCTTAATCTCGCTCAGTTTTGTTGAATGGTTATTGTGCATGTGGCCGAGTGGTGTCTTGCTTTGTTTGTATATTTATTGGGATGATTTCATGTCCACTGCCTGTTCAGAGAGTGCCAAAATCTTCTTATATTTGTTAGAATAAGCATAACGTGTCCCTGTAGATTTCCTTCCCTGAAAGTCCCTGTTGTCCATTCTGTTTACCCCCGATGTACCCCACCCCCATTCCTCTCTCATTCCACCATATCTTCTAATGTTTCGTTCCCCACTGTTTTGTGCATCCCTCTCCCACCCCTCTTGCCTCCTGCTCCCCTTTTTATACGTTCCATGCTATATGGGTAAGCTCTTATACGAGCTCGACATTGTATATTAAAAATTAAATTGAATTAAAAAAATAAAAACAACATAATTGTGAGGTTAGATATGTGCGTCACCATAATGGTGCAGAGAGATGTTGTTTTCCCCATCCTCCTGCGTTCCTCTTTCCCCATCTCCATCCCCCACATCTACATCTGGCTATGTTTTTATGTTCTGTTCTCTGTTTAAAAGTTCTTTCAAAAGCACACGCAAGAGCCTTGATGCACGTGTGTGTGTCTGTGTGTGGTGCAGGCTGATGATGCCAGAGTGATGCCGCAGCAGTAAGAGAAGAGCCCACCAACAAAGCCAGAAGGTTGTGTTTCCCAGGAGAGAACTCTGGTTTGTTTTGCCAATTGACCAAGCTGAGTTTCATTTCCTCTTGCTGTGTTTTTAACTGAGCCTTACCCTAACAGTGTGACAAACTGCCAATGGCTGAGAATGCCACACTGAGCCCCACCATGTGACTCCTCTCTTTCTGTACGACGATTTCCCTGCAAGGAACCTTCCCAGTACTCCTGCATGCTTGCCTCCGTGTTTTAAATGACCTCTCGAGTATTGTTTGTATTCCCATTGTATATTGCCTGTTGATTTGACAGCCCTAAGGCATGGATAGTTAAGGAATCTGCTTTTGGTTGGTTGTTCGAGGGAGTATCGAGTAAAGGTTGTTAATATTATTTTATTGACAGACTTGTTTTTTTTTTTGCTTTTATGTAATCCTTCCCGCTGAACATTTGTTTGGTATAAATATACTGTGTCGGGTTCATTCTGCTAGTTCTGGTTGCCTCGTTTGATGTTTAGGCTGGTTGTGATTTGGAAGCCAGATCAAACCGGTCTCAGGCTGCACTCACGACAACGTTGCTCGCCGAATATGTAGGTCGTGAGCACCGATCAGCACTTCCTCCAGTAAAATTCTGCCGTCCCAATGAGTATTGTAACGTGGGGCAACCAGGCCTGTTTACAGATTACCTCGGGCTGCTGAACTCAGCTGGCATAGTGGTCGTTTTGACATGATCATGGACTTGAACCAGATTAACTGGAACACACCACGGCCTCTAACTATTGAGTCGGAGTGTGACCTGAACCATGACTCACGCTGACACCGTAACAAATGTGTCAGCCTGATGAATTCGAATCTAGGTGCGAGGAATCGCATCTAAACTCAAAATTGTGAGCCGTTTAGAAATTATTTCGAAACCAAACCACCACAATGTTGAGCAAGATGAGCAGGAACCAGGGCGACAAAGTGTTTAATGTCACCACAAGCCAAATGGACGTAGAGATGTAGGACCACTTCGGCATAGGGAAGTCTTCAATCATACCCGGTAGCCCATAAACCCCCTCAACAAACCCGAAACCCACAAAGCAGAGGGCGGCTTCACGCGGCAGCGGGAAACAGCCAGACCTCGCCAGCATTTGGCCATGTGGTCATGTTTTGAAGAATTGGGTCTGACATGAGGGCGGGCAGGCTAAATGGTGAAAAACAATTGATGCGTCAAGCAGAGGCTGAAGGCTAGTGGTAACAGGCCGAGTGCAAAATGAGGCTCACAGGACGGTGGGTGCGAGAATCCGAAGCAGGAGAGCCGCTGATGAAGCGCGACGATCGCTTAGCGGCCAGTGCAGCTGCACCAAACAGACGCAAACATCATCAGTCCATGGTGCGAACGGAGAGATGAGCCAGTCTGTGGGATTCTCTCCCTAGTGAGGTGTGCTGTGTGCCGGGTGTGGACTGTTGCGTTAGTCCTACATGCGTGTGCATGGTGAATGTGGAAAGTATCGCTGAGAGTCGCCTGCACAATGGACCAGCATTTCCTGCACATCTTTCCTGTTCGTAAGTGCTCCTTTTGCTAGGCTGCGCTGATGCTTG
>CM068966.1:11509237-11539924 GCA_035128595.1 Eptatretus atami | reverse complement strand
ACCTGTGTAAAATTTGTTGTCCTTATTGTAACACCTGTGTAAAATTTGTTGTCCTTATTGTAACACCTGTTCAAAATTTGTTGTCCTTATTGTAACACCTGTTTAAAATTTGTTGTCCTTATTGTAACATCTGTTTAAAATTTGTCCTTATTGTAACACCGTCGCACAATTTTTTGTCCTTATTGTAACACCTGTGTAAAATTTGTTGTCCTTATAGTAACACCGTCGCACAATTTGTTGTCCTTATTGTAACACCTGTTTAAAATTTGTTGTCCTTATTGTAACACCTGTTTAAAATTTGTTGTCCTTATTGTAACACCTGTGGTAAAAATTTGTTGTCCTTATTGTAACACCTGTTTAAAATTTGTTTGTCCTTATTGTAACACCTGTTTAAAATTTGTTGTCCTTATTGTAACATCTGTTTAAATTTTCCTTATTGTAACACCGTCGCACAATTTTTTGTCCTTATTGTAACACCTGTGTAAAATTTGTTGTCCTTATAGTAACACCGTCTCACAATTTGTTGTCCTTATTGTAACACCTGTTAAATTTGTTGTCCTTATTGTAACATCTGTTTAAAATTTGTCCTTATTGTAACACCGTCGCACAATTTTTTGTCCTTTTTGTAACACCTGTGTAAAATTAGTTGTCCTTATTGTAACACCTGTTTAAAATTTGTTGTTCTTATTGTAACACCTGTTTAAAATTTGTTGTCCTTATAGTAACACCGTCGCACAATTTGTTGTCCTTATTGTAACACCTGTTTAAAATTTGTTGTCCTTATTGCAACACCTGTTTAAAATTTGTTGTACTTATTGTAACACCTGTTTAAAATTTGTTGTCCTTATTGTAACACCTGTTTAAAATTTGTTGTCCTTATTGTAACCCTATCAATGTTACAATGAATTATTACAATACAACTGTCAATGTATTATTAAACGTCGACCTTGAATAACTTTTAAAATCCCCTTTTGAAGTGAACAAACAAATTTGTACCAAAAAGTTTCTCAAAACATTTTTTCCACTTTGTCATTACGGGGAATTTTGGGTGGAACGGTGACGAAAATTTTTTTTTTAATCTTAATCCATTTTAAATTCAGTCTGTAAGTCAACAAAGTTTGCCAAAATTCGAGGGGTGTCAATACTTTCTGAAGGCACTCCAGATCGACATAAATATAGAGATATGAGAAGGGTGCGAGGGACAGGTAAAAAAAACTACTACCCTGGAGTGGTAATCGTGTTACAACGATAAGTGTACTCATGGGACCTGTAGGTTCACATTCCAGCAAGGTTCAGATTGGCGAAAGAAAAGAAAAAAATGTATTTGTGCCTCGTGACTGACAATATAATTGTTTGTGTCGAACTTTCTAGAAACTGTCAAAAGTATCCCATGAATTTGCCAAAGTTGTCATTTTAATATCAACAATGCAATAATATGCCCAATATTGTGATCATTATGATTGCGAATTTGTGTTATTACAAATGACTGTAATTGTTTATCATAACAGAAATTTCTGGCATAACTAATCAACAGCAACGATTTCACAACGATTGTAAATGCCACGTCAGCATCGTCGATGTGTCATCTGCATGCTTTCTTTGTCACTCACTAATCACCATTGCTTTTGCCATTTTATGCTATTTTGAGCAATTCTCCAGTTTTTTTTCAGTGTGTGTCACAACAGGTTTTTTTTTGTTTTTTTTACTGCACGGTTGAATCATCAAATACCATTCGGGTGTGTTCACATCACTTTTCTTGAAACGCATAAACACCCGGTTCAAACCTTCTAGAAATTATCAGGATAATCTATAAGATGCCTCTTGAGAAACAGCAAAGCGGGGCGACGTGGTTCGGAATAAACACGTGACCCTTGTCCTTGAGCAATGGGGTTTGAGACCCTTTAAGCTTGGCAGTAATCACTGTAGTTTCAAGATGGCTGCCATGCCAAGTGACCTTTGACATCACAATTATCATTAAAATATTCTCCGTGGGGGGTTGGGGGGACGGGCTATGTGGCGAAAACGTGGCAAAGGAATTAAATATGGATCATGACGTCACAATAAAAACAGAACAAACGTCACAATAAAAACCACTTGAACTTTTTATTTATTTTTTATTTTTTTTTCTCGCAATTTCATTTCCTAGAAGCTGTGCGTAATGTCCATAAGTACAACATATTAAAAAATACGATTTGATTTGGTCAATTTTGATGGAAGAGATAGATTTTTACGGTAGGGCTTCCTCAAAAGCTTCTACTAACTCAATTGTACCTATCGTGGCATTGTTCAATAATGTCCGCGAACCATCCTCGCCTCCCGGCTAGTTTCGGTTTATTGTTGAACAACAGTAACGACTGTTGAAAAAGAAAATCATACATTGGACATAATTGACTGAATACTGTAGCTTGTGCTGATAATTTTCTTTACTTCCGGTAGATGTGCCCCACGAAACACCACAATAAGCTATTTCTCCACCTTAACAACCCATTAAGGAGGGGGGGGGGAAATGTATCGCTGCAACCTCCGGCGTGTGACCCCCTCGTCACCCTGGCAAGTTTGGTTGAGATTGGATAAGTATGACGATTGAATGTATCGCAGTAAAACAAACAGACACCAAATTGTGTATTTTAGTATAATGGTATCGGTGAGGTCCCAGATTTGAGTCCGTGTTGAGTCTCAATTGTCAGTCTTGTTGACAATTCCATCAATCATTCATTACCTCCTCCACCGAAGGTGGATCGAGATGGGAGAATTTTTTAAGTGATTCTTCACCATTGAGAGAAAGAGCCAAGATGATGTTCACTCGGTGTAAAAAAAACACATTAGGAACACCTGCTCTTTCCATGAAACAGACTTATCAGGTGAATCCAGGTGAAAGCTTTGATCCCTTATTTATAGCACCAGTTAAATCCACTTCAATGAGTGTAGATGAAGTGGAGGGGACAGGTCAAAGAAGGATTTTTAAGCCTTGAGACTATTGAGACATGGATTGTGTATGTGTGCGCAGTGTGCCCTTCAGAGGGTTAATGGGCAAGACAAAATATTTAAGTGCCTTTGAACAGGGAATGGTAGTAGGTGCCAGGCGCACCGGTTTGAGTGTGTCAAGAACTGCAACGCTGCTGGGTTTTTCACGCTCAACAGTTTCCCGTGTGTATCAAGAATGGTCCACTACCCAAAGGAGATCCGGCCAACGACAGGCCAGTGGTCGAAAATGGCTCGTTGGTGAAAGAGGTCAAATGAGCCTGACACAAATTGTGCAGAGCAACAGACGGGCCACAGTTAGTCAACTGACGGTCCAGGACAACAATGGTGCCGAAGGACCCATAAAAGAATGCACAACTCGTCGTACCTTTGTCACGATCATCAGCAGGAATCAGACGCCGTCGCCGTACCGAGTCTCACTGTCACTTTATTCAATCTCGTGAGAGTCAGTGAAAATAACAACAACAATAACAAGTGGAAGCTTGCCCAGGATCACGACGTATGATCCGGTATTGACATCATCTTGACACGAATGGGGTATGGCAGATGACGACTGTACAGAGTTCCACTTCTTTAATCAAAAGAACCAAGAACCTGCAGTTGCAGTGGGCTAAGGAACGAAAACACTGGACGACGGAGGATTGCAAAAACCTGGTCTGATGAATCCTGGTTCCTGCTGTTTCATGCTGATGGGAGGACTAGGGTATGGAGAAAACCACATGATGAGTAAATACATCCACCATGCTGTGTGTCAACATTGCAGGGTGGTGGTGGTGGTGTGTGGGGTGTATTTTCATGGCACACATTGGGCCCCTTGATAAAACTGGAGCAACGTTTGAATGTCACAGGATATCGGAACATCATTGCCAATCAGGTGCATCCCTTCATGGAAGCAGTGTATCCATCTGAGAATGGATTTCTTCAGCAGGATAATGTCCCACGCCACAAGGCTAGGATTGTCCAGGAATGGTTCCACGAACATGGCAGTGAATTCAGCTTGCTGCAGTGGCCTTCCCACTCACCAGATCTCAATCCAATCGAGCATCTGTGGGATGGGATGGAACGAGCTATTCGGAGTAGAGAACCACTACCAGCCCACTTGAAACAACTGTGGGAAGCATTGGAGTCAACATGGGCCAACATCCCTGTGGAACGATTTGGACACCTTGTGGAGTCCGTGCCCCGATGAAATGAGGCTGTTCTGAGGGCAAAAGGGGGTGAAACTCAATATTAGGAAGGTGCTCCTAATGTTTTGTACACTGAGTGTACAGCACGATATCTCAAAAAGACGGATTCATTTGAAACTTGGTGGATGAGTTGGTCAGGTGACAAGAACAAGCCGATTCGATTTTGGTTCAGATCCTGATACAGATCCGGCCTATCAGTGGATACAAAATGTAACCTGTTCATCCTGGCAGAGGTATGCGCTCAACTGAGTGAATGGTTTTTTAATGAAGGTTCATAAAGGGAGAGGACACAACGATTTTGCATACTGAAGGTCACATACCTGATATAATGGTCACATCCCTGATGTAATGGTCACATACCTGATATGATGGTCATATACCTGATACGATGGTCACATACCTGATGTAAAAAACATACAACAGCCACAACCAACTTCCTTATCATAATTAGCCCTCATTTCAAGAAAAGCACAAGTTGCTAAATGAATGTTTATTACTACTCGTGGGCCGGTTGGTTCGATGGACCAAATTTCCATCGGTCTTCACAGCCTTGGGGGGTCTTTTGAGTCCTTTGGAACTTTTGCGTCTTCTGGCTCCTCTGGGACATCTGGAACTTTTGAGTTCTCGGACACTTTTGGGACCTTTGGGTCCTTGGGTACTTTTGGGTCCTCAGGGTCTTTGGGGTCTTAAAGGGTCTTCAAAGTTCAAAGGGGTCTTTAATTCCCCTGTTGTTCGAAATTTGGGCTGGTACGGTAGTCGAGAGGTACACCAACTGAGGTTAGAATCTTGACGCAGCTCGAACCGGTCACCCTGAACAAATTCCAAAATTCCTGCTATCCGCCGTTGAACGCAAGCCTGGCCAGCCGGTTCGTGAAAGACTTGGCCCCAAAAAAACTTTCCCCGGCCTCGTCCACAAGAAGCTGGGAACACTTGGATCCATTGAAGTAGTCGAAGTAGTAGTCGCTGTGTGCAGATGTGCAACTTTTCATGAGATTATGTTCAGGTGTTTTTTGCTGTACCTGCAGTGATTCTTGATGTGGTGGTGGTGTCTGGGTGTCGGCTCGTGGTGGGTGGTGTCTGGGTGTCTTTGTGACCACTCGTGGTGGTGGTGTCTGGTGTCGGCTCGTGGTGGGTGGTGTTTGGGTGTCTTTGTGACCACTCGTGGTGGGTGGTGTCTGGGTGTCGGCTCGTGGTGGTGGTGTCTGGTGTCTTTGTGACCACTCGTGGTGGTGTGTCTGGGTGTCGGCTCGTGGTGGGTGGTGTTGGGTGTCTTTTGACCACTCGTGGTGGGTGGTGTCTGGGTGTCGCTCGTGGTGGTGGTGTCTGGGTGTCGGCTCGTGGTGGGGTGGTGTCTGGGTGTCGGCTCGTGGTGGTGGTGTCTGGGTGTCTGGGTGGCTCGTGGTGGTGGTGTCTGGGTGTCGGCTCGTGGTGGGTGGTGTTTTGGGTGTCTTTGTGACCACTCGTGGTGGGTGGTGTCTGGGTGTCGGCTCGTGGTGGTGGGTGTCTGGGTGTCTTTGTGACCACTCGTGGTGGTGGTGTCTGGGTGTCGGCTCGTGGTGGGTGGTGTTTGGGTGTCTTTTGTGACCACTCGTGGGTGGGTGGTGTCTGGGTGTCGGCTCGTGGTGGTGTGGTGTCTGGGTGTCGGCTCGTGGTGGTGGTGTCTGGGTGTCGGCTCGTGGTGGTGGTGTCTGGGTGTCGGCTCGTGGTGGTGGTGTCTGGGTGTCGGCTCGTGGACACACCCGTTTAAAGTAATCTTAAAAAGGATTTAAGGGTTTTGGGGGGAAATGGAAATGGAAATGGCTTTTCAAACCAAATCAACTTGTCCGGTGACATTCCGTTTGACACATCGCACCAGTCCCTGAGTCCCCGGGCCAAAGGACACGTCACTCCGAGCGGCGGAGTGTACACCTGAGGACGAGACACGTCGGCAGTGTCTCTGATACAGGTAAACGAGAAAGGGAACGAACGATCATTACCGAGGACAAGCCGCGTGGAGCAAGAAAACAACGACGGTCGAGATGATTCGATTACTCAACCTGATCCTGTCGGTACACCTGGTCCTCGCCGTTGGAGCGCAGATCCAACAATTGAAGGGTAAGTTACCTTTCTGCTCAATTCATTGATGTCGCCCTGATGATGTTGTTGTGCCGATGATTCGACCGTGCCTCTCTCGCGCGTGTGTGTGTGTTTGTGTGTGTGTGTGTGTGTGTGTTTGTGTTTGTGCGTGTGTGTGTTTGTGTGTGTGTGTGTGTTGTGTGTATGTGTGTTGTGTGTGTATGTGTGGTGTGTTGTTTGTGTTGTGTGTGTGTGGTGTATGTGTGTGTTGTGTGTTGTGTGTGTGTGTGTGTGTTTGTGTGTTGTTGTTTTGTGTGTGTGTGTGTGTATGTGTGTTGTTGTTCTGTTGTTTTGTGTGGGTGTGTGTATGTGTGTGTGTGTGTACGTGTATGTGTATGTGTGTGTGTATTGTGGTGTATGTGTATGTGTGTATATGTAGTGTGTGTGTGTGAGTGTTTTGTGGTGTGTGTGTGTGTGTGTGTGTGTGTGTGTGTGTGTGTGTGTGTGTGGTGTGTTTGTGTGTGTGTGTGTGGGTGGTGTGTGTGTGTTGTGTGTGTGCGCGCGCGCTCTTCCCATCACACTCACAATTGACTCGTGATGCTGTGACTGTCGGTTCAAGCGCCACAAACTAAGCTGGTATCGTTTTTGTCCGAGTACAAGCTCCTGCATGAGTCGTCGTTGTTGTACATCATCATCCATCCATCCTATCCATCATCCATCATCCATCATCCATCATCCATCATCCATCATCCATCATCCATCATCCATCATCCATCATCCATCATCCATCATCCATCACATCCATCATCCATCATCCATCACCCATCACCATCAATCATCCCATCATCCATCACCCATCCATCATCCATCACCCATCCATCATCCATCACCCATCCATCACCCATCCATCATCTATCCATCATCTCTACATCCATCATCATCACCCATACCATCACCCATCATCTATCCACCCTCCATCATCCATCATCCATCCGTCTATCATCCATCATCTATCCATCATCCATCCATCATCTATCATCCATCCATCATCCATCCATTATCCATCATCTATCCACCCTCCATCATCCATCCATCATCCATTATCCATCCACCCTCCATCATCTATCCATCATCCATCCCATCATCTATGCATCATCTATCCACCCTCCATCATCCATCATCCATCACCCATCCATCATCCATCTATCCATCATCCATCATCCATCACCCATCCATCATCCATCACCCATCATCCATCACCCATCAATTAATCCATCATCCATCACCCATCCATCATCCATCACCAATCCATCATCCATCACCCATCCATCACCCATCCATCATCTATCCATCATCCATCATCCATCCATCATCCATCCCCATCATCATCCATCATCTATCCACCCTCCATCATCCATCATCCATCCGTCTATCATCCATCATCTATCCATCATCCATCCATCATCTATCATCCATCCATCATCCATCCATTATCCATCATCTATCCACCCTCCATCATCCATCCATCATCCATTATCCATCCACCCTCCATCATCTATCCATCATCCATCCATCATCTATGCATCATCTATCCACCTTCCATCATCCATCATCCATCACCCATCCATCATCATCTATCCACCTTCCATCATCCATCCATCCGTCTATCATCCATCATCTATCCATCATCCATCCATCATCTATCCACCCCACCCTCCATCCATCCATCTATCATCCATCATTCATCCATCCGTCTATCATCCATCATCCATCCATCATCTATTCATCATCGATCCATCCATCCTCCACCCATTATCCACCCATTATCCATCCATCATCCACCCATTATCCACGCATTATCCACCCATTATCCATCCATCATAATCCACCAATTATCCATCCATCATCTTCATTCATCCATCCCATCCTCCATCATCCATCATCTATCCACCTCCATTATCCATCCATCCTCCATCATCCTAAATCTATCCACCCTCCATTATCCATCCATCCATCCATCATCCATCATCCACCATTATCCATCATCTATCCACCCTCATTAATCCACATCCTCCATCATCCATCATCTATCCACCCTCCATTATCCATCCATCCTCCATCATCCATCATCATCCACCCTCCATTATCCACCATCCTCCGTCATCCATCATCTATCCACCCTCCCATTGTCCATCCATCCTCCATCATCCATCATCTATCACCCCTCCATTATCCATCCATCCGCCATCACCCATCATCCACCCATATTCCATCATCTATTCATCATCCATTATCCATCCATCACACACCACGCCGAGGACACTCGACTGAGTGTGCAGGAATTTGTAATTTGTTCGGGTGCCGGCGATAACTCACCTCCCTTTCGTGAAGGAGTTCATAGGATCTACAACGTCTACCGACTAATGTTAGCAGATGAGATGCCCAGTTTACCGTCCATCCGAGTGGAGGGACAACACGCACACATTGATGCATCACCAGCCTGTTAAACACCAGGATGGCAGCTTATAGTTAGGTCGAGATTCAAACCCAGGCGAGACGGCTCAGAGGTGAATGTGCCCACCTCTCGGCTATCCTGCCAGCTACCCAGGATAGCCGGCTCAGATGTGGAGTGTGCCCACCTCTCGGCTATCCTGCCAGCTACCCAGGATAGCCGGCTCAGATGTGAGTGTGCCCACCTCTCGGCTTATCCTGCCAGCTACCCAGGATAGCCGGCTCAGATGTGAGTGTGCCCACCTCTCGCTATCCTGCCAGCTACCGAGGATAGCCGGCTCAGATGTGAGTGTGCCCACCTCTCGGCTATCCTGCCAGCTCATTAATCCCTCTCAAGCTATCCATTAGCAAATGCCCGTTCTCAGGGGCAACTCTGTAGTCGAGAAGTTTAATTCTCACAACTCCCAAAATGAAAAACAGAAGTGGTTGTGGTGTGGAGTGGTGTGGAGTGGTGTGGAGTGGAGGGAGTGGAGTGGTGTGGTGTGGAGTGGAGTGGAGAGGAGAGGTGTGGAGTGGAGTGGTGTGGAGTGGAGTGGTGTGGAGTGGAGTGGAGTGGAGAGGTGTGTAGTGGAGTGGAGTGGTGTGAAGTGGAGTGGAGTGGTGTGGAGTGGAGTGGTGTGGAGTGGAGTGTTCTGAAGTGGAGTGGAGTGGAGTGGTGTGGAGTGGAGTGGTGTGGAGTGGAGTGGTCTGGAAGTGGAGTGGAGTGGAGAGGTGTGGAGTGGAGTGGAGTGGAGAGGTGTGGAGAGGTGTGGGAGTGGAGTTGTGTGGTGTGGAGTGGAGTGGAGTTGTGTGGAGTGGAGTGGAGGTGCTGACAAGTGTGTTTTGTGATTATGATGGTGAATCAGTAAATTTGCAGCACAACGTCGAAGTAAAAATAACGATCAAAAGGGTGAATGTTCATTTTAAAAAAAAATTAATGGTTTTTACTAAAGGGAGTATAACAATGATCCTGTGATTGATTCTCTGTGATTGATTCTCCATGCTCCTCGTAATTCTCCGTGATTCTCTGTGATTCTCCGTGCTCCTCCGTGATTCTCCATGATTCTCCATGATTCTCCGTGATTCTCCGTGATTCTCCATGATTCTCATGATCTCCATATCTCTGTGATTCTCCATGATTCTCCATGCTCTCCGTAATCTCCATGATCTCCATGATTCTCCATGATTCTCCATGATTCTCCATGCTCTCCGTAATTCTCCATGATTCTCCATGCTCCTCCGTAATTCTCCATGATTCTCCGTGATTCTCTGTGATTCTCCATGCTCCTCCGTAATCTCCATGATTTCCATGCTCCCTCGTAATTCTCCATGATTCTCCGTGATTCTCTGTGATTCTCCCGTGATTCTCCATGATTCTCCATGATTCTCTGTGATTCTCCATGATTCTCCATGCTCCTCCGTAATTCTCCATGATTCTCCCGTGATTCTCCATGATTCTCCATGATTCTCCTGTGATTCTCCGTGATTCTCCATGATTCTCCATGATTTCTGCTCTCCTGATTCTCTGTGATTCTCCATGATTCTCCATGCTCCTCCGTATTCTCCATGATTCTCCGTGATTCTCCATGATTCTCCATGATTCTCCATGATTCTCCATGCTCCTCCGTAATTCTCCATGATTCTCCATGCTCCTCCGTAATTCTCCATGATTCTCCGTGATTCTCTGTGATTCTCCATGCTCCTCCGTAATTCTCCATGATTCTCCATGCTCCTCCGTAATTCCTCCATGATTCTCCGTGATTCTCTGTGATTCTCCTTGCTCCTCCGTGATTCTCCATGATTCTCCATGCTCCTCCGTAATTCTCCATGATTCTCCATGCTCCTCCGTAATTCTCCATGATTCTCCGTAATTTTCCATGATTCTCCGTGATTCTCCATGATTCTCCATGATTCTCCATGATTCTTCCATGATTCTCCATGCTCTCCCGTAATTCTCCATGATTCTCCTGCTCCTCCGTAATTCTCCATGATTCTCCGTGATTCTCTGTGATTCTCCTTGCTCCTCCGTGATTCTCCATGATTCTCTCGTGATTCTCCATGCTCCTCCGTAATTCTCCATGTTCTCTGTGATTCTCCGTGCTCCTCCGTGATTCTCCTTGATTCTCGTGATTCTCTGTGATCCTCCGTGATTCACCATGATTCTCCGTGCTCCTCCGTGATTCTCGTGATTCTCCGTGCTCCTCCGTGATTCTCTTGTGCTCTCCGTGATTCTCCGTGATCCTCCGTTATTCTCCGCGATCCTCCTGATTCTCCGCGTCCTCCGTGATTCTCCGTGATCCCTCCGTGATTCTCCATGCTCCTCCGTGATTCTCATGATTCTCTGTGATTCTCAGTGATTCTCAGTGATCCTCCGTGATTCTCCATGCTCCTCCCGTGATCCTCCGTGATTCTCCATGCTCTCCGTGATCCTCCGTGATTCTCCGTGATCCTCCGTGATCCTCCGTGATCTCCCGTGATTCTCCGTGTCCTCCGTGATCCTCCGTGATTCTCCGTGATTTCTCCGTGATCCTCATGATTCTCTGTGATTCTCAGTGATTCTTTGTGATCTCCTGTGATATTTCCCACCTGTGTGCAGATATTCGTCCAGAACTTGCAGATGTGATCGAGGCAGTTCGGAGTCAAAGTGTCATCCTGAAAATTCCATCCTGCATCGTCAACGGTCCACCTGCTCTTGATGTCGTTGTCATTGATCAAATCAGTACGTGCTTCTTATTGCACATTCATTTTGCCGTTCAATAGCTGATTGGCGATGGTTTTCATCCGAACTATTTTGTGTGCGATTATAATACTCGATACATGCTTTGATGTTGATGAGTTGTTGCGGAAACATTGTTGATGAATGTAGACCTTCAGATTTCGTTACTCACTTTATTAGATCGCTAATCAAAGTGACTGTGATGCTTGAAAAGCAACAAACATTCTATCGATCTGTTTCTTTCACGGCAAGATTTTATCACCAAATCTTAATTATGATGTTACCCAGCCAATATGATCTTGTGTTTAGGATACTAATTATGATCTACATGAGAGATGCGTTTTGGTCTTGAGTTTGATGTATTGTGTATTTCAAACATGCCAAGCTAGGTGGGGCTTGCTCACCCGTGCCCATGCTCCTGCCCAACTGCTGCTGACCCATGCCTCCCGACAATCGCGTATCGCGGATTGGGAATCTTCACCAAAATTGAATCAATTCTTCCTTGTCACACCACACAACCCAACGTGTCCACCAAGTTTCATCCGAATCTGTCCACAAACTTTTGAGATATCATGCCATATATCGTTTTTGGCCCGAACTCTCGATGGTGAAGAATCATTTTTAAAAATTAAATAATTTTCGTATCCAGATCCTGATTTGGATCTTCACCAAAATCGAATCAATTCGTCCTTTCCACACACCCAACCTGTCCACCAAGTTTCATGTGAATCCATCCGCAACCTTTTGAGATATTGTGCTATATATCGTTTTTGGCATCTCAATGGTGAAGAATCACTTTAAAAATTCTCAGATCTGGATCTGGATTCGGATCTTCCCAAATTTAGTGTTGCCGTCCTGGCCAGTGACCTAAACCACACACACACACACACACACACACACACACACACACACACACACACACACACACACACACACACACACACACACATTCAAAACGATTGCTTGAAAACTGTGGCCAAAAATCATGTGACAAACCGACAAACAGACAGACAAATGCTACAGACCAACATACTTGACAAAAAAAATTTTTTGTCAAGTAACAAACAAAGAGACAGACAAACAGACAGAGTAGCATGAAACCATAACCTTGTTCATCTTTGGTGGCGGAGGCAAAAATGTGGAAAAGAGCGTGGGCATGTATGGGGTGGATTGTAGGGGGACGATGAACAAATTATATGGGCTTGTAGCAAGGTATTATGTACACATTTAGGATACGGGGACCAAAAATGAAAGTCATTGTATGATTAAGTTTTGCATATCATTGTTAGCCAACATCATGGGGATTCAGGATCTATTTGGGCAGAGCTTAATTCTTCCTCTTTCTATTGCTCTGACAAGGTCAAAGCTCTGACCAAACTAACATCTTAGATTAAAAGTGCAGATTTCTTTAAACGTTACGTACTTCCTAACGACCTTTGATGTTCTGTATACTGAACACAAACTGGCCTTTGGTATTGATTTTTATATCATGGGGCCATCTTGGTAAACTATTCTATGGTTATAAAATCAAACTTATAGCTACCAGTAATTTTGTAGCAGCTTGGTAAATACAATTTGTTACGTACTTCCTAACATTTTTGATAGCCAGTGTTTGGATAAAAAAAACATGCTTTGTAAGCAACTATATCCATAGGACCCATAGCAAAGTATACATTTTCTGAAAGCACAGACACTTGGGCATTATATAACATTAAGATTGTTTATCTTATTAAAACTGGGTTCAATTTCTAAGCTTTCTTCTCATTTAGGACACAGTGTACACAATACCATGCTACAGCCTATGTTGATTCTATCTTCTGCAGGAAGTAGGGATTCTTTCTTGCACTCTTTAAGAGATTACCCCAAGAAAATTCCGAATAATATCAGTGAAAATAAAATGTCCATTAATCCATTTCATGAAAAAGGATTCTTATGAATCATATATATGTATGTATATCTATATATCTATAATAAACACCGCCCATTCTGCAGGCCCTGCCTTATCTCTCGCCAGCTTCACAAGCACCACCCATTAGCCAGTCCACGCCTTTCCCTCCAGCTGCCCAGAAATCACCACCATCTTTTTCATGAGGTGTGGGAAGGGAAGGGGTAGGACGAGGGACCCAGCAATGCAGGGTACCCCTGTAGTATGACACTATAAGAGAGGTGTTTGTTGTGTGTGTGTGTGTGTGTGTGTGTGTGTGTGTGTGTGTGTGTGTGTGTGTGTGTGTCTCCATTTTTTCTCAGAGATGACCAAACATCTTCGTCAATCTCTCAAGGTTCATCAGTGAGTGCTGGAGAGTTTTCGGCAACAACAACGAAAAAAAACCTTGAAATTTGGGGGATAAAAAGTTTCATTTCTGGGGATTAAAAAAAATAAATCACTCCATCGTGCCTAAGCTTTGTAGCTGTGTGAAAGATAACAGTAAATGATCCCTGAGCCCAATCCTCATTGGGTGTAGGGAGATGTTCTAGGCCTCCACAAAAAAAACAAAAATTGATTTCTTCAAAATGCCAACAGGGATAGAAGAACACCGGGACATGCCGGGTACCCCTGCTGGTTATAAACCTGCTAAAAACTGACTGGAACTGACCCCCCCCCCTTTCTCCTAAATTTGTGTCATTAATAGAGATTATATGTGAAGTGAACATAGAAAATATGAAAATCAAAATGTTGGTTCGTGCCGTGTGTGGGTTCTCTCCTTCCCTCTCCAATAGGTTATCTGTCCCCACGTGACAGTAAAAAGCTGAGTGAAGTGTCCTGTGCCCCTCCTGAAAGTTTATTTAAATAATAAGTGGAATGGAAGTTGATTCATCCAAGGCCATAGATTGAAGAGTTTTAGGTTTTTCAGCTCCGGCGCTGGCCTCGAACAACAAAATGTTTTCTTTCGAAAAAGAAATGAGTTGATAAGGAAAGTCTTCACTTGCAATATCCAATATTTTTGAGCACGTCTTAAAAACATCACATTTTTTGAGTTTCATTTCTTTTCTCCATTGCGATCACTCCCCCACCTTCCCTTTCAACCAAACACATCCCTGTTGTCCTTGTGATTTCAGACAATAATAACAAGACGCTCGGCCCCATAACTCCACAGTGCCGGAAAAAGAGAGACATTGACATCTCTGATGACGTCTTTCAAGTGAGCACTCTCCCTGGCACAAATTATTTGTAAGTGCTTTGAAATACCTTGGGTTTCATATTGGCTTTAAGAGCGGTACTGGGCGTGTGGTTAGATAAAAGTGTTCCAGAGAAGGAAAAGTGGAGCAAAGTGATAAATGTGTGGGAAGAGGGGGAATGTAAATGTAAATTGAGGGTTTGCTTGCTACGTCATTACTTCACAAGCATGATGCCATGTAAATATATATATATATATATATGCATTATCTGGTAGAGGGTGGTTGTGAAATGATTTGCTGCCAACTTGCCTGTGGTGGGCAAGCAGCAGACCCTGTATCTCCTTCTCCCACTCGGAAATGCAGATGAATACAGCATGGTGTAGTCTCCACAACATCATGTAAGGTCAGATGTGATGCTGAAGATCTGAACCACAATGGTTCATCGTTTTCCAAGTGCATGAAGCTCTTTCTTTTGCTTTGAGTACCTGAAACAAATAGGAGACAAGACCGAAGTCGATGGCGCACCATTACAAATTCCCACCTCGTGGAAAGTTGAAAGATGGCTGAAAGTCCCACCAGGATTATGACCCAATATCACATTTAGAGTTGATTTTTTTTTTCCACGTTTTTATCCGTGACCCGAAATTCCCACCACCTGGGGCATGAACTCAAACGATGCACGGGGTCAAATCCAAAACAATTATAATGTACTCTACCGGTCTAAGGTTTTAGAACACCCCCATTTTTCCAGTTTTTACTGAAATTTAAGCAGTTTAATGTTCAATAACTCTGAAATTAAAGCATAGAACAAATAACAATTGAAGATAAAAAAGAAATCATGGAATCGTTTTGTTGAACAAAATTTAACCTAAATTGACTCTCAAAGAGCCACCTTTTGCAGATATAACAGCCGAACATACTCTGGCATTCTTTCCACATGGAAATCAAATATTGTTCGGAAAGTTCTCCCAACACTTGTTGCAGAAGTTCCACAAATGTGTTGCACTTGTAGGTTGCTTTGCTTTCACCCTTCTGTCCAGTTCATCCCAAACCCAGCATGGGGTTTAAGTCTGAAGACTGTGCTGGTCATCCATGATTTGAAGCCTACTGTCTTGTTCTTTTCTTCAAGGTAGTTCTGACATAGCCTGGAGGATGTTTTGGGTCGTTATCTTGCTGTAGGATGAACCCCTGACAACTAGGCGTAGACAAGGAGGTATTGCATGGCGCTGTAAAATGCTGTGTAGCCTTTTGTCAGGGTGCCAGTCACTCTGTGCAAGTCACGACTTGGATCAGCAAAAGAGCCCAGATCATCACACTTCCTCCTCCATGTTTGACAGTTGGTGTCACATACTGAGAACCATCCTTTCCCTACTCACGGCGTACAAAAAACCTGCTGTGATGAACGAAGATTTCAAATTTTGATTCATCGGTCCATAAGACCTTCTTCCAGTTTTCAGTAGTCACTGGTGTGCTTCATGGCCCAGGAAGCCTCTTTTCTTATTTTGTCATCTTAGCAATGGCTTTCTTACTGCACTCGACCTGTCAAACCTGCAGCTCGAAATCTTCTCTTCACAGTTGAAACTGAGACTTCCTTACTTCGACCAGTGTTAACTGTGTTTGAAGCTGCTGTCCTGTGAACCACCTACCTCACAGCTGTTGACTCTCAGAAACTTGTCTTCTGATTGTGGTTTGGTCTCCAGACCTTTCCTGTCAAGTTTCCTCCAGTTTCCATGTGCCTTTTGATGGTGAAGGAAACTGTACTCACTGACACCTTGGCTCGCTTTGCAATTTCTCTAAAGGAAAGACTACACTTTTAAGGTTATAATGCTCTGTCTGTCTTCCTTTGTTATTGCTTTTTCTCGCCATTATGATAGCAATTAACTACTTCCTGCAGTGCAATATTGTCCAAATAATGCTTCAGAGGGTGTAGCAACACAGTCTGTTCCAACACTGCTTTATACAGACAGAGGGTTTGTAACTAATCAACAAAAGTTAGGACACCTGTAGGAATTGTTTGCATCAACTTTCAAGATTTAATTACTCCTTGCTGCAGAACAGCTTGCAGTTGCTAACCCATTACTTGTTCCATGAAAAGGGCCTTTTTTAACAACTCTGAAATTTACATTATTCTTCAGTTTTTGGTAACCTAAACTTTTCTTTTTAACCTCTGGCAGTTTACCGCTTCGCTTTGTACCATTTCAGGTTATTTATGGAACTTAGATGCTTAATTTCCGTAAACTGGAAAAAATGGGGTTTCTAAAACTTTTGACAGGTAGTGTATTTCCCATGGGTAGTTGATCAATTCGTTAAATTTTGTGGATAATAAAATGCCTGAAATAGTAATTGATCCGCCGTGAATGAAAGAGAAGCTGACGTTTCGAGTCGTACCCTTCGTCGGGCGAAAGAAAGCGGCGCTTCCATCAGTAACGCTACGGGCTTCTTGCTCGCCGAAAGGTAAGGCCTGAAACGTCACCTTCTCTTTCGTTCACGGCGGATCAATTTCCATTGAAAGTATTTTATTTCCTCTTTGTTCTGACTTCTGCTGCTGCCCCCGCAGATCGATAATTTTGTGCTGAAATGATTGATTACATTCTTTGAGTCGCTGGTTTGATTCATCAGTCGGGGGTGATGAGCCAAAGCTAGGAATGTCTCTGAAAGCTCAAGTTGATACCTTAACAGCTTGAGATATAACAATACGAGTTCTCTTACAAGGAACTTCGATGCGGGAGGAGACCAGTGGACCATCAAAGGCTGCACTATTATTTACCAACCTATATGGTCTGTGCTCTATCCTTTATAAATGCTCAGCTTCAAGCAAGGAAGCAGCAGCTACCTGTTTTTAAATCTTTGGTGCGACTCAGCTTCTGTCGGGTTCGATGTCCCGATTTCCAAGACTCAGAGGGGACGCTCTACCCATTATACCACCGAGTTTGGTTAAATATGTTTTTTTCAAGTTGATGCTGATTTTTTTACACTTTGGACCAAAATGCTTGTTAATGACAGCAAGTAAACAATGTTCGTAACATGATGTAATTCTCGTTTGGCAAGGAGGTACCCCAATGTTCAGGGAGACCATTTAGGTGGACTATACCATGTTGTGGTTGAATAGCAGCAGCATCCTCCTAAGATCAGTTTTTACTCAATAATTGTCTTTTTTTTTTTACAGCATCATGTATGAAGCTTCATCACTTCAAAGCAAAAGACTGAATATTGAAACCAGATCTGGTAAGGGATTGAGTGTATTAATTGAAGTAATGCATGTTCACTTTATCATTGACACGTCCAAACTTGCAATTGTCGATGGAAACGGTTTAAATATGATAAAAATTACAAAAGAAAAGCTGGAAATGATTTTGCAGCTAAATATCTGTTTCTCCTGCATTCTTGTATCAGGGCTGTAGAACAGCTGGATTTGAGAGCGGTGTTGCGTTTGCCGCTTTAGGACGCGTCGCAAACTCAAACCTTGATTGTCACAGTTCCGCAGAGGTTGCTGAGATATCTCATTGGGTACAATGTGCTCCATACTGTGTTTGTGGGTTTTTTTGTTTTGTTTCCAACGCCACCAAAGTAAATTCCGGCAGGGGGTGCCGCATTGTGAAGCAGCACCTTCTTCATTGAGGATAAATATCCCACAGTGTCTTTCGCGAAGAGGCGGCGAGTTGTCGCCGGCACGCTGAACGAATTACCGCGAGTAGTGCATGGGGTTTGATCTACTTGGATATCTCTTGACACCTTTTACAAGTGTCTTAAGCTGTCTTAAGCTATCTTACAAGCTTGCTATCTTAAGAGTGTGGTTATTGCCTGGCTCAGAAGCTTCCACACTATAAACCAATTTACGTTCCCTAGTTGTTACGTGTGAACAGCCATTTTACACTATGAACAGAAACCACGAATGATGAAACATAAGTCCTCTAAATAGTACTTTCTGTGTAACTCAAGACATACCGTAGCTGCAAGTCGAGCATTTTGTGGTGAATCGGAGGAATTGCAAACCTGTCATCTATACGGAGCAAATGGTTGAAAAAGTCAGCAACATATTGAAAGAGCAGAAAGGTGAACCTGTTGAGATTGGGGTGGGGGGTGATTATATAGTACTTCATCGGGTTGTTGGA
Source organism: Eptatretus atami (assembly GCA_035128595.1). Taxonomy (NCBI): domain Eukaryota; kingdom Metazoa; phylum Chordata; class Myxini; order Myxiniformes; family Myxinidae; genus Eptatretus; species Eptatretus atami. Next base: position 11,521,265 of record CM068966.1, on the reverse strand, counting down.
GTAATATCCGTTAACCGGTTAATATAAGCCTGGTGTTGGCTTAGTGGTTAGGGTGGCGGCTTGGGATCCTAGGGTCCTGAGTTCAAGCCCCGTTGGCCGCTGAATTAAAATACACCAGGAGGTTGACTCAGCCTGTCATCCTTCCGAGGTCGGCAAAATGAGCACCAGTGTGCTGGTAAGGGGGACACTGCATCAGCGGCATAGCCGCGTCCCAACCAATGATGCAACCAGCAGCCACAGGCTGCACTCGATAGAGAGAGAGACCGGTTAATATAACAAGAATTAACTAACGATGTGCCTGATATAATGAAAGAGCATCTGGTACTTTACATGAAATTGCAGTGGATCACCAAGCCACATTAAATAGTTTTAATGGCGCGGCAGTGTCCAAATTATGAAATTCTAAAGAAACTAGAACAGCATTCGGAAGAGTGGATACCTCCACTAGGCTGAACGGTTTATGGTTTGTATCCGACTGATAGGTCCGATCACATCCAGACCTGAACCAAAATCGAATCGGCTTGTTATTGTCACCCAACCAACTCATCCACCAAGTTTGGTCCGAATCCATCCGTAACTTTTTGAGATGTCGTGCTCTACATAGTTTTTGGCCCGATGTCTCATCTGCAGAATCAGTTCAAAATTCTTGTACTCAGATCCAGATTTTCACCAATAAGGTCCCGACCCATGCCACTGATTCTCTCTCTGTGACTGTGGAACAAATGAGAGACTATTCTCTTTACTTTACTACTTCCTAAACTGTGAGAAGAGCAGAGGTGGACCTTCCAGGAACCGTCCTCATTCATATGGGAATACAAGCGTGAAAGAATGTTGTTTTTTTCCATTAACCTCAATGAGATATTTTGTTGTTTATCAAGTCATGAGAAACAACCCTTTGCCATTTAAATTTTATGGACAGCAACATGTGATGATGTAATCAAGCCAATAAGCACCGCATCCATACCTGTACATACGATTGCGAGATTGCTATGAGTCAGTTCGTTTGTCTCGGTCTAATCAACATTCATTGGTATATGTTCTTACAAGGCCCAGGATTCTGCCCGACCGATCGATTTTACCTCCGTTTAGGTGATTTCAGGTATTTGACAAAAGATGTGTTATTAAGATGCCGCAACAGGTACTAAATTATGGAATAAGTATGGAGCTCAGACCCAGGTAGCCAACGATGCTGAACTGAATTTGGCTGACCATCGGCAAAGCTGGCAAGGTATCCAACCAGCGATGGTCCAGGCTCTTTGACTACCTGGAGAAGGTGTATTAAGATTACAATAAAACCAGTCTCTATAAAGGCTTTATTTGAAATGCAATTTGTGGCCATGAGTCATGATTGTTTCGAAATACAATTTATCCAAAAACTGATCTTATCCAGCATATGAAAATGTTTCTCTACGAGGATCAGAATATTAAGGAAAACAATTTGTTCTTTGAATTTGTCGTCAGTAAAACTAATCATGTAACTGGAGAGTTCATTGAAAATCTTACTCCACGCACTCTTGAGAAAAAGAACATGGGACTTTATTGGAAGAACAAGAGGAATCTCGAAGTTTCCCCACCCCGAGAGAGTGCAAGTGGCAAATTTGATTGGTCGAGAGGACTTACAACTTTGCCAAATTACTGGTAAACTTGGGGTTTTAAGGAAGTGCCAACAAGGCAATTTCCGTTCTCCATTGTTCAAGTCTACATAATGCAATTGAAATGAAATAAGTTTTAAAGACTGTTGAAACGAAACCCATTGAATTGGAAATTTGCCGCCGTTGATGCAGTCTCTTTTACACCACCTTACTTAACACGTTAAAGGTCCCCTGACATGCAAAACTTTCTGGCAGTTATTTATATTAACTTGACCTTCCTAGTAAAGAAATCACCCATGTTTTTTTTTTTAATCAAAAATGGGATAATTAGAGCAATATTTCGATCAGTTCTGGTGCTTTTCACAACTTGCTATGCCCCGCCCATAAAAAAAGTTGAATTCAGGGAATCGCAGCGTGACGTCACATACAGAAACTCGCACAGAGTGGATTGACTCGAGATCTCTAGAGTCTAGACCAGCGTTTCTCAACCTTGTTACCCTTGTGGAACCCTTGAAATAGATTTCATGTCTCAGGGAACCCTGCATAAAAATTATTATATCCATTATTAATATCTAGCTCTTTTATATTTTTATCGTAGTTCACGTGGTAAATATAATATATTTTTCGGATCCTGTTTTAAGGAAAAAATGACCCCTATTTGTCAAATTTATTGGCAATGAAAAAAAAAAACATACTGCTCGTTTATGAGACCTCGCACCGAGGTTTTAATTCACAAAAAAAAGTTTTTGTTTTTTTTGAAAACGTCATTTTTGAAGTGTTTGTCAACCCCGACGAGTCTGTTTGACAATTAAAAAACACACCTCATGTAACTTGATCAACAAAACTTAAACAAATAAAGCTGAAGCAATCAAGGTAAACAGAAAACTAACCTTGAGAGAGAGAGACTTCGCGCTACGAAGCACAGAGAAGATAGATGGACCGTGCATACGTCCCGTACTTGAGTCAGTCACTCAATGATACACGAATCCGCCGCGTACAGGACGTCCACTAACCAGTGAGGGCGGTTTCACACTGGCGCCATATAGACATCGTTAAATACATTCCCTATGGTTGTTATAATTGTAAATAATATAAGAGGTTGAAGCCTCTATTATAATAACCAAGGAGTTTCCAACAATATGCCGTACGTGTATAGTAAAATTACGAATATTAAATCAAACAAAAACTACTCAAAAATACATTAGCCTATTTTACTGTTTCTCGCGGAACCCTAGCGACCTCTTGCGGAACCTTAGGGTTCCGGGAACCCCGGTTGAGAAACACTGGTCTAGACGAGTCCGTAATCTGTCCGTCGACTAGTCGATAAATCCGTCGTCCGTCCGACTAGTCCGATAAATCCGTCGTCCGTCGACTAGTCGATAAATCGTCGGTCCGTCGCAGTCGATAAGCGTCCAGTCGACTAGTCCGATAATCCGTCGTCCGTCCGACTAGGCCGATAAATCCGTCGTCCGTCCGACTAGGCCGATAAATCCGTCGTCCGTCCGACTAGGCCGATAAATCCGTCGTCCGTCCGACTAGCCGTAAATCGTCGTCCGTCCGACTAGTCCGATAAATCCGTCGTCCGTCCGACTAGCCGATAAATCCGTCGTCGTCCGACTAGGCCGATAAATCTGACGGCTGTAGCTTTCTTTTATTATTCCTTTTCTTCATTGTTTTCTTCTCTCTCTCTTCTTCTCTCTCTCTCTCTCTCTCTCTCTCTCTCTCTCTCTCTCTCTCTTCTCTTCTCTCTCTCTCTCTCTTCTCTCGTGCAGCCTGTGCTGCTGTGGTGCATCATTGGTTGGACGCGGCTATGCCGCTGATGCAGTGTCCCCCTTACCAGTACACTGGTGCTCATTTTGCCGACCTCGGAAGGATGACAGGCTGAGTCAACCTCCTGGTGTTATTTAATTCAGCGGCCAAGAGGCTTGACTCAGGACCTAGGATCCCAAGCCGCCACCCTCACCACAAAGCCAACACCAGGCTTATTGTTCTACTGGCGCTACATGACAACAGTAGGATTAAAATAAATAAAAATGCAACAGAACGTCAGATTTATCGGACTATTCTAGACAATTGTGTCACAAGGTGTGTTCTGCACACAATTTTCATCGTATCCGGACAGCGAGATTGCTTCGTTTTATGCGCGGAGAGATACGGCGATGACATGCGCCGGCCTTGTTTGTGATTAATTCGCCACGGAGAAACATGTCCGCTAAGCTGCGCTGGTCACGTCACGTCACTAAAATATTCTGATATCGAGCAGTATGCAAGTACGAATTTACATTATTGAATTACGAATAGGATTTAGTCTAACCAGTTGTTATTGCCGAGTCTTCCTTCGATGTCCTCCCGATCATAATGAACTCCGGGAATTTCATCGCCATTTTTCTCTGCTTGTCCTGCTTCGCTAACTGCTAAGGCCGTATTTCATTTCCAGCTGCCTGAACTTCACCTCCCGCGACTACGTTATCCGACAATTCTCATGTGATTCAGACCAAAATCCTTCATTTCTCTCACACTCACTGTCGTTACCAGACAAATCAAAGTCCATGCCATCCATTATTCAAAACCAAATGTCTATTTTTTTAAAAGCAGAAATGAACGAAGCGATTGAGTCGACCAATCAAATGTGAAACACACAGAAAGCCAATAGAATCACGTAGACCACCACCCGAGTAATTTACGTGCAGCCTTTGTATCCTGCATATGACGTCATGTTGGTTACGCCCCTTTCAGGAGAATTTTTAGGGGCGTTCCCGAAGAGGTTTGTTTTTTTAATTTTACATTTTACAGAATGAGTATTGTGAAAACATTGTCAGATCTGAAATCCGATGAAAAACTCCAATAGGACATATATAAATGAAATTTCAGTACTTTTGCATGTCAGGGGACCTTTAAGTTAGTTATTCGCACCTGTATGTGTCCTATATTATAACGTCCCTAAAACCAATCAGTTTCCTGTTTGGAATGATTTTAAATTTTTGTTTAACTGCCAGACTGAAGCAATTTCTTTACCCCCTCTGTGCGCATGCACGCTCTGGACGACACTCCATACAATTTACCAAATTCAGAGGCAAAGTACTGCTAAACTGCAGATTCGTGTTTAGATTCATGTTCCACAGTGTACAAATATATATATAACTCAATTTAAATTACAAATTTGTCATTCAATTTAAATTTAAGTAGTTCCTTGACGATTATCAACTGACAGACAGACAGCGTGAACCGATTGTTTAACCCTGCTTTGCGCTACACAAATGGGAGGTAAAGATGTATAGATTGGCTTTCAAAAACCGTGAAGAATGTGCAAGGCCATTTTCCATGTTGGTTCAGTTTAAATGGCTATGGTTTGATATGTAATGAATGGGAAAGGCAAAAGTGCTCCACTTTACTGGTGATAACAGCATTCTGAGAATGGTAATGGTGTGTGTGTGTGTGTGTGTGTGTGTGTGTGTGTGTGTGTGTGTTTCACGTGTGTGCAGGGAAAAAGACAGCAAGCAAACTAGAAGTGAACTATCAACCATCGAAAAGCATGCTCGCTGTCACTGTTATCCTAGCTGTGTTCATGGTGTTACTCTTATTCGGTCTCCTCGCGATGATTTTCCTTAAAAAGTAAAAGCAAGAGTGCTTTTGTAAAGGCTTGATAAACAACACACGACACAACACATATGGTCAGGGACACATCGGAAATATTGAGGATGTTGTATATTTATAAGGCCCATACTCTTAACGGAGCACATCAAACCCCGTATAAGAATAATATAATCAGAGAAGAGAAGAGAAGAGAAGTAGTGATTGTGAACTACTTAAAGGAATATTCTGATTTGCACCTGTACGGCGTCATGCACACTCTGTCAATCAATGTTCTATTAATCTAAATGATCATTTGTAAACATGATTTATGAGACAAAAATTAAATACAGTAACATGAGGAGCCAAAGTTGTTCTCTTAAGTTTTCTTCCATGATTGTGTCAAACATATTCCTTAAAAAGGTACACACTGTTCTCCCCTATCCTTTGGCTGTTAGATAATGCTTTATCATTTTAACAATCTCACAAAAGCAATTTTAGAAATTGATTTTTTAACATTTTGCATTTTAATACTTGTTGTATATTCATAAAGATTTGCAAATGAGGAATAAAAACAATAAGAAAACGTCGGATTCTTGATTGCCATGTTGAATCTCAAAGTTTTTCAGTTTGGGCCGAAAAAGGCCACTGCTCAGATTTTCCAATCGCAACATAGCCAGACTGTCGTTTGAAAGTTAGAACCAAACATAATAGAAAAAACAAGTAGAGGTGCATTCAAAGTACACCGCCCTATCCCAATTAAATAAATAACAAATTCTCCAGAACGAGACATTGCCGGGGAACCTTCGATGCCAGCAATGCTGCTGCGCAGCACATGGAGATGGAATTGGGAGGGAGCGGTGTACAATCATGGATTGATTAATTACATAATTAAAATAAATAAATAATAATCGTAAAATAATTAATTTATTAATCAATTGGCTAAGAGCAGACCAAAACCACCACCGTTTCATCCAAATCTGTAACTTCAAAATTCAGTAATTCTTCAAAAGAATGAATTAATCGATCAATTCATCAATCAATAAATCAAACATACCTTTTCCAGCCCAATCACTTGTTCACTGTCATGTTCAAATATCGGCTTCCGAGCTAAAAAGGTGCTTCAGATATTGTCCAGATGAGAAACAAAATAAATAAGTAATTCTCAATTAAGTCCATTAATCAAAATTGTTTTTTAATACTCTGCCAAAGATATCTTCACTTTTGTCCCCAAATTTCAGCTTCCTAGCTCAAAGGATGGCTGAGATATCGCCGGACAAACAAGAAGAAAATTATGAAGCAATTAATTCATTAATTCATCAATAAATCAAAAATACCCTTAATAGCTAAATATTGTGTTCACCGTTATGTCCAAATTTCAGCTTCTTAGCTCAAAGGATGGCCGAGATATACACCCGGAAAAACAGAAAGAAAGAAAACAAACAAATGGAGTAAAACTGAGTACTCCCTTCAGCAATCAGTGATGGTGTCATGCACTCCCTGGAAATGGAATTGGGAAGAAGCAGTGAACAACACCATTCCTTTCATGCCATGAAGGCACACTCAAGGCATGCAGGACACCACTCCAACACAGGTTACCCAAATGGTTATCACCCCAATACACCGGTGCTCATTTCACCAACCTCAGGAGGACAATAGGCTGAGTCAACCCCACCTGATGTTAATTCAACAGCTGAACAGGGATTTGAACTCAGGACCCGAAGGTCTCAAGCCAGCCACCTTAAACCACTAAGCAACACCAGGCTTAAAAGCAACATGAGCTCACTAAACTTATTGAGGAACAAGAAACATACAATTGATGAGCAAAATGACAATTTTCCGCCTGTTATGTCACAATTAAACCTCGTGCATGACCCATCAAAAACAGTTGACAACCAGACAGAATTAACACTTTTCCCATTTTGAATTGTCATGGTGCCATAAACATCTTTGATAAGAACTCATGAATGGTTATTCTACAACATCAGCCTTTGTTGTTTTTAGATCCTCGTGGAGGATCTCTAAGTCTTACTCACGTTGTTGTTCTTCATCTTCTTCTTGTGGACTTTTTTGTTTCACAGCCTACAGTTTTCATAGAAACTTCCTGAAACTTGCACATATATGTAAAAATACCTGCGCAGACAGTAACCATCTCCGATTTTGAAAATTCCTCCTAGAAAAAAAAGTTAGACGTCAAAATATTTCCGCTAATGGAAATCGCCTCAAAAATTATCTCCGAAACTAGGCAAGCTTTTTGAATTCTGTTTGTGGAATCGAACAGGGCATTAGCAGAGATGAATTGCCGCACATATGATACACCACTATGACGTCATATAATTTTTATGACGTAATTCCTATTTTTTGACATTTTTTTGTTTCACAACCCAGAGTTTTCATCGGATCTTCGTGAAATTTTCCATGTATATGCAGAAAGCCCACGCGCAGGCAGTAACCATCTCCGATTTTGGAAATTCTTCCTAGAAAAAAAGTTGACGTCATAATATCGCCGCTAATGGAAATCGCCAATATCATTATCTCCGCAACTAGGCAAGCTGTTTGACTTTTGTTTGGGGAATCAGGTCAGGTATGGGGAGCATGTGCCAGAAACAGCACGTCGCTGCGTCCACTTTCCGCCGGTACTCCAGGGGCCTCCGTCTGGCCATCCCCCAGGAGATGCCAGGCCCATCCCCATCTCCTTGAGATGATGGTCAACCTGCTGCAACCACGAGGCACGTGGTCGGCCCACTGGCCTCCTCCACTCATGAGACTCCCTCACTGAGAGAATCTGGTGAGCAGGATCAGCATCAAGGAAAACGAGCCACATGTCCATACAGCCGCAACTGACGCTCAGGACTATGCAGGTAACAAATCTCATCCGAGTCTCTCTCAGCAACCGCTCGTTGGACACAAAATCCGACCAGCGATAGCCAAGGATTCTCCGAAGAGACCTGGTACCAAAGGAATTAAGTCTCCGTCTCAGATCCTTGGTCAGAGTCCAAGTCTCGCATCCATAGAGCAAGACTGAAGTACCAAGGACCTGAAGACTCGGACTTTCGTCCTCCCGCACAGGTACCGGCAGCGCCACACCATGATCCAGTGAATCCATGACTCCCCAGGCCCGACCCAGACGTCTATTGACCTCTGACTCACAGCCAGCAGAGACATGAATATCACTGCCAGGTAAGTGAATCCCTCACGACCTCAACATCTCACCACAAACAGACACAGACAGGACAGCAGCATCCAAGATGTCACGAAAGCCTGATCTTAGTTTTGACCCAAGAAACCCGTAATCCCAGCGGCCGACTCCTCATTCAGCACCTCGGGGCCCCCAAAAGGATATCTAACAGTCTCCGCAAAGATGACTGCATCACTGCAAAATCAAGGTCGAGATCTTGACATTCCCAAACGATGCACCGCAGCTTGATCTCTCGACATCCTCCCTAAAATCCAGTCCATACAAGTGCTGAAAAGTGTGGGGGCAGTACACACCCCTGACGAACTCCAGTACAACTGGAAATAAGTCAGAGATGGTACCACCCACTTCACAGGCATCTCAGTACCAGAGTAGAGTCAGACATCAGATCGATCAGTTTTGGTGGCACCCACGAGACCAAGACTCCTCAGAGGACATCCCGATTCACTGAATCGAACGCTTTACAGAGATCAACATAGCCTGCAAGCAGCCCCTGCCGAAACTCTCGTCTGCGTTCGGTGAGGACACGAAGAGCAAGGATACGGTCAAATCGTTGACCTCTTTGGTGTAAAGCCTGACTGCTCTGGACGCTGGTGCTCAGCAGATGGTGGCGAACCCTATCAAGAATTATCCGAGCAAAGACCTTGCCCGCACTGAGAGCAGCGTCACCCCTCGGTAGTTGTTGCAGTCTTGGCGATCACCCTTCCCTTTCCAGAGAGGAACAACAAGGCCCTCTTCCAATCGGTTGGGATGATGCTGTGTTCCAGGCAGAGCACAAACTGCATGCAACGACACGAGTGCAGCATTTCCACCAGCCTTGAGAAGTTCAGCATGGATGCCACAAGATCCCTGGAGCTTGCCCCGTTTCAACTGGTTCACCGCAGCCCGTGTTTCCAAAAGCGAAGGTGGACCACAGTTTATTCGAGGGTCAGCAACAGGACTGTAACACCCTTGACGTCCAACTCGACAGCTGGGGTCAGCCTGGTACAACGCTCAAAGTAACCGGCCCAGCGGGCCTTCACTTCAGATCCTCTGTCAAGAGCCTACACTCTCTGCTCTAACTGCAGTGCTCCGAGGGATGGGCTTGGATGAACGCAATGCACGAATTCCCTGTAAGCGGACGAGAATCACCTGTCCACAGGTGATGCTCTACCCCTCACAGATTCCTCGCACATAGGCCTCCTTGTCCACCCTCAAGTGCACGTACAGTTTTACGCCTAGCTCCTGACAGCTCAGCTCTGCATTCACCTGGCCCTGCGACTCTGGTCAATGGTATCCAGTGCCTTGAGAGACAAAATCTTTCTTTTCCCTGCGGTGAGTTCCAAGACATCCACCGGCAACATCGAGGACGGTGTCTTGAAGGCACTCCACAACTCTTCAGGATCCCCCAAAGCACCCAGACCCCCAAGTGTCCACTCAGCCTGTTCGCAAACTCCTCAGCTACTCTCATTCCTGAGCTTGCAACATCCAGCCTAGCTGGGATGGTAACTTCTCAGGATTTAAGGTGCAGCTTTAGAGTTGCTACAACAAGCCTGTGGTCAGTATTGAGGAACTGAGCACTCCGGAAGACCCTGCAGTTCTGGATCATCTTCCAATGACCGTCAATGAGGACATGGTCAATCTCCTTTGCCACACCGCAGCGTTGGAATACCAAGTCCAGCGATGAGCTTGTGGGCGTGAAACATGAACAGCCACCCTAAGTCCATGACTTCTTGCAAAGTCAAGGAACTTAGTGCTATTCTGGTTCATGTTCCTGACCATGGGACCAACCACACCTCTAACCATCCCTATTAGTTCCAGTCGATGCATTGAAATCCCAAGACTAGAAGTGTATCTCGTCTGGGGCACTGGACCAACCACAGACTCGAGCGTGGCGTAGAATGCATCCTTCACGGTGAGATCACTCGCCTCAGTCGGAGCATAAACAGAGACCAGGGAAATGACACCTAAGGAGTGACGAATCCTTAATCTCATATATACGCTCGTTGACCGGTGTTACCTCAATTATCATTGGCGTCAGCTTATGGACACAGCTACAGCAACTCCTTTGGTATGGTAACATCAGACGCAGACCAATGTAGGTGTAACCACCCACCATTATCTCGCCGCAATCCGGTTCTCCGAACCTCAGAGAGAGCTGCAATCCCGATGTCCAAACGCTTGAGCTCAGATGATAACAGCGGGAATCAAGCGGGAATTAGCACAGATAATTATCGCAAACTGAAGACATCACAATGCTCATATTCGTTTTTATGACGTCATCATTAAGAGGACGAGGATCTTAGCTCATTTGAGCTTGTTTTGTGAACCGTTAATAATGGAATGTCACCGAAATGTAAAACTATATACAAAAGTGATTCTTTTAATTTTAATTATTTGTGTATTCATGGAGCTGCAGAGCAATTTCTAAAAGAGACAGCTGACAGATTACAAAGGAAAACGATTCAAGAGATTAAAAGGGGAGGATTGGTGGGGGCGAGGGGAGAAGTTTAATCACTTTTAATCTGCTCCATCACAGCAAGAGACTTCATCCTCCTGCATCATTAAGCCGATGTATGTTTATTTTACATGTTCATTTCAATTTTTCGCGTATATGTTTGGCTGCCGCCCACCTTCCTATATATTTTCTGGAAGCCCAGTAACCAGTAACCTATCGCAGTTTTGAATATCACTATTTTCCCGGAGTGTAATCACTGCGATAGTTAAGGGTTTGCTGCATACATGATGCTATCAAAATTATTTGGGATGATGCAACAAAACCTGAAATATTATCAGACCTGGTCTAATCACATTGCAAAGTTGGTCTCCAAAGCCAGTTGTAGACTGGGAATCCTTTGTCATTCCATGAAAAAAAAGGCCGCACTGCCTACAGGAGCTACGTCTGAGATCAATGGAGTACTGCCCTCCACTATTGGCTGATACTCCAGCATCAAATATCTCTCCTGGAATCTGAAGAAACGAAGGTTCTAAATATTTTTGGAATCTCCCATGATGAGGTTGCAACCTAAAGTTAAGTTTCCTCCTCATGCATTCGGTGGCCTCTGCTTTCTCCCAACTTTCTCCACTCCACGCACTCCATGCCTCTTTCGCCCCATAACCCTTTGGCATTAAGGAGTCGTTTTCTTTCACAATTCCATTCCGTGTTCATCACTCAGACAACAGACTCTTGCCATCTCCATTCTTTGCTTCTTAATTTTTCTCCTTTGTGGAACTGCCTCAGAGACTGTTCTCGTCCTTCTTCCTCCAAGCTTCCAATGGTGTGCACCCAACCTCGTTATCATCCCGCATCCATACCCACAATCTTTTCTCCCGCCATTAACCCAACAGTGTTACATCCAGGTTATTATATGTTTACTCCTCTCCTCTGTCTCTTTAACTGTTTGTTAATTCACTTGCTTATTGTATCTAATTGCCGTCACACTCTCTCACTGTCAATCCATACCCTCTTTCATCTCACTCTTCCACGAGTCTCAATCTTGTCAAGAAAAACGAATCATAAAAGAAAATGGATAAGAGATTTTCAGGCATCTCAAATGTATTTGCACTGTGATACAGTAATCACAAGTTATGCCAATGCTCATCAATAAACAGAGCCATTCAAATTAGCAGTCATGTTTACAAAAAGAAACACCAACTCCAAGCAGAAAAGTGTTTCTGCAAAAACAAACAA
>CM068966.1:11453765-11478492 GCA_035128595.1 Eptatretus atami | reverse complement strand
TCGTGTGCCGGGCTGTGAATCTTGAGGTAGTATTATTCTTTTCTATCTTTATTTTAAACAACATCTCCTCCCCACCTTCTCCACAACCGCCAACATCTCTTTCAAACAAACAGCATCCCTTCAACGACACCACTACACCCATGCCACCTCCACCACCACAACGACATCTCAACAACCACGCCATCCCCGGTAGAGATATCTCTTTTACTCGATTATTTCTCTCTTTTATTTAATCGCATCCACTAGGAGAAGTGAATTTATTGCAGAAATTATTGTGAAGGCTCTCCACTTGGCTGTGCCTGGTACTGGTTTCGAAGGTGGAGGCAGCGGCAGCGGAAACTCCGATTCGATGCAGTTTCCTCCTGATAGACCTCCTCTTTTGCTATTGCCTTATTCCGATTCCTTCTGATGACGAGATTTGGTGCCATGAACGTTCCCAGAAGTCTAGAGTGCCTGGTAATGTACCGGCCACGCATATCTCCCGGGCTCATACCCAGTTGAGTCCAAGGGAGTGGTGGTCGTCTGGTGAACTGTGGTTATGAGGGCGTATTGTAGCTCGTGAGTCTATGGCATCAGTGGTTCGTTGGAAGGTGGTGGTGGTATGTGGAATTGTGGGTGAGGCGGCAATAGCGAATGTAAAGCAGGCATTGGATGATGCTTCAGATGGGTGTGGTGATTTTTAATAAAGGTGCTTAGTCCGGCCTGTTTGTACGGTAGGTTGAAGTGAAAGTGAGCCGTTGGAATAATGAGCACACTTTCAAATGCGGAATTGGCACGCCGTATAGCAATTGACCTTGTGTGATATGCATGGCATGAAGGAGAGGCTCATCCGCGGGAGAAAGCAAAGATAGGAACAATGGGGGTGAAAACTGCCTTAATCCCTACACAACGCATATGGCACATAAGGGAGGGATAATCTGAGAGAGCGGAAGGAGAGAGCGACGGAGCGCGGAGGCAACCACTATAATGTTGTGTGCCATTGCTTGGGGATGACAGATTTTCACAGAAACCGTCACAATATCTATGCGCATAGACTGTCGAATAATGACGGCCGATCTGTCGATCACCTCAACAAATTGGAGCGCAAGGCCAAATCGTATATAACACTGAACAACAAAAATCACTAATTCCTGCAATTTGGAGGTCAAAGAGCAATAAATAATCTCGAGAAGAGAACTGCCAAGTCCCACCGATTAATCAATGCTCCTTTTTAAATGGTGCTCTTGCGCGTTGAAACGCATCGCAGTTGATTACGAGGTCGGTTTACAGCTTCTAGTCAGCAAGACCATATATCATCGATTTTTTTTTGTCAGAAATCATGCCGACGACATCAACGGTCAAGAGGAGGAAGAAAGAGTTGGAGCTGCAGGCTGAAGCCAGCGAAGTGGCCGCAAAATATCAAGATATGTTCTACCAGTGTATAGAGGTATTGCTTGCGATTCGTAGACCGGATGGATGGGGGAAAATTGATAAGCTCGTAACCAAATCCATGAAATGCTGCATTTACCAGCCATCGTCTGACAAAGAAAATGGTCGTCTCGAACAAAGAAGCTCAGCCCGCCCCATCATCCGTTTCGTGGACGATCATGAACAGAATCCGTGAAGTTTTTATGGGATTCATTGGCGTCAGTGGAAGCACCAACAGAGAAGCATTGCCAATGGCATAAAGAGTCCATATCAGCTGTCCGTTTGGAGTTGGGTTGATGTCGAGAAGTCAACATGTGGGACCCAAGAACGGAGCCAGCTGCTATCACGCAGAAAAGGAGAAACAAGCTGGCACAGGATGTTCCATTGCAACAAAGCCATTGTTTTAAACTATGCCTTTGGAAAGTCGATGAGAAATGTCTTTCCATCGGTAAACGTCCATGGATTGTTTAGAGGAGGGGGTGATGAAATCTTCTGCCAAGTATTTCCGAAGAAGCGAAGCTCGTAAGCCCATGCAATGGACTGTCAAAATGATACGTCGCAACGACAAAATAAAACTCGTGATATGTGGCATGTACCAGGTTTGTCCAACGACATGATGTCATGCCGCCGCGAAGGTTCATGGCCAAGCTACGAAGCGCAATGAGGAATTTGCTTCGCAGACAGTGGTGAACAGGCGTACAAACAGGCAGGGCTGTTCTGCCTCCGAGGCCGGTGTGGACCGTGATAGCAATACAGCTTAACCCCCAACCGCCAATGGAACTTAACCGGTCTAACAACCATCTGAGGCTTAGAGTTCTTTATTCTTGAGACGTTGGTATGGAGTTATGTGGTAATCGCTGTAAAAAAAACAAAAATAAAATGTTATAGTAATTGACACAGATATTACGGTGATGAGTTATAACATGTACAAGATCACTGATCAGAGTAACGGTTCAATAACAAATTAGAGTCACTAAATAGACCGCAGAGCTTTACATTGTCTACAACATCAAAGTTGCAAGTTTTTCCTATACGGTTGTTGTGTAACACAATTGTCGAAGTTCGTCGGTAGACGAGAAGCATCCGAACTGTTTTCATGTCAGACATAAAGTCACAGTACAAAATTTCTGGTGTTGGAACGATAAAGCAAAATGCATCACTTCACAACTGTTGTTGGCCACAGTCTGGCATAGAACGCAGTTTTTGATCGCAGCGGCAAAAGAAAAGCACAAGCAACGGCGAAATTTTCTTTCTGCAAAGAAGCCGTGGTCAAGGCCTCACCGCCGTTTTTTTCAACAAGCGTGTATGGCTCACCGCCGTTTTTCCAACAAGCGTGGTCATGGCTTTTTCCCCACGGTAGGCGGAGCCACAGGGAAGCAACAACAATGCTCAACAAGCATGACTATCAACCGCACAGTGTGGCGCACACTCCCCGCCTGAACGTCTTTTAGAGACGTCCACACGCAAACACAAATATATTTAGAAAACAAGCAATTCAAAAAAAATATGGCATCACGTGATCCGTTGGAAACATATCACAATATGAACACGGCAGCATATCATTTAACACCAACAGGGAAGCAACACGACATTCACTAAAGTCGTGTGAATGACACAATCTTCTTCCTTGGCAACGCGGATGAACGGCTTTGCGAATCCTGCCGTCTGAGCCGGGCAAGAACTTGAGTGATGACTCCGACTAGGCAGTCATTGCGGACAGAATCCTTTCCTGAGGATTATAACGCCCCGTCCTCACTTCTGTTTGTCTTGCATCCACTTCCGTTGAACTTGGAGAGTGAGTTGGACGTAACTTCGTTGCGCGCAATCATTGCGCCAGAACTCTTCTGCGAGGAGTTGAAAACTCCTTTGCCACCTGGATACCGTATAGTGTGCTTGATTCCGCAGTCGTAGAAAGGGAGTTCAACAGGCTGAACCCCGTTTCTGTGCCTAGATAGCATAGTGGGAGATGACACGAAAAGGAGAAAATCTGATCGGTAGCACGAACCAGTGGTCGAAACTTGTTCACAATGGCCATTACTATCCATCATGAATGTTGTCAGCACTCGTGGGTTAGATCCTTCGAAGCAAACGTGCAAATCATAGATTTCAGTAGAACACGTCTAAGAAGACCGGATTAGCCCGTACCACTAACTCCCCCATACAGAGCAGGATGAAGTGTGAAGAATGGGTGGACTTAAACAGCCATTCACACACCGACTGGTTTGTTACAGGAATTCTTTACCGGGCCTTCCTCCACGTTAATGTCGTCAATGTCGTAGAGGGTCTGTTGCGCCGAGAAAAATTTGTGCACGATCTGACGCTGTACTAGTACCACTTTTCCGCGTATAGGCTTGGAAACATTCTGAGAGCATTTTATAGAAAAGAAGAAGAAGGACATTCCCTTCCACAATTCAATATGCTATTGGTCTCGGCTGGTTAAGCACGTAAACAGTAATACATTGCCCAGCGCTTGCGACTGGCTGAACCCACCTCTTGTTTTCATGGTCAGGACATTCCACGGGCTGGCGAAGGCGTCGGTAGCTACATACGTGAAGGGCGCGCGGGCGTCACGCGAATCCGCGGGGAGGTTCTGACATCTTTGCTGAGTGGGTGCGTCCACAGTAGCAAGCTTGGCGGCATGTGACGCAGTGGTGAATGAGGGAAGTTAAACAACCTTTTTACAGCCATTTGATCCCAAAACCTGCTGCGCGGACAGCTCCCTCTGTCAGTAGTCGCCTTGGTGTTTAACAAGTTGGTGATCGGTGACGTATCAGCAAGACAGCGACGTGAAATGTTTTCGCAGGGAGCTGATGACGGGGTTTTTGCCTTGAGACCGGTAAGTCAACTCGCGGCCATTAGTCTTCCCCGACAAACCAACAGCCCCGTCTGCATTCAACGTCGGATCTTAGCGAAGTATGGGGCTGTCTTTTGCAGAAGGTTTGTTTGATTTCAAACACTGTAACCTCCGTTGCGTAGCTCCGATTGTATTGTTGAATATGTTCCTGCTTGTTTCTGTTCGTTCTGCACTTTACCTTCCACGCAGGCGGTGCCAACCCTTTTGCATTCGTTTGGCCTTTATTACGAATGGAGGAATATGTCGTAACGGACACACGCGACAAATCTCTCCAGTCGGAAAACCGTTTAAAATGTTCTGGGAGCAAGCGGGTGGGATGAGAAATGTTCGTCGATTTGACATTGCAGACGGCCGTCCAATTTTCTTTATCTTATGTCCGGGTTTGACAGCGGGAACTTGTTCCGTGTCGTTGACGTCTGTGTCGCTGTCGGCTTGTGACGGCCCCTGAAGCCAGCTACTAGAGGTGAGGTCTGACCGCTGCGAATGAAAGTCTTGTAAGCAACGTCTGCTGGGTTTTTTTTTTTTTTTTTTTTTTTTTTTTTTTCTAACATTTTTAATGAGGCTGTGGTGCGCAAAAGACAAGCTCTTTTGAATGGCTTCCGGTTTTATTGTTAGGTAAGCCGGCTGTTCTGTGCCCTTGCCCTTAAACGGCAGCGGTGCTACCGCAATTAACCCTTCAGGTGACCGATGCCCATCTCATCTTCCATTAAACTGAAATGAATTGTCCTGTCTTCAGTGGACAGGCCAGATTTGTTGTTCATATTTATTCACACTTGGAAAATGTCTGAAAAATTGTCGTTTTTGCAGGTACAATTTCTTCAACAAACAGCTTATTGTCACATGGTGGGAAAATTGACGGACGAACCGTCCGGCAAAAAGTTAATTTTATTCACCACAGGAACACCTGTTTTTATGAACTTTGCGATACAGTTTCACTCGATTATGCCTCAGCCAAGAGTTGTTTTCTGGGCGAATGGAGATCCTCTCGGGCCCGTCCGTTGTTCCAAAATATGAATTGCGTTCTGGAATGTACGAGCCGATCAAAATTAATATATCGGCGTCGCTGTCAATCTCGGGGATTTCTGCAGCAATCAGACAGGCTGGGGCAATGAATGAATGGCGACATCGGCGTGGCTTATTTTCGTGACGGGCATTTGGAATTTCATCGCACTCCGATTAACGGGAACTTGTATTTTGTGGTTACGCGTCTATGGACCTCTATTGTGTAGCGCCATGTGCACGTTTCCCACCATTTCGCTGACCGCGGAGCATGACGTAAGTGTAGGGAATATTTTTCCCCCCGATTCATCAAACGATTTGAAAAATCTGATCCCTGGCGACGTGAGTTGCTCTGGTCGTCGAGCATTATCGTAGGCATGGATATACTTTGTTTGGATTGTCACTGTGGTAAACTTTTGGTCAGAATTGTTTACTGCATGAATTTACCCGGGACACAATCACCCAACATTTGTGTGCATTTTGAGTTTCGGAACGTTGACGGTAGCCTCCCCGCTCGTTATCGCGAACGCCTTATTGCTGCGTGGCCGGGCCTCGTGGTCACCGTGGCTCTTTGGGCTGGCGCTTGTCCGTAATGCATTGCTGTAACAATGCTTGTTTGCCTTTACACACAGAAACAGGATAAATTACATTACGCATGTCTTTGCAACGTTGGTCAGTTGAATCACAAGCAACCGAAACATATCTTTTTCAGCAGAAAGCTCCCTTTTTCTTCAGACAAGTGACTTCAATTTTGAACGCACGACAGTCGTTGAGGTTATGTGCAGTATTGTGCAAAGGACAATTTGGCTGAATGTCTGGTCTCTTGGAAAGAGGGTGCGAATGTGCAGGAAGTTGTTTAACCTGTTGACTGTCTATATCCACTCTGACTGCTGCTCTGTGCGCATTACTTTCGTACGCAAAACTAGGATCATGCGTACCTGACTGAGGTTCTTGATAAACTCAGACAAACACATAGAAAGGAGGAAACACCACAATTATTTTTATTTTTGTACCTGGACAGCATGCATTGTCCATTTTCTCCTATAATGTTGTAAGGCAGTTAGTGAGTATGGGGAGTACTCCGATGAAGAGTCAAAATAGCTTAAAAGAGTGGCGTACTTTGATCTTCTCTGAGGGAAAAGCACTCATACAATGATCTGACAGTTCATACAGTTGCTTGTTGTCTTTGTTTGACAGCCGCGGAGGAAAGCAAGTTTATGTTTGATTGAGGCTTCCACCATTTCCGGACTGCCAAATCGCTCTCTAAGCGCTCCATATTCGTTGAAGTGCGAGAAATGGATGTTGGCATTTGATGACATTTTTAAAGCTGACGGCGTGTTTTCTTTGATTGTGGACCTAACCACTTAAAATCAGGAGGTCAATCTCTTCATTTAACACTGGCCAACCAACATCGTTACAACGCTGCGAAAGTCTGCTTCCACGACTGGTGTAATGCTCTGGGGTGGTCCGTTGAATGTTACACAACCGCGTGTTAACAGCAAATCTCTTTTCAGCAGATATTGTGAAAAGTCAGTGATCATGGCATTGTATTATTTGCTTGTATACCGCACAAATGAAGGCAAATTCGGGTCTAATGTCACCGAGGGTTTGAACTGTGATTTAAATGTCTGTTACTCGTGGGAACAGAATGTAGCGTTAATAGCTCGTTTTATTTAAATCAGGAAAAGGGGTGATCAGGGTGTCTGGTTGTGCTTGGTATAATTACTGGCGATATTGGGCGTAAGAGCGTGTATGGCAAATTTCATATGTCAGTAGCGATAAAGTCTGCAGTTTGGTACACTGGCGGATAACTGTGATCTTCCACATACTTTACTGTGCGCTTTGCTGATGTCACCTGAGGTAGGTTGGATATCGGGTGGGCCATTTCCACCCTCAAGTTCGCTAATACATTGTTTTCAATGGCTTTGTAACTCCGCCTCATCCTCGCGACTTGTTTTTCAGATTGTAGTAGGGTTAAATCAGCCTCCATTGTTGCTTGAATCGTGCTGATTCTGCTTGAATTCGTGCTGATTTCTGCGGCGCCAGGCTTGCTTTTGCGTAGTCAGCCGCTTGTCTCTGTACTGCAGGCCAGCTTTAGCAGCAACGCTTTAGGCACGTTTTTGGTGGCTATTATAGAAACTTATGTTAGACAGTTCTGAAGATTTTGAACCAGCCTGAAATAATCGTACTGATCCGGTTAACTTCTGGGTGACTTCTCTGACATGTTGATATGTCTGGAGCGATGGCGTCGATGATAACTGCGGACAGACTGTGTTTGGTTATGGACTGGATCCCCCTGAGCCGGGCGGACCGTACGTTTTCTCGCTTGCTAGGTGCTTGTGCTTGGCCTAGTCGATTACTGTTTTCTGGCCTTCTGCCGGTGGGACCCGGATAAGCCATACAGCAACCCCCAACCGCATAATGAAACTTAATAACGTCTAACAACCATGCTGAGGCTTAGAGTTTCTTTATTCTTGCGTTGGGTATGAGTTATGTGGTAATCGCTTGTAACAAAAAAAAAAAATATGTTATAGTAAGTTGAACACAGATATTACGGTGATCGTTATAAAACATGTACAAGATCACTGATCAGGGTAACGGTTCAAATAACAAATTAGAGTTCACTATAGAATAGAGCAGAGCTTACATTTGTCTACACATCAAAGTTTTGCAAAGTCTTCCTAAGGTTGTTGTTTGTAACACAATTGTCGAAGTTCGTCGGTAAAAAACGAGAGCATCAAACTGTTTCATGTTCGACATAAAGTCACAGTTACAAAATTCTGTGTTGAAACGATAACAAAAATGCTCACTCACACTGTTGTTGGCCACAAGTCCTGGCATAAAACGCATTTTCATCGCAGCGGGCAAAAAAGCAAAAAAGCAAGGCGACATTCTTTCTCAAGAAGCGTGGTTCAAGGCTCACCGCCGTTTTTTCACAAGCGTGGTCATGGCTCAACGGTTAGGCGGAGGCCACAGAAGCAACAACAATGCTCAACAAGCATGACTAGTCAACACCGGCACAGTGTGGCGGCACAAAGCGCTCATTACGGCTGCAATAAACTCGGTTCAAATTTAGAACAATGAAAATAGAGATTTACAGGATGCAAGGGGTAATTTTGGAAGCGTGGGTCACACAGAGAAGGATCTGGTGGTGGTAATAATACAGGAGGTAACAGGCAGCACAGTGCCGGCAGCTATAGGTGCAAAATGGGGTTTTTAGGTGTACCGGAAGGGGATCAATTATATATCAAAAGAGGTAAGTGTTTAAAATTGTACAGGAATTTAGTGAGGCCACATCTAGAAATATTGTGTGCAGTTCTGGTCACGCACAAACTACAGGAAGGACATACATGCCATAGAGAGGGTTCAAGGCAGGAAACGACTAGATTGATTCTGGGCAATAGTTCTAGACCTCAGATATGAGGAAGGGGCTGAAAGGAGACAGGAAATTATACAATGGAAAGGAGGCGGTTAACGAGGAAGATATTGATGGAGATGTTTAAGATAATGACAAGTAGAAGATAAAATAAGTCCAGATGAATTATTCAACAGAGTAGACAGTAATAGGACGGTCAGGGCCATAGCTGAGAGTAAAGGAAGAGGAGAGGTTAAGATGGTAAGTAGAAGTAGGGGTCTTTTGCCAGAGAGTTAAATCAATGCATGGAATGGCCTCCCTGGCATAAGGTAGTGGCAGCAAGAAAAGTAGATAAGTTTAAAATTTAGAATTAGAACGGGTTACCTGGAAGTTATGGAGATAGAGGGGTATGGGGAGTTGATAAGAACTTTTATTTAGTTTGAGCATTGGATGGGTGATTGTGTGCATGTAGTATGGAGTACTGTTGTGGGGGTCTTGTCAAGGGGGTTGTGTGGTTGATGTGTTTTTTAACCAAGCCCTGATACCCCCTCATCCTGAATGAAGAAACATGGAGGGGAAAAAACAACAAAACCCAAAAAATACATAACTACAAAAAAAAAAAATAATAAAAAACCAACAAAGATTTTTTTTTATTTCATTAATTTAAAAACAATTTTCTGCATTTCTTCCTTGGGTCTTGTGTATATGGGTTGGTGTGGTGTTTGTGGCAAGGCATGA
Organism: Eptatretus atami; assembly: GCA_035128595.1. Taxonomy (NCBI): domain Eukaryota; kingdom Metazoa; phylum Chordata; class Myxini; order Myxiniformes; family Myxinidae; genus Eptatretus; species Eptatretus atami. The sequence continues at coordinate 11,469,139 of CM068966.1, read as the reverse complement.
TGGGCTGAATGGGCTCCACCTGTGTTGGATTTTCATTTGTTACATCACTGACATGGGGGTACCTGTGCATTGTCTTGCTTACCACCAAGACTGAGCCAGAAATTTATCAAGCCCGTGATCAAGATGTTATCAGTGCCTACGGTGTGGTCAAAACGGTCATCAATACGGTCGGTGCTGCCTCGAACGAGATTTGTTGAGAAATTCAACGAATGGTTCACTAAGCAGAAAATCCAGGAGCTCTGGTGATGTACTAAGCTTCCATGCACGAAGCCGTGGTCGCAAACGTTGAGGGTGAATATCGGTGGTCCCATTCGGCCTCGGACCACTACAAAAATTTAGTTTAGGCCATACCGTTCCTAGGATACATCTTCCTCGCACAACTGCACTACCACTTGAATGTCTAGCCAGCACAGCCATGTGAAGGCTCTCCTCGTTGCATGGTACTGAGTAGATGGCACACCCTTGTCAATATATGGAAGGAGGGCACAAAAAGATTTCCTACTAAAACATATCAAACAAAAGATCTGGAAGGAGAAGGCTGAAGTTCAGGCTGAGGTTGCAAGGTGGAGGTTGTCTGAAATCCGGCAAGCGAGCAATGAGCAGAGCTGCTGCCTACGAGAACATGGCACAAGATGGCTTTCACGATTCTGTGGCACAATTGGTGTGACATCTTTGTGAGGTCGAAAGAGCAAATGGGCGAGTCTGTTTGAAGACTATGTCCGCTCGACTGTGGGTGAACACCGCATGAACAGGCTCGTCCTCCTTACACGTCCCCCCACGATTGACATGGAAGTGAACACAGAGGAAACTGTGAATAGGTTTTCCCAAAAACGTCCATTGAAGAATGAGCGCCGAGTAACTGTGTTTCATTGAGCAGGTAGTGTGGGCACAATGTCGACGGCCGAGTACTTGAAGTTGCGGGAACACGAGTATTTTAAATACCATCTATGTTATAAACCCGCATTAGCACTGAACCTCGTTTTAATGAATAAACCACAATAAGTCTCAAATTCTCCTTCCCCAGGAGAATTTCCTTCAGAATATGCCTCGATAATCAACCATCAACACCTCAAACCTTTTCTGGCCGGTTTCACATGAATTTCGTTGTATTCGAGAATTTACCTGTGGACTTATATTGAGCTGAATCGTGCATACAGGTGCCGTTTTTTGTAACCAAGGTGCTTTCCCCACATATTCTGCCCTCCCCCTGCCACAGAAATCCTGGATCAACCCCTGATAAGCAGAAAGTACGTTTTTTGCTTCGTGCACGTAACCAGGGTTTTGTTTAACCTTTACACCGCCCCAAATAAAGGTATGGTTTTCAAAGAACTCATTGATGCTTGGAGTAAAGATCGCCCCGTCGGGAGGGAACTCTGCTCGTAGATTAAATCTTCAGATATCACTGAGGGGAAGCGGGAAGAACATCCAAAGATGGACATGAGTAGTTGGAAATGTGGTCATGTCGTAAATGTGGGAAGGTGGAAGCGTGAATCGCGGTGAGATGGCAGCGTTGGTAATGCGGTGAAGATGGCAGCGTGGTAAATTGGCGGTGAAGGTTGGAAGCTTGGTAATGCGGTGAGGAGGCAAGCGTGGTAAGCGGTGAGGTGCAGCGTGGTACATGCGGTGAGGTGGAAGTTTGGTAATGGGGTGAGGTTGGACTGTTGGTAGAGCGGTAAGGTGGGGCTTTGGTAATGCGGTTGAGGTGAACTTTGGTAATATGGCGGTGAGGTGGGGCTTTGGTAATGCGGTGAGGTGGCAAATGAATGTGGGCAGTGTGGTTATGAGGAAATGTCATGTCGTCTTATGGCAGTGTGGTAATGTGGTCATGTGGAAATGTAATGTAATGTGGCAGTGTGGTAAAAGTGATCATGTGGTAGTGACAGTGTGGTCATGTGACAGTGTGGTCATGTGACAGTGTGATAATGTGAGCAGTGGTGGTAAAATGTTGTCAAATACATCTCATTGCACACATCATCATTGATGTTTACAATTTCACCATTCTTTCTTTTTTCCTGGATCCAAAGTCGTCAGTGACGTCATGACTCATCCAATACTTCACAACTTCGTCCCGAGACCTCGATTTCCATGATATCTCGGTGTGACAACGTGTCCTGCGACATTGTGGAGGCGCAAGTGGCTCTTTACGAGGCTTCAATCTTTGAGAAGAACGTTCTGCAGATGTAACCGTTTGCGGGCGTCGTCGTGACAATTCGGATTTGTGTCGATGAGGGAGTTGTTAGTGATGTACTCAATCGTTTCAATGGAGAACATTGAAGAAAGACAAAAATACTCGTCTTATCGTGGCCGAACACAACAACCACACACCACCACAATGAACCGCCGTCGACGTCCGTTTGTTTCTGTGTTTTACTGGATTTTTCATGCCTCATTGCGATTTACACATGGATGGGGCCGATGTGATGTTTGTGAAAGGGCGACATGTGGGAAAACGATTGGCACCGCTGGGGAAGCGCGGCTCGTGTTCTTACAACACAGTATCGATGTTACACAAATGGACTTCCAAAGAGAGTTTTAAAAAAATAAATTCCGCACCCTGATGGTGCGCGGTCGTCTCTTTGTGGGTGGTCTCTGTTTGTGGCGGTCTCTGTTTGTGGCGGTCTCTGTTTGGTGGGTGGTCCCTCTGTTTGTGGGTGTCTCTGTTTGTGGTCGTCTCTCTTTTGGCCGGTCCCCTTTCGCTGCGGGCTCCGCGGGACACCTCACGGAGGTTTATTTAAATATCGACTACACTCGCTACAGAGTCTCTCAGTCGGTCATTAACCGTCCATTTGACCAAGACATCAAACACGGAACCTGAAAATATCTTCTTAATTTTCCTGAGGTAATTCGACAAAAAAAATTATCGAGGGTGGGGACGCCATTGTGAGTGTTACGTCATGCCGCCATATTGGACGCGCGTCATGTGGGGTGCATATTTTAATGAGCTTTCCGTCGCAAGCGCCACGTGCGTGACCGCACGGAGGTTCGCGTAGGAGTAGGAGTAGGCAGTAAGGAAGTAGGAGTAGGAGTAGGAGTAGGAGTAGAGTAGGAGTAAGAGTAGGACATTCGCTCGTCACGCCCGCGGTGCACGCAAGCAACAGGCTGAGCGTGTGGCTCGACGAATTGAATGTCGAATTTTGGTTAAGATCCGAACACGATAAAAAAAAAAAATTCTTTCTTCAATGATTCTTTCACCATTGAGAAGATTCGGCTAAAAACGACAAATGTCAACGATATTTTTTTTTTTCAAAAAGTTGTGGACGAGTTGGTTAAGTTGACGCAGAACAAGGCAATTCGATGTTGTTCAGGTCCAATCCAGATCCGACCCATCCATGGGATACAAAACGTAAACTGTTCAGAGAGCTGGAGGTATACGCTCTATCGAGTCACCCTTGTACTTTATAAACTGAATCCCCCCCCACGAATACAACGCTCAAGCCCCTGTTTTCTCTACCTACCTGTAGCTGCCTAACAGTCGACTGCCAAAACAGCTTCTGAATGGAGAACTGTGTCAGGGTAAGCCGCTCAGTAGGGGGGGGGGCCAGTAGGAGCGGTTGAAGGACTTCGCTCAAAGAGTGTCCCTCAAGAGACTTGGACATCAACCTCAGCACATTGGGAATCTCTTGCTCTGTGAAACCGTACCAACCTGGCGTAGCAACAACCACAGGAGTCCCCCCGTGCGGCAGCAGAGAACAGACGCACTGCAGAGGGCCAGAAGAAATGGCACCGCGCGCACAGGCCCGGGCTACCTCCCTTTCCACGGCAGCACCCATCCTTTATGTCCTACGTGTGGGCGTGCCTTCCGGGCCGGAATTGGTCTCACAGTCCTTCCGGGACCACAGTCAGCCAATTCTCCCAACTGAAATAGTGAGTCATGGTCATCTTCGAACGACCGAATGGACGAAACAAAACCATAGCTGACTGGCCACCGAGTGCTGTCTGCTTAGCCCCTGTTCCTCTTTACTGTTACGGAATCTGGAAAACCATTTCGGCATTCATCACATACAGTTGACGCCAAAGTTTAGTTATTTCGTTAAGTATATGTGGATATTAGAAATCTCTGCCCCATGTCTAATGGGAAATTTCATGTGTGCGCTGCGAGTTTCTTTCTAGTTAGTCTTCTGCATTAAATCCCCTCCACTCCTTCAGCGCCATTACGTCACGTGTTCAGGCACGGGACAAAAGGCGGGGGTGAGATCACCTTCAGGGCCGACTCCGCCCCAGCAAGAATGGAATGTTCCCCTCGTCCAATCGGGGGTGAGATCACCTCAGAGCCGACCCCGCCCCAGCCAGATGGAATGTTCGCCTCGTCCAACGAGAGGAGGACATCCGATCGCCGACACCCCCGACCAATCCGGAGACGACGTTACCTCAGAGGCAGATCCCATCCACTCCACCCGGGGGAGGGATAAGAAGCGGTGCGAGCTGTCTCAAGCAGAGGTCATTTTTCGGGGTCCTTGGTGGTCGGTGTCGTGTTGGTGGGGTCGTGGCGGAGTGTTTCGTGGTGCTCGTGTCGTCGATTCGTCCGTTCGTGGCAGCGCAGCATCGTGGGCTCGATTCTGGGTCCGTGGTTCAAGTCCCACCGTGGTGGGTTGTGTTGGAGCGCTTCGAGCTGGGGATCCCGCGTATCCGTCCATGGACCAAAAGGCTCCACAAGTGCGAGCCGGTAAAACCGCACAAGGCGCAAGTACGGCCCCGGCCACTGTGACCCCCAGTCGCCTTTCCATCCCCGAGTTGAAAAGGGCGGCGAATAAAAGACCCACGTGGGTCCATTTATCTTTTGGGTGTGTGTGTCTGTCTGTAGGCCAGTCCTGAATAAGTAGAAATGCATTTAAAGTGATTCCATTGTACATTTGCCTGCATTCATATTTGTGGTTAAGTCTGCTCTGTGTTTCCCCCTCTTACATTGTAATAAATAACTCTTAAATGTTCCAGTTTCGTTGTCTGTGCTTTCTTCATTGACCCAGTATGGTTCGGGCTTGAGATTAGGGAGCCAATTGTGCCGTAAATTGTCATTTGGGCTGGCGCGGCTTTGGTAATTCACTCGGTTATGCCGGATGCCGAGTCGGTAACAGCGACTCGGTTCGGACAAAGCCAGCTGAGGGTGGTGGTTTCCCCGGTAGCTAGACTACTTAGGTAAATTGGATCAGACAAAAAGACCCTAGCCCGTGCGGTCGAAATATTGGCGTCCAACGGTCCATTAAGCGACCGCCGACTTCGGAGTTATCTGGAGTGACGACCTCATTCCAGTGTTCGGTGGGAGACGGCCCAACTGCTTCCATCTATGCGGTCGTCCTCGCCACCGAACCCAGATCCTTCCCCTGTAATACACGAGCTCCAAGATTGCCCTTGCATCATGTCATCTCTTATTCTCATTCTATTGTCCTTACCTATCGCCGCACCCTCGTTACATTTCTCGATGTTAAACTGCATCTGCAATTTTTTAACCCGATCGATGAAAGTATCTCGACTTTCCAATAATACAACCGATAACATTGTGAAAGCCATACTTTTGTCTATTATTAATAATGTACGTGTAACGAGCTTTACGCGGGATGGCACATGGCAGGCGACTCGAGAGGCTCCGCACACTCTGCTCAAGCTGTCGAGCCTGTGTTTGAATCCCGACTCAACTTTAAACTGTCTCCGCGGGTGTTTCACAGGCAGGGTGATTCGTGTACGTGTTTGTGCCGTCCCTCGATGGACGTTAACGTAAGGCCCGTCTGCCAGAATGAGTTTGTTGGAATGTTGTCGATCCCCGACGGCATCCTTCACCAAGAGTGGACAATGTAGCCGAGTAACTGCTTCGACAGCACAACCAACGCTTTGGCACATGGCATGGAACATGATGATGATGATGATGATGAGGATTCAGGAATGGTGAAACTGCAAGAATAAAATGCACGAGTCACTTTTATAATTTGTAAGTACGTCTTGAAGTGAAATTCTGTGGGCAGTTGCATATATTTCAATAAAACAAGGATGCTCGACGTTGCTTAACCCCATAGTCAGCGATGCCAAGCTTATATACATTTGAGCATGGGAGAATCTTTCGACAAGGTGAATCCACACAACAACAACAAAAAAGAACGAGAAACGAAAAGATCAAGGGCAATTGCAACAAACCCTGCACAGAGCCCTTCTCAATAGAATTTGCTTAAAGATCTCACGAGAAATCAAAACGACATTTCCAATTAAGGTCATGAAGCAACTCATGTTTTTACGAACACTGCAAGATTTTAGGGATTTTTTTAATATTTTTTTTTCTTGGTTTATACTTCACCCATTTCAGCACAATATTTGCGAACATGAGGCAAAACATGCCCATAACACTGAACGTTTAGGTTTAAATCGCAGTTGCTCAGAAGTTACCCAAGCGCAGCCAATTGTAGCAACACCGAATTGAAACACGGAAACATGTCATTCTCAACGAACGACGAAACGAATGAGCAAATCTCATTGCAGCAGCAGCCAAGTTACCGGACACACACTTCAAACAAACCCAAGTGGAGGGGGGTGTGGGATAAAGAGGGCTCATTTTATGTTTACAAACTCAGCAACTGGAAACCATGGGAGGCATGTCAAGCGTTAGTCGGATAAACCATCTTAAAAGAAGAAAAAGAAAAAAAAACCCGAAAGAAGTTTCTTTCCCCCATCTGTTTATTTACTTACAATCACAAAAAAATCAAAGTTTCTTAAATAAAATAATTTAAACAGCAGCTTTACATGTCAAAACGCAGATGCATTGGGCATTAGTTTTCATCGACTTGATATCAGAACGCTTGGTTTTTGCCGTAACAGTAATGCTGCACACTAAGTCGTCGAAGCGAAGGGACGCAACCCCAGAACCATTTGGAATCCCTTCGCAATGCGCGGTTTTTACCTCCTTCCTGCGGGTTATCGCTCGTGTTAAATTGGCCGCGTCGACGTACGTCGGGAATCTCTTCGGAAAAAACGGAAGAATAAAAATACGAAACGAAATCGAATTTGCAAAAATGTCGGTGCTCGGAATGATCGATGAAATTCGTGTTGATGCAGCACGGTCGTTAACTAAGCCAGAGTTTTTGCAGTTCCTTAAACTGTTTAATTAGTAAAAAAATAAAATTAAAGATAAAATTCTTTTTTTCTTCCGACCGATCGACGGACCAGTGAAGATCATGAAATGGGTTTTCGGATTAAAATAAAATAACCATAATTAAAATAAAAGTAGCATAACCTCTGAAAGTGGTACACTAGACAATACAAGCTGCGGTAATTGTGGTCACGACTGAAGGTCGAGCCGATTTAACTCGAAACCGGCTTCTGGTCAACACTCGCCCTTATCAAGCAAGCGAGCCGACCGAACCAAAGTGGGGATAAAACACCCACCTGGTGGCCAAGACACGTTCCCGAGTAAACCTTGAAAACCAAAGCGAAGTCAATTAGCAAATATATAATAATATATATATATATTACAAGCCACGAAGCGATTTCTATAGCTCTGAGCAACGCCATATCTAACAATGTGTTATGTATAGCTGTACATAAGAGTGTAGCCAACAGGAAACATCTGTGAAATAGGCGCCGATTTTTGTGTCACAGCTGCGTTGAAAAAGTACATGTGGAAGGGGCCATCGACAATACCATACTAGAGATATGTAGATGGAAACTTTGAACCCCACCAGGAATTGCTCATGCGCTCTCTTTTTTCCCTTTCTCTCTTACCCATATCTAATACCAAACTACTTTTACAATTTATTTTCTTACTAACCACCCCCCTCCCCCTGGACTCCCATTCTCCGTTTTTCCTCTACATCTACTTCCCTTAATTTTCTCTGCTATTCTCATTCTTCCCCTTCCTTTTCCCTCATACCAAACTCCCTCCCCTTCTTTTCCTCATACTCCAACTCCCTCCCCTCCCTCTCCTTGTCCCTCCGGCCCACTCCTCCCCTCTCCTTTTCGCCTCCTAACCAACTCCCCTCCTCCCATCTTCCCTCCTACAAACTTCCGCTCTCCCTTTTCCCTCCTACTTCAAACCCCCCTCCATTTCCCCCACCTATCGCAACTCCTCCCTGTCCCTTCGCCTTCGCTTTACACTCCTACACACGCTCCGCTCCCCTCCTTTTCATCCTATTCGGACACAATCTATATCTATCTCTCTCTCTTTCCTCCTCCTCCTCCTGTTTTTTTTGGTAACTATAAAATTGACGTACATAGCCCCCAAGAATGCACGCAAGAAAAAAAAATGAAATACAGAGCTGATTCAGGCTATGTTGCATTACAAGAACGTTATTGGATTAACTAAGCCCAGTAATTGTGCTCCACAATTGGAATGCTGGAAGTACTTTTGCTTTTTTTCTAATTTCCTGTTACAAATTGCCACCAAATCACGTATCATCAGGGGTTATCCTTGCCGTGACGCTAAAGCCAATTCTCCAAAAGATAGACATTCACAGAGGGAGAGAATTGTGGCGCTATATGTAATTGCCTGGCACGAGAGGACAGGCAGAGGGTGCAGACTTCAACGTCGTGCATTTACTGAAAGGCCTGGAGTGTTGCCGCACGGTCCTCAGCACCCTATTCACTCACTACGGCGCAACAAAGTGATTTTCGTCCACTGAGAAATCATCGTCACCTCTTTGAGATGCTGATGGTGAGCCGGCATAGTTTGTGAGAGTCCAGCTTCGGAGGCTGAGCCGCGAGGACGGGCCGAAGCCCAAGAGAGGCGATGGCAGCAGCCTTCGTGCGCAGGAATAAGGTTGAATTCGTGAGCAAGACGAGAAGGTGAGAGATGAGCGTGTTGAGGTGAGGATGCAACGCAAGGGTAGGCGAGGTAGAGAAGTGAGCCGTGCCACAACTTGAGCGGTGCCCAGCAATGAAAGAGGAGCCGAAACACTTCCCGTGCCACCGGCTTCAAAACAGGGAGGAAATTCTTTGCCCTGCAAGCAAAGAATAACCCCCAATGACAAAGGTCAGCCACAAAGAAAAACAGCTCAAAGGAAATAAAAAAAGGTATATTTCTACAAAAAGAGGAACATACTATCCATTAAAGGCATTTTTTTATAGACATGGAAGATGGTTACCCATGATGACAAGCCATAATGGGGTGCTATCTTTCCATACACATCCTTGAAGATCATCTTTATAAATTATTATATACGAGCAGATAACCCGGCTCCCATTGGGCTGTTTGTAAGATAATTTGTTCCCAATAATAGTGTGAAATATATGCCTGGTATTGGATTTAATGGTTAGGGTGGTGGGCTTGGATGCTTAATGATCCTGCATTCAAATCCCACCTCGCATTGAATTAATACCAGGTGGGGTTGACATCTGCCTGTCTAACCTTGCGAAGGTCGGCGAAATGAGTGCCAGCTTTGGCTGCTATCGACCTGGTCGGAATGGCGACCCTGTCAGCATTGTGCCCCAATAGCCCAACGAGACTGCTTCGGCAGCACCAAGCTCTGCACACAGAGTATGGTCGCCAATGATGGATGGATGGATAGTGTGGGAAATATTTTGGGAGTTTGCTAGGGAATGTCCTTTGGCAGTAATAATAGCGCACTAACTGTTAACACTGAATAAGGTTTTCCAGTGAAGTAAATCGATCAAAAAGTAATTATACGTTTGACGGAATTGACTGAAAATGGTTTATGGGTTAAGATAATTATATATATTTTTACTTCCAATATGTGTGCGAACCAAGCAACTTGAGCCTAATCACCACCATGTGCACAACCTACGCAGAAAAAGGCACACAACTTCAAAATTGCGTGAAATATCGATGCTCATGAAACCTCCGCTATGCACTGTCGCGGACCCAAGAGCATTAAATGAGCGTATCTTTCATGCATTATATGGTGCTGTGGTTATGAATGTTTTACCCCGTTCAGACACAATCGACAATTGCTTTGCATTAGGTATACAGATTTTATAAATCAGCATGACTCCAACTAATATACATTGCTACAGATCATCTAATATACTTGTACGGGAGCGAAGTATATCACGCGGTCAAATTACGAAGGTAAATAATGTGACAGACCAAAAATTAAAAGGTTAGCAAGAGAAAATAATTGGGCCTCTCACATGGACTGGTCAGACCATTGATCTCAGGTATAATACCTCAAAACTTCATTAATCTGAGAAAGAGTAATTGAAACATGATACACTGGGAAGTTCCCTGAGACATACGCCTTGCTGTAGCCAAATGCAACGGCTCAAGCAGCAGTAAGGCGGCAGTGTGTGAATTCATCTTATCATCAGTGATGAGGATCAACAGACGACAGAGACGGTTTCATGACTATGTTCACCAGGCTAACTTGGTCGCTAATGGCCCTCAAGAAAAGACACAATGAGCGTTAGACTATGGAGAAAATTTGTGAAATGTTCTCGCAGAAGCACATTGCGTGTCCAGTTGTTTTTAATGCGTATACCATATGGAAGTAATAAATATTTTACAGAAATATAAACTCCCTCTTGAATTTAATTTTGCCCCCGTCCCCAGCTCCCCGCCCTACTGATGTGACAGCTGGCTACAGGCCTGACTGGACAATCACCGGTAGGTTCAGAAAACAGTAAATATGTGGCAGAAAGACAAACAATACCGACTAAGACTGCTTACGCAAGAGAAGTTCCTGATATAAATGCATGAGGTATTTATGACTTTGCTCATTTTATGAATTGAATCTTGCACACGAACAACGTGGCAACACACACCACAACATACCTACTAAGAAGTCCTGGATAAATTTGTACAAATGAAAAATTTGCTGTACCGTATTCTTTTAAACGCGGAAGGTCAACGTCCCAATGAGACTTTCAATTCTCTTAAGCAAATTGTTGTTTAACATTACATATGGCGACTTTCTGCATCCTTCGCGTCATATGTCAGCGTGCACGCTTGACGTATGAGAAACACCTCAAATAACGCGATCGCTGATCGGATGACCCCAACTTGTTAAAAGGCATAGCTAAAACAATAGCTAATTCTTGGCCTGTAAAATATTTGTGATTTTACTTGGAACTCAAGGACAAATTCACCTTCTCAGAAATACAAAAGTTTCGGGGGCACATGGAGTTTGAAAGTGGTATAACGCCTTAGCCTCATGATGAGGTTGTCAAACTCCAGAATAAAATGTGCCAGCATTCATGGTGATTAACATCGCAAGAATAATTTGGAGAAATAATGACCATAAGTGTTGTGCAATCAAAGGGGGAAAAAAATTAGGTTGTGGTGTCAGACAGCATTGCAGAAAAGAGACCATATTTGTGGGGAAGAGTTGAATCATCTGTGAGGTGACGCTGAGTTTGCTGATAGTGCTAGGGTCGATGTACTGTGGAGCGCAGTCACTCGAACCTTCTTGCTGCGATTCTCCGTCTTGGCCAGCAAGCTGCCTGTTGCATTAGCAACAAACATTACCAACTCATCTGCTTCATCTTCTTAAGTCAGTTGCCCGAAATCCCGCTTCAATTTAAACTAAAAAAAGGAGACCACAACAATATAAACAAGCAGGGGTACCCCGGCATTGCGGGACGCCTCCTCCCACAACACCCTTCCCTCTCCCTCCTCTACCCTTCCTCTACGCCAAAGGAATTTTCACAGGGTAATTAACACATATGGGAAAAATAAATAATTGAAATAAACCCGCTTGTATTCCAGACGACCACCTAACTGTCCATGTGTCATGTCGAAATCTGCCACCTGAGGGACTAACTCATCGATATGGCCCGAAAAACGAAGTCCTGGTATAGATGTTTTCTCCTCATCGCCGACGGGAACGAATCTGGGGTGTGTTCAGTTTCAAGTGTTATATTGTAGAGCGCTCAACAAGTGGCTGAAGCATTCAAGCAAACACTCCATTTGAAACTGTTGATAAGGCAAGGCTGGCTTGTCAAGCACTAGCTAGTTACTTGATGAACTGAAACATGTCACGTCGCTGGACACTCGACAGCATACAGGACAGTAACCCATAAATATCGTGGGTCCCCAAATATCGCGGGTTTCTACCAAATTCATGAGCAACCTATTGTTCCGATTTCGCTATCCGCGGCATTTAATTTTTGGCCAATCACGGTTTTTTGAGCTAAGATGAGTCATTCTTTGCATGTGCATGTAGCAATTACTCCAATTACAGCCTTTTGTTGTTTCTCGTGCACCGTTTAATTGTAGTAACAGACCAGCACACCGGGAACGAAGCTAAATTTAAATAAGTGAATCATCAAATAAACAGGAAATGACATCGGGAGAATCCTGTAATACTAGATCTACAAGATCTCGTGGACCACAAAGTGGTTAAAATAATAGCGCCCAAACGTAAAACAACGGACAAAATTAATCGTGCCAAAAAAGGCAGAGAAAAGTTATTGAAGATTGTGCGAAGGAAATCGATTTGTTAGAATACATTGGTAAGAAATGAAAGTGCGGTATCTGTGGGCACAGCATTAATACCGGATCAATTAATCAACTGTAATGAATGTGTAACCTGAGTCAAAATATCCGTTTAAGTGTCCCGTTCTGCAAAGCGCAAACGTCTCATTTCCAGTCTCGTGGTCATCATATGTTGAATGAATGGAAATTGCGCTTAATGTTTGGATCGAGAACCAACAGAAAAAAAATGCCTTTGAGTAGACCAGTTTGTAATGCAGAGAAATCATCATGGATTACCCAGGCCTTTCGGGAGTGGGACGCGATGTACGGGAGAACCCATTGTGGATTTACTGAGACTTTTTGAGTGACTGGTGTACATGAAGAAATCGTTGTTAGATTTTACCAACATATTTCAATGAGGAACCTGGAGCCGAAGGTTCGCAGTTTCAAGCCATGGCTCGTGAACGATTTGAGGGCGAAGGGATTTAATATGCTGGAGGCAGGTTTTTTAACGCAAGAGAATGGGATTAATTTGGAAGAGGAATGCTATCTATTCTCTGTCGGAAGCAGGGAAGATCTGCTCTGGATGAAGGGACGCGAAGGATTGTTTTACACTTCTTCTATGTGGCAATGCAGCAGGCGACTTTGTCGTTGTTCCGATGATAGCTTAACAGCCAACGCAAGTTCGAACCACCCACGTCTTTCGCACATCCACCCTCCCCCTCAAACAGCATCATCAACATCATCTCCGAGCTAAGTCTTGTGTTTTCTATTTACGGCAGAGACAGTACGAACGAATACGTAATATGTTTACCCTCACCTCACCTTGCTGTTTTGGAACAAATTAAAAAGGTACAACTTGTGTTTTTGTTTAATTTACAACCATATTTATGTATTACATGTTTATTCATTGTTAAACGAGCCTATACATATCTGAAATACTACATAATATATATATATATATAATATAATAATATATATATTGTTACGGCTGTGGAAATTCGCAAACCATGACATTCAGGTCCGCGTAGGTGAGATACTTTCTGAAGTACATGTATATGTTAGCGCAACCCATTGTTTTAGAGGGAATTTAATGTGATTCATTCGGGCTGCGATCCTTCGAGATAGCCGTTTTTCTGTCGCTTTCTTTAATTTGAACAACAACCACCACCGCACCAACAACGCCGGCTTTCTGCACGACTAACCCGCGCCACCCCCACCATCCACGCAGCCACATGCTTCGCCGCCCTCGAGGCCCGTTCAACAGGCTCCGCCGGCGGCTACGATCTCCGCTAGATCTAGGCAGGAGTATTTGCGCCACGTTTTACGGCTGTTTTTTTCCTGTCGGCTTCTCCGCGCTTGGGAGGGAGAAGAAAAAGGCCCCCCGAAGGGTTTTGGGGGAAAAAAAAAAAAAAAAAAAAAAGGGCAGCTCGCCGACGATTGGCGGATGGACAAGTGTGAGGCGGTCGGGGTGAGGGAACGCCCCTGTTCCAAGAACCCTCTCGAAGGAAGGGTGGTGGCCAAGAACGGGGGCGGGGCAGCGGGGGCGGGGCGGCCGGGGGTATAAAGAGTCGGAGAAGCAGGAGGGCATTCTCCGCGCTCTCTTGGTTCGGTGTTCTCAGTCGGCTCTCTCTCTTGGGGTCGGTGTGTTCTTGGTTCGTCTCTCTGCTCAGTTGGCTCTCAGTCCGTGTGGTTTCTTGTTGGCTCTTTCTCAGTCGGTGCTCGGGTCCGTGGCGTCGAGGGGCCAGCAACGAGCAGAGCACGAGGCACGCCGGGAGAGACCTCGCCGACCACTGCTCGAGCACGGAGTCAAACGGCCAAGTGGACCAGTCGGCGGAACGTCGCAAGGACTCCCGACACCTCAAGGGAAGTCGCGACTTCTATTTTCTTTTGGGTTTTGTGTGAACGTTGTGTGTGGGTGCCGAGTCCCGTCAATAGAACTGTACAAGTGTTGCCATGTGTTCGCGTTGGTTCGGTCTTAACTCTTTCTTTTTATATGTGCATTTCTTGCTAATAAATACATGCTTTATGTGTGCCTATCTCTGTGTGTGTAAATAATGCTTATCTTGTTGAATTGTTTCCAGCACGTTTTCGCTGCGTCTTTTCCTTTGTTTGGGTCTTCATCTTGTGCCTTCACGTAAGGGTTTAAGAGGGCGCGAGAGCCGAATAATTAATTGGAAGCCGTCAGGCCGCGATAACACCGCTGCGGTTAATCTCTGTAGCACGGAACGGACCTGCTTGCGGTTCGTGGTCCGGAGTCGGCCTGTGGCGAGGTACAACCCCTCGTAGGTTTACCACGTGCGGTATTTAGGTATATCGAACTCTTTGGCGATTCACCCTACCCCGTCACGGGTGGAATGCGGACTGGGTTGTGGTGAGGTTAAACCCCCACCCGTGACTAGCTCCGGCGTTTAGTCCGAGAGGGTCCACGACTGAATTGTCCCGTTCCGGTGGCGAGGCGGTCGCCATTTCGAGTCACGTGGCCGATCGCACGCCGGCGGGCGCGATTCGCAACAATATATATATATATTATATATATATATATATATCTACTACTATATATATATATTTGTTACGGTTCGTGGAAATTCACAGAAACCCAATTCCAGCGTTCCCCCGAAAGATCAATTATGTTCGATAAGTGTGTGTCCAGATTAGATTTCCCCACCATGTCTAAAGGGCATTATTTGTGTGCCGGGCTTGTGAATCTTGAGGTAGTTATTATGATACTCATAATATACTGAAGTCATTATTACTTTTCATAATTAGCAACCATCTCTCACCAGCCTTTCTACCACAACCGCCAACCCATCTCTTCTCAAACAAACAGCATCCTCTTCAACGACCACCACTACCACCATAGCAACCTCCACCACCACAACGACATCTCAACACCACGCCAATCCCCACCACAGCGCCAACCACACTGCAACAACGACATCTCAACAACCTCATCAATTCCACAACACACCAGCCCTCCTCTACAAACAAAAGCAGCGGTTAAGAGATACCCAATACTCAGGGGGTG
>CM068966.1:11382932-11409443 GCA_035128595.1 Eptatretus atami | reverse complement strand
ATATATATATATATATATATATATATATATGAAGGAGCAAGTTGTTTGTGTGTGAAGCCTTTTCTTTGAGTTTTATTCCACACCCCTGCTGGGCCAATTTCTCCCAAATCTGCTGCACTGCAAAATTTTCACAAGAGGAAGATAAACGTCACAATAAAAACTTTCAATTACTAATCAAATTATCGCTCTTCCATGAGCCTAGACTACGTATACAAAAACAATGAAATGATGGCATTTTGGCCGATCGACCGTTGTATGTCGGGTGTTCCATTCAGCAGGCAGAAGGGAGTAGCTTGGCTTGCGCCTTAACGCGCTTCATTCTTCCACGGTGATTCTCTGTCGGGAATCAAACCACGTGGATTAAAATATTTATATTTTGAATGCAGAATGGAAAATAACATACAAAGGGTCCACAGTCTCCGTGGGACTACACCAGTGGAAGGAATGGGCGCAGGCACCTGTACGACCTTAAATAAGGAAATGAGGTCATTTGGCCCATCATTGCCATGTTGCACTCCCGAGTTGTTTTTCTTTTTTTCTTTCCTGCAGCTTCAAACAACGATCTTCTTGATGGTTTTACTGAAGTCGAAATATTCCGATTTTGACTGGGTGACCAAACTTGTGTATATACAGTATACATAAGAGCGAGTTGTGTCTATGTGATGTCTTTTCTTTGATTTTTGATTTTTTTTTTCTTTATGGAATTCCACACCCTGGGACAAATTGTTCTGAAATTTGCAATTCCACATTATTTTTAATATCAAACTTGCTGTGCCATATAATTGTTAATACCAAATTTGCCGCACCACTATATTAACTTCACAACAAAAAAATTGCAATTATTAATCAAATCGATGTTAAAACAAGAAATAATGCTGCTCTGGCCAATCTAGGAGTGTGTTTTCTTGCCAAGTTTCTTGTCGAGAGCTCGCCAAGTGGCTTAAGCACTCAAGCAAGCAGTCCATTCAAAATCATGGATAAGGAACGGAGGGCTTGGAAAGTGATAGCTAGCTGTTTAGTCACTGAACATACCCCAGCATCCCCTCGGTGGGGAGAGGAGCGGAGCCAGGCTTGTGCCCCGGCACTTCCGCATTGCGTTTGAAGGTGAATTTGTTGTTGGGAATTGAACCAATTGCATTTTAAGGACAGTTGCCACGGGAGTACACCGAGCGTAAGCCGTCATCACACGATCCAATACGACCTCAAACAAGGAAAGACGCCATTTGGCCCATCATTGCCGTGGTGCACTCTCAAGTTAATTTTGGCTCCATCTTGATTGGGTGAGCCAACGTGTGAGTGCGTGCGTGTGCAGTGTTGATTGTTAACCCATGTTTGACTTGTTTGAGGGTCCTGGGGTAAATCCTATCAGGTTCATAACGCCGAGCAATCCAGAGCGCGTCATTTCCGGTCTCCTTTTGTAAAACTAGTCCAGGTATCGCTAAATTGACCAACCAGCTTCCTTTCTTGTCCCTCTCTGGACAATCCTGTGGATCCTCATTGGTGAATAGCTCAGCTTTAGCCACTGCTTCAGACACTATTGTGTTGTCATGGTGACAGAGATCTGTCTGTTAGGGTTAGGGTTAGGGATTTCCGAACTGAATTCACGAAAAATACAAATCCAAAACCTCTTGGAATGATCTTTCACATCCGTTGCCAGTGCTGTTCGTACTCCGACCTGGGTTCATGCGTCGTCTTGCTGGTAATAAGATCACGGATTTATTTATATCTTACAAAATCAATATGACGTAGGGAACATGAGAAGCATCTTCATGAATAATCAAACATTTCCCTGTCTTTAATCAATCTCGATTCACTCAACTCTCTCTCTTCTCTCATCTAACTCTCTCTCCTCATCTAACTATATATATACATATATATATATATATATATATATACCATACACACAGGGGCTGCAAAAGTAGGTATACAGTAAGGATTATACCTTTGTGCCAGAGTGTGCATGGGTGTCCACATCGACTAGTGGAGTGTGTGAATGCCGGGGGAAAACAGTTTGAACATTTGAGGATTAATATGTTTATTATTGATATGTTTATTATTGGTATGTTATTATTGATATGCTTGTATAATCACTAAAATACGTTTTGTGCACACGTTTTGTTTTTCATTACTGTATACTTACTTTTGCAGCCCCTTGTATATCTATCTCTCTCTCTCTCTCTCTCTCTCTCTCTCTCTCTACTCTCTCTCATCGTCTCACTCTCTCTTACTCTCTTCTCTCTCTCTCTCTCTCTCTCTCTCTCTCAACTCTCCTCTCATATATAACTCATTTATCTCTCTCTCTCAACTCTCTCTCTCATATATAACTCATTTATCTCTTCTCTCTCTCCCTCTCTCTCATATAACTCATTATCTCTCTCTCTCTCTCTCCTCTCTCTCTTAACTCCTCTCTCAGTCCACTCCTCTCTCTCTCCTCTAGCTAACTCTCTCTCTCCCTGCTCTCTCATCTAGCTCTCTCTCTCTCCTCACTCTCTCTCCCTCTCTCTCATCTAGCCTCTTCATTCTAACTCTCTCTCTTCCTCTAGCTCTCTCTCTCCTCTCTCTCATCTAACTCTCTCTCTCCTCTAACTCTCTCTCTCCTCTAGCTCTCTCTCTCTCATCTAATCCTCTCTCTTTTTCTTCTCTCTAGCTCTCTCTCTCTCTCCTCAGCCTCTCTCTCTCTCTTCACTCTCTCTCTCTCCCTAACTCCCCTCTCTCTCTCCTAAACTCCCTCTCTCCTCTAGCTCCCTCTCCTCTCATTCCAACTCCTCTCTCTTCCTTCTAGCTCTCTCTCTTTCTAAACTTCTTCTCTCCCTCTGCCATCTAGCTCTCATCTAACTCTCTCTCTCCTCTAGCTCTCTCTCTCCCCTCTCTCATCTAGCTCTCTCTCTCTCTCCTCTAGCTCTCTCATCTAACTCCTCTCTCTTCTCTAGCTCTCTCTCTCTCTCTCCTCTCTCTCCATCTAACTCCCTCTCTCTTTCTTCTCCTCTAAGTCTCTCCCTCTCTCTCTCTCTCTCTCCTCTTAGCTCTCTCTCTCTCTTCTCTCCTCTAGCTCTCTCCCTCCTCTCTCTCCTCTAGCTCTCTCTCTCTCCTCTCTCTCTCTCTCTCTCCTCTAACTCTCTCCCTCTCTTCCTCTAGCTCTCTCTCTCTCCTCTAGCTCTCTCACTCCTCAACTCTCTCTCTCTCCTCTCTCTCTCCTCTCCTCTAGCTCTCTCTCTCTCTCCCTCTAGCTCTCTCTCTCTCCTCCAGCCTCTCTCGCCTCTCTCTCTCTCTAGCTCTCTCTCTCTCTCCTCTTACTCTCTCTCTACTCTCTAGCTCTCTCTCTCCTCTAACTCTCTCTCTCTCCTCTCTCTCTCTCTAGCTCTTCTCTCTCTCCTCTAACTCTCTCTCTCTCTCTCTAGCTCTCTCTCCTCTCCTCTACTCTCTCTCTCTCCCTAGCTCTCTCTTCTCCTACTACTCTCTCTCTCTCCTCCTTCTCTCTCTCTCTCCTCTAGCTCTCTCTCTCTCCCCTCTAGCTCTCTCTCTCTCCTCTAGCTCTCTCTCTCTCCTCTAGCTCTTCTCTCTCTCTCCTCTAGCTCTCTCTCTTCTCTCCTCTACTCTCTCTCTCTCTCCTCTACTCTCTCTCTCTCCTCTGCTCTCTCTCTCTCCTCTCTCTCTCCTCTCTCCTCTAGCCTCTCTCTCTCTCCTCTAGCTCTCTCTCTCTCTCTCTCTCTCTCTTCTCTCTCTCTCTCTCATCTCTCTCTCTCTCTCTCTCTCTCTCCCCTCTAGCTCTCTCTCTCTCCTTCTCCCCTCTAGCTCTCTCTCACACAGTCCAACTCCTGTTGATGTGTGTTTGTTTCACGAATCGCGACCCCCTGGTGGATATCACCACGAACCAGGCCGTCCGAACACCCACGTCCGACTCGCGATTGACTCGAACATCGATTAACACTCAAACGCTCACCCCATCACCAGTCCATCGCGCGTCCTCTGCCAGTCTCCGAAACGATTCCACTTCGCTTCGCTCTGAGCCTGGAGGTGACGTGATGACGTCACCCCCCCCAGGAAACGTCCACAAAACCGTTCGCTCTTCATTTCGTCGTCGGCCGTCATCAACTTGTCCGTGTTTTGTTCTTCCCGCTTTGAAGTGCACTGACGTTCCGACGGTTATTTTCCTTCGCGTGACTTGCAACCGTCCTCCGAACTTTCCGCGAGATTTGAAGACTCGGTGATAAATCTTTTGGGGAATTTGCGTCGCATTCGTAACGAACAAATGTAAAAGATAAAAATAAATAAAAAAATACAGTTCGATTCCTTTCGTATAATTTCGGTCGGAGCTAAAATCGCGTCCTCCAAAATTACAGAGTCACGTGGCATTGCTTTTACACCGCCCAAAATGCAATCGTCGTGGAAATACGAGAATTGATTGATATTCGTCGATTAATCGAGTTTACTTTGAATAGAAGATAATTTTAACTTACGTTTCGATAACGTGTGCGCTCGTATCAGATCAAGGGGGGGGGGGTGCTCGAAAAGCCAAAAGGTATTATTCATCCAAGTTGAGGTGACGACATCGATATGATGTTTTCTTTGATGTTGTCATTAAAGT
This sequence comes from Eptatretus atami, assembly GCA_035128595.1. Taxonomy (NCBI): domain Eukaryota; kingdom Metazoa; phylum Chordata; class Myxini; order Myxiniformes; family Myxinidae; genus Eptatretus; species Eptatretus atami. Next base: position 11,404,858 of record CM068966.1, on the reverse strand, counting down.
TAATTTTTTTTTTGCTCTCTCGAAAGATTATTATTGAAAAGCGACCAAAGGCAATACGATGACGCAATGAAACGGGATTTTTTTTTTAACCGGAAACGATGTTCACTCACAACGGATCGTGTTCTGATTGGTTGAGATGGATTTGAATCCTCGCACATTCATTTCCGGGTTTTCACATCAGTTTCTCGATTTGTTTTTTTTATTTTTTTAAATTATACTCCGATGGATTCTGTTGATGATGTAAGTTTGTTTTTGTTTTTTGTTCATATATTCTCAGACTTTTAATAATACGAAACCAAGCTGTTAGTTAGTAACTAAATGATTATGTTGTTCATACATTTTGTAGTTTATGAATCGATTACGGAATATATACAATTGTCGTGTAGTGTGTACACAAAATCGAGGCTCATAGAAGATCAAGGTGACTTCGGGTGAAAAGGAACTGTCGGCTCGGGCAGTGGGGCCACAGTTGGATACAACGAACAAGAGAATGAGTTGAACAACAAAAGGGAGGAAGGACGGTTGGAGACAGTTACCTGCGAGCAATATGGTTGGATTAGGTGTGGTTAATGGGGGTAGATAACATTATGGGTAGGGATTGTTATTTTTTTTTTTTTTGGAAAGTCGAGGCTCATGGAAGAGCAAGAACGGGCAGGAATATATAAAATCATACAGTGGAATGGGGGGAGGGGGGAACCCCCACAACCGCAAGGTGGAGGAGGACACGTGGTCAACAAGGTCACACACAGCAAGGAGGCTAAAAGAAGAGGAAAGGAAAACCGAGGATGAAACGGAAAGTTGGGTAGAAAACACAATAACCTGCAAAGGATGGGGTGAGCCTGGGGAGGGTTAATGGGGGTGGAAAAAAAAATCATGTGTGTGGATGTGGGATGAATGACCTGAGATGGAGGTGGGCAGCCTTTTTGAAGCCCCTGGAGGGAAGAATGAGTTTGAAGATGTCGTTGATGTTGAGGACTTTAGAGTCTGCAGAATCCTGGATAAATACATGTAATATATGAAGCTTATTCTCACCACCGACCCACTCACCGACGTTTTGATGTTCGGAACCTTCTGGGTGACGTAGAAAGCTGGAATTTTGCATGCCGATGGACATCAAAACCGATACGCCGGGAAAAATCACGGAACCGACAGAAAGCGTCCGTAAATGAAAATATCCGAAAATAAGCGCAACCTTGTTGTGCTCACTGCAGGTGAGAGACCTGAGACAACAGGGAAGCACGGGTCGTTATTGCTTTCAATATGTAAGCATACACCACTAATATATATGTATATATTTATACTACGTATTCCAATCGTACCTCCTGGCTGTAATGGTGAGCATCAGTCAAGGATTAAGTTTCACACGGTAAAACCGCATAATCCACAAAGAACAAAAGCAGGTCTGCCACTCAGCCGATCATTCCCACTAATGCAAACCAAACACCAGAAGACAGGTACCCACGGAAATTCCACATTATGTAAAATGAGAAGTCCTCAACTCCCCCCCTCCTTCCAAACAGGTCAGGTCAGGTATGGGAGCATGTGCCGGAGCAACGCGTCACAGTGTCCACTTTCCACCGGATCTCCAGGGGGCCTCACGTCTGGCATCCCCCAGGCAGATGCCTATCCCCATCTCCTTGAGATGTGATCAACATGCTGCAACCACGAGGCACGTGGTCAGCCCATTGGCCTCCTCCATTCACGAGGCTCCCTCGCTGAGAGAATCTGGTGAGCAGGAGCAGGAAGAGAGAGAGAGAGAGAGAGAGAGAGAGAGAGAGAGAGAGAGAAGAAGAGAGAGGTTGAGAAAGGAGAGAGAGGTTGAGAGAGAGATTGGGGGGGTGGGGGGGAGAGAGAGAGGAGAGGGTTGAGAGGAGAGTGGAGAGGGGTTGAGAGAGAGAGAGAGACAGACAGACAGACAGACAGAGAGAGAGAGAGAGAGAGAGAGAGAGAGGAGAAGAGAAGAGTGAGGGTTGAGAGAGAGGGAGAGGGGTGAGAGAGGAGAGGGTTGAAAGAGAGAGAGGTTGAGAGAGAGATGGGGGTGGGGGGAAGAGGAGAGGAGAGGGGTTGAGAGAGATGGAGGGGGTTGAGAGAGAGAGAGAGAGGACAGACAGACAGAGGAAGACACAGACAGACAGAGAGAGAGAGACAGAGAGACAGAAGAGATCGCTTGATAGAAGATGGGGATACAGAGGAAGGGGGTGGGGGGGGGATAAGTTGCCTTCTGTATCCATCCTTTCCAACCCACTCCTTCCCACACCCATTGTTGTCCAAGTCTCCCTCTTTTTTCCTTCTCAACTCTGCTGTTTGATGTCCCTCACACTCCTCTCTCTCTCTCTTCTCTCTCTCTCTCTTCTCTCTCTCTCTCTCTCTCTCTCTCTCTCTCTCTCTCTCTCTCTCTCTCTTTTGACTCTCTATTCAAAAAAAACCGTCATGAGATTGGCAAACTTCGTGTCACTGATGGGTCGAATGGTCTCTTCCTGTGTTGAAGTTTCTTGGAAGGGAACTCCTCTCTTGTACATTGCGAACCATGGTGTCTGTCTCCCGTTTATGGCAGCCGCTTCCCACGCTGCGTTTGAAAAGCTCAACATTCACTTCTGAAATAACGGGAGAACAGGCACGAATAATGTTGATGCCAAATTTTATTTTGCAACCAGGATATTTTGCCCTCTTTTTCGACAAATTGAATCTCAGCCGCCTGATGTCGCACCACCATTTCGCGGTTGGTGATCTAAGTAGCTCAGAGCTTTGGCTGAGTGAAACGGAGAGTGCAACACACTGAACATTTTTAAGGTCTATAAAATAATTTAAATTGATAGATTTTGTTTTTTTGTATCCATTGTCGAGGCTCGTATAAGATCTAACATTCAGGGAACATGGGACAAGAGGGGTGGGTGGGACAGGGAAGCACAAAACAGGAGGGAACAGAGACACGAGGAGATCTGTGGAAGGGAGAGGGATGGGGCGAGGTACACAGGGTTAGCAAGATGGACATTACAGGGAATTTGAAGGAGGTGGGTTTGGGGTGGATTAACGGGGGTAGAAAAGATCGAGGATTTAGATGGGGGAAGATATGAGATGGTGGTGAACAGCTGTTTTGAAGACCTGGAGGGAGGAGTGGGATTGAAGAGAGTGTGGGAGATTGTTCCAGAGGTGGGAAAAATGAGGAACGAAAGGGTGAAGGTGAGCAGTGATTCTTGATTTTGCAGTCTCACCAGAAGGGGGTTGTTGGCGGACCTTGAGCACCCAGCGGCAATATGGTGGGGGGGGGGGTGAGATCGCAGACAGAACAGGGGGGCAAGGCCAGAGAGGAGACGGTAGAAGAAAGAAAGAGCACCAACCTGCCTGCGGTGAGAGAGTGAGAGACACAAAGACTCAGGTTCATCGCGGGAGAAGATCTACTGAAACTTTTCCCATCACTGGTGACGGATACTTTTGCTAGCTATTCCCGTCACTGTGGATGGATGCTCTTCTTTGTATAATATATATGATATGATATATTATTTCATAGGGAAGAGCAGTAATTTTATGGAGTTTTGGACGAAGACTTTGTAGGCTGAGTACTTCTAATATTTTGTGGAATGCCCAGTCTACGACTGGCTCTGGAGGCCAGCGTTGCTACTTGGTCAGCCCAGGTGAGGTCACGGCTGATGGTGAATCCGGGCACTTCAAGAGACTGAGCCTCTGCCAGTGGCTGACCATGAAAATGGATAGGTGGGTTCGTTTGATGATCCTACCGGAGGAACAGGATGAGACTGAGATTTTTCTGGGATTGAAGAACATGTTCCATTTATCAGACCAACATTGAATCATTTCCAGTTTGGCAGAATGATGGAGGCTCTGCAGTCTGCCTGCCAGTGGGATGGAGGTGGGGGTACTGCATGACAGAGAGTGGAGCCTTAAATGAAGAAAGGGTTGTGTGGAGCATTGTTGAGATCATGTTATTCTTTTCTGTTTTTTAAATTTTTATGTTCATTTTTCACAGGACATATTGTATTGTATTCGCTTCCAATCCATTATGTGCTCTGTATCACTCTTAACTATTTATCACTTCACATTGAATAAATTATTGACCCTTGACTTCACAGGTGTCCAACTGAGGACCAGACACGGTAATATATCATCAGTTGAACTGAACGATGGAGACTACAGCAAGGCACGAATTGGGAGGGAAACGTGCGAGGCCGAACATCCTTCGACGCTCGAGCACCACTCGAGTGGAGACTCAAAACGCTTCGTCCAACAACCAATCACGGTGCCAGACAACCCCTGGTGCTGCTTCCGTGGCACGTGGTTCACACGTTCAGAGGAGTTGTGGTTTCTTTTGTTGACCAGAAATTTGATAAGCGTCCACAAATGAGAATTCCATTTTTTCTGGTTAATGGAGGTTTCTAACATGATGCGCGTCTTATTTGTGTCCTCCCCCTTGGAAATCGTGTGCAGAAGTTTCCATCTTTTAACAAATATAGAAATGTTTAAATGTTCGATGGAGATTTTTTTAATTTTTTTTTTCAAACTCGAGTAGACCCGCTTCCTATATTTTTGTGCACCGTCCCCTTTAACGGTCATAAGTTTGTTGTTAAAATGTGACATTGATTGTTGATACGGTAGGTAGCAGTGACGAGTCATCCTTCTGATAACATCCCATCGATGATTACTGAGGCTGAATTGATCAACGTAGCCAGTGTGAAATTTAAATGTGGACTGATTTGTTAATTGAAAGCTGTATTATTTGTGATGAATGTGAATCTGGTGAGTAAGGGTTCTTTCGTTTTTTCCCCACTTGCTTTGATACCTTCTCATCCCGTACCCCTTTCACTTGTATCCCCATTCTTCCCAAACTCTTCTCCTTTCTCTCTCATATCCTTCACTTCTCGGTTTTTATTTTCTGTTTAGCCGCAACTCCTTGCTTCAGTAATGAAGAGATTGCCAAATAAGTGCAGGATACAAACAAGCTTGTGGCTTCCAAGCTCCAATCGTCTTTATTTTTCCGCAATAAATAAACAAATAAACAAACAAACAAACAAATAAATAATGGTGCATTTGAGTGTTACTAAAAAAATTAATAAATAAGGATATTTCTGGAGGTTGAATGACCAATGTTTTTTTAATATATTTATTTATTTGTTTCCAGCGTCTTTGTTTGGTTTGATTCTTCAACCGAAAATTGTACAGTTAATAATGTGAAAATATAATAATTGTAATTGGTAATTGAGTCTTGCCAAACTTTGTCACTGCATCCACATGTTGTCCTAAATTGAACTGTTGATGCTCTGAGAGTACTTTGATTGTAAATTTTTGTTTTCCTTTCTTCCCTTTGTAGTCTCTTTCCTGGCAGCAAGCAGTCGCTCCCCTTGATGAGAGTCTCACGTGTATCAGTTGGCTGAGACGATGCCGAGCTCCCAAACTGCGCTTGGCTCTTGCCAAAGGGGAAGCCGGGGGCAATGGGGAAACGACGAGCGACAGCGGATCCACCAAGGCCCCGGATTATGGACACGTCGGTAGAACCTGTGCAACCATTAGACCTGAGGACCAGAAATCGTGCGACTTGGATTGCAAGGTAAGGGACAGGGTGAGAATGGTGGGGGAAGGTTTTACCATTGATTAGTGTTAGTTTATTCCCTTGGTGATTTTATGATTATCTCCACCGCCGAAGGTCACTTCACATTGAATAAATTAAATGGACGGACAAACAGATAATAAGCAGACAGACAGACAGGGGTGAAAACACAACTTCCATCCACCTTTGGTGACGGAGGTAAACATGGGTATTTTTTGAGATTGCCTGATATTTTTGTTGATATTTTTTGGAGAAATCTCATCATTCCTCCCACACTCCCTTTCCATTCTTTCTCCTCTCTTCATCTAACCCTTGTATTGTCAAATGGAGGGATAAGTGTTAGGAATGGGGTTATCTTCATTAGATGCCCTTGACGGGCTCTCTTTCTATCGATTCTGCATACTTTTATTGGCAATAATGGCACACAATATGATCCTTGATGATGGCTACAACTACAGTATCTGCTTCAACTGAACATGCAGCAAAATTGCACATCTCCCTGGTTGCTCCTCACTCTGATGTATGGACAAGCAACTGGGAGCACATGGTGTTTGATGAGGTTTTATGATGCATCCCATTTTTGTCCACATAGTAATGATGTGTACAGTTTTGTCAGAATAACCCTTTGTCTGACAGTTCGATTGGCTATCTGACTGAGGACATTCCCCACATCTTTGGAATGTCCCAGATGAAGATCGAGCCTGTTGAAGGCTGCCGGATGGCTTCATGGACCTCAACATCCCATACAGCCTTCTGCCAAGCACATGAGCGAATAAAACTGAAATTAATTTCCTCGACATCTCCGCCACTCTTCACCAACGCGAGGGAACTTCCGAATTGGCCACTTTTACCCTTTGGGAATGCATGATGCTAGAAACGAGAATTGCGGCTGTTCGTTTGACAGTTTTGATTGTGTTGGCATTTGAGTGTGAATTCTACCATTCTATCCTTTCCTGCTTCTCCACCCTTTTAGCGTCCTCCATACTCGTATGCGCAACTCATCTCGATGGCACTTCGCAGCTGCTCAAGCCATCGGCTCACCATTCCCGAAATCTACCTTTGGATACAGAAAAAGTTCCCGTATTTTCGTTCGAATGCAAATCCACTTTGGCGGGTAATCCATCATTGTATTCCAAACGTTTCGATTTTGTACTCGGGTAAGTTGAACTGAAAGCCGGTTCGGTGAAGGTGCTTACTTACATTTATTTATTCACATGTCATCAAGGTGAAACGAATGCATCATTCGGTACCTCTTGCAGCTATAAAGTGGTAAGGTCATAATCTTTAGACGCAATGTAATACAGTAATACCTCGCTTAGCGCTCAGGATCCGTTCCTGGAGAAGAGAGCGTGAATCAAAAATGCACTAAAAGGGGTCATTACACCATTGTCCGTATGGAGATGCGTTCCCGCCAGCGTTATTTCATACACACGAGTGGTGTATGGTGGTCTAAGGACAAAACAGTAGGGTTGGAAAAACAAACATGTCACTGCACATACACAACGCATATCTATTGCACAAAAAGTACGTCACGCTTATCAAAACAAATGCTAAGAAATGACTATCGTTCTACTAAACAGTTTTATTAACCCCTAAAGAACATTCCCACAACAATATGTACAAACATCAATGACAGGAATAATTACCGTCGGTCCTACTCTGCTCCTACACCTCCAACATGGCAGCGATGGGAGACGAGATTGGCGGAGGCTCATCCTGCTGCAAAACGAAGGCGGAGTAAACAGCGCTGATTGGCTCGGAGCGTGTGCATGCAGTGAAAACAATGGCGGCGGGTACATTTACCCGACGAGCGCTGCGTGTTATCGATTTTCATGTTTTGTTTTTTTCAGTAAAAATAATTCTCCAGGACAAAAATCTCTATGAATCGGCGTTAAGCGAGGTATTGCTGTACGACGGATATCACGAAAGTGCCGTGCTTCGAGCCATCCCACCCTGATGACGATTGTTTTTCAGCCTGTTCCCCTTTTGTGCTTCCTCTTCCACTCCGTTACCCACATTAGAATTCTGTCAGACACACCCTTTCCCTGCTGCCCATGTTCACAAAGGAAAGAGTTCCAGGGGAAAAGCTTTCATTTTGGTCAGTTCGTGATGCACCTGCTGAGGTAGGGAGCCCAATAAATGGGAACATTTCACGGAATGATTCAGGTCGTGTCAATGAACAGAATGAGGCCGGAAGCATTTTGGCTTGGATCTGTTAACAAATCGAGGGAAATGGTTACGGAGCTGGAAATGGTCGCCGAACAAGTTTCTCTTTTTCGTTCTGCAACAGCTGGTACCATTGCCTAGGCATGACCCGTTTTTGTTTGTGATTGCTCCAGACACAGGCTCGGTTGTCCGCACCGGCAACGGCACGTGTTTTTAACCCTTCAAAGCAGGACAACTCGATGCACACTGTTAATGCAATCGGTATGGCCGAGGGATCACGGTGAAGCGGGAATCTTTGCTTTGCAAGCGAATTGAACTTCACTTTAATCTACCTTGTTGTGACCTACTCTTCCAAATCTTTCGACAGCGTCTCCTTCCCATATTTTGGTGCCTCTACTAGCTCCGATAATTGTTTCGAGTCCTTCACCAGTTGTCACGAAGACGGCACCGACGAGACCTCGCCTCCTCGCTCCAAAGGTAGCGCCCCACTATTTATTTGCTTCCAGAACTCCATTGCTCAAAACATTTGATGACTAAGATAATCAGAACAGTAATTGGTGGTTCTCTCTGTTATTCCTACGACTGACTTGCAATTAACCGCTTTGCTGTCTCCATCCTGGAAATGTTTAAGCATCTTCTTCAGAACCTCAGCTTGTTTCGTCACCATCCGGATCAATTTTATTTTCTGTTCTGTTGGAATGTTTCTTGCGTTCGGAACTGGACGCTTATGTAAGAGTTAAATGACAAGATGGTGGGAGGTTAATACACGGAAAATTGTGTTTTGGGAAAGCGTTTGTCGATGGTTTACAGGATCCCTGGACAGTGTCGGATATTTAATTGAGTTGCAGTTAGTGGCTTTGTATACCGTGACAGCATGTCGTATTAGTCTCCTTGACTGGGCCAAGGAAGAAATATATGAAGGAAGGTGAATGTACAATCAGGATATTGAGTAAAGTGATGGTGCACCCGCAGCCTTGTGCTGCATACGAAGAAAGAGGAGGAAAGTGTTATTGTTTGCAGAGAGAGCCTCGTATATGGAGTCTTCAGAGTTTGGGGTCATCGGATTTACTTATTTATTTGCCTTTCCCCCCCCCCTTACTGGTTGCCAGGAAGGAGCAAGGAGCTGTTGAGTGTTGGTCAAGAAATTGGCACGTACTGGTGTTAGTAAGTAAAATAAAGGAATGGAACAGAGTAAGGAAAAGAGTAAAGGAGGAGGAGGTTGAGTAGAGCTCTTGGCAGTGCGTGGCTTTGGCGGACAAGAACAAATATGAACGGAAACGCAAATCTTTACACAAAACAACGAAGGTAAAACTCCAGACGGGAACAACAAAACTAAACAATTTTTAAAAATCGCATAAAATGAAAAGACAAGACATTTCCAGATGGTATTCTTATTATTGGAAGCGGGCTGGCAGGATGGCCTAGACTCTGGAGGTACGCACAATTGCCTCGAAGCCGTCTGGTCTGCGTTTGAATCTTGACCCAGCTACAAACTGCCACCCCGGTGTTTCACATGCAAGGCAGCAGGGTGATTCATCAATGTGTGTGTCGTCCCTTAGCTGGAGGTTAAACGGGCGTCCCGTGTCCCAGCATTCGTTGATGGATGTTAAGATCCCACGGTGTCCTTCACGAAGAAGAGTAGTCGAGCCATCACTGGCGCCATGAACAAATTGGAAATTCCTGCCCGAAACCTCAGTCGAACATCAGGCCTGGCCAGCCACTTCGTGAAGGACTTCTACTAAGCTTTCCCCGGCCAACCGCACAAGAACGTGGGAATAATTGTGGGCATCAAAGAAGAAGAATCTTATTGGCAGGAGGTTATTGAGCCATGTGCGCTAACCGCAAGTAGAAGTCCCTCAATTTATTTTCAAAGACCTTCATATCGGTCACCTGCCATTTGTTTTAATTAAAATTACATTTGAAGGATGAATGAAGAGATTTGTGGTTCATCTTGACTAATTTTGAAAAATATTCAAAACTGAGGCCTAAGTCACATTTGCTCTACGGCGAGGATACGGCGGCCGTACGCCCTCTGAATTGACAGAAACGTTGCGGCGGCCGCAGAGTTTCTGCGGTGGCCTCAGGGTGGCCCTACGCCGTTTGGCTATATTTTACAGGCCGTAGGGTCGCCGTGGAATTTATAACGCGGAGTTATAACTTTTTTCATTTCTACGTTCGCCGTAGCAATTCGACAAGCCGAAACAAAAGAACTGGTAAAAATAAAAAAAATTTACCCATTCGTACCGTCCGTCTGGCCGCACGTTCGCCTTAGGGCCCCCCTGCGGTCGCCCTGCGGGCACCTTGAGGCTACCTTGCGTCTGCCTTGAAAATTTATGGCCCCGCAGGGCCCCCTTAAGGTCACCGTGCGACATCAAATCAAACCGTACGGCAACCCCACGTTTTCGGTCTCCAAATTTATAAATACGCCGTGCGGCTCCCCGAAAAATAAAAACATATGTGACTGCTACATTGTGTGACCGTGGGAAATACATGCGGGCCGCGTATAATTGCTAGTGGCCGTAGATTTTGGAGACCCCACGGCCGCCGTGGCAAATGTGACTTAGGCCTGAATGGCTCTTGTGGGCGAATATTTTCTCACCTTTATGTGGATACATCATTTTACATCATTTTTCATTTTTGACCTTGTCTGTTGCCCGTGAATCCTCCCACCCCTCCAAACCCTCCTCACCCCCGAACCCCTTTTCCCCCTCCCCCCCAAAAAACCCCACCAGTTTGACAACTCAAGACCTGGCAGTCGGAATGGTACCAACCAGCCTCATCCAGTTCTGCCTCGCCCTGGTCAATGCTGTACTCGTGCACAAACTTCTGTGTGCTGGAGAATGACCGGAAGCCAGAGAAAACCTGACCTACATCGAAACAATGGTCAAGATACCAGTGGCGTCCATACTCGCCATGAAAATTACATTGGGCATTCTGATTGTAAACTCGCGTCCTCGAGTGCTTGTTCAACCTCCACGTGCCTCTTGAATCGGACACAGAATTCAATGTTGCCACAAAGCAACCCTTTCACACCACAATCTCCTCCTCTTGGGCATTCTATTTCTTCATTCCACACAGGGTCTTCACTTCACTCACGCCCACCACGTTCTCCTCTCCAGACATTCTCTAACGTACAACCAACAGCTCCAGTGCAAGCGGACATCACCGAGTCTGGTAGAAACTCCTCACTTTCAGTTGCATCAGGCACTACCCTTATGACGACGAGTCTGGCAGCGACCTTAGACTTCCCACCTTTTACTGGAAACGTTGCCAGAGTTAGCCCGCCAACGAGTAGCTCTAACATGGAAATACTGAGCGCAAATATGCTGGCGGAACCACCGTTACATGGCTCCTTAAACCCAACAAACCGAGTCGTGAACCTGCATCGACTCTGTTTCCCTCCAACACGGCAGCTGCTCTCAACGTCTCAGTTTGGATCGTCTCGGATCGACCTGCAACAACTAACGACGATGACGGACAATAACGTCCTGAACCCTGATCTTGAAAATAGCAGGTTAAGTCCTGTTGTTACAAACCATGAAAGCTTTGATCAGATGCTAAACGAATTAGGGTTGGACGGAGAGTTGGACATGGAATTGATGAACTTTGTTTTGCACAACACGGTGTTTCCCTCCGAGAGAGAACACCTCCAATAGTACCATATCTTACTGGGGTGGCAGGGTAGATCGGGAGACTATGTACCTGCCTCTGAGACGTCCTCCCGACTCGACTCAAAACTGTTATCCTTGGACTTTGCCGACAGGGCCATTGCATTAAAGTGTATCGTCCAATGGAGGGATGTGAAACGGGTACAATCTGCTGGCATTTACCGTTGCGCTTTACATATAGGTCACTTGATGCAAGGTACCTTGGTCAACTTCCTGCCCAAATGGACACAGCATCGCATCAGCAGCATTGCATCTCAATGATGATGCAAAAAACAGGTTGAATCCGTTGGACCAACATGTATTTCCTTGAAACATTTGCAATGCCACTTTAATTGACCATCATCTGTGCTTCTTTCTGCAGGTGATAACGTTTCAAATCAATGAACGCAAGCAACTATCTTGGTAGCTGCACGGAATCGGTCTTCCGTTGATATCGGTCCATTGAGATGTTTGGATCAAGTAATACCGTAGATCAAGTGCTGGTTGTATAATATCGAGGGTCAAAACAATCAACCGTCCTTAAGTCTTTGTCACAAGCATTAAAAGGATACCAAAGACAGTACATGGTTGGGTCAGATTTGATTTTCATTTTGCTGCTTATGACCTCTGTTAGTGCATCAATTGTTATGTTGAAAGGGCTTAAGTATCAAACCAACAGTGCATTCTATGGTCAGTTTTTACTTCGACTACACCCATTTCTTTCTCACCCTCTCTGCAATGGTGTCTCACCTGTATACTTGTGTTGCGGTCGAATCACTCAAACCTCCAGTGGAATCAAACCTCACTCCAGTAACTCCAGTCCCAGTGAGAGTTGAATCATTTACTTACATGTCCACGGGAAGAAACAAATACACAGAGCAACACCAAGATGAGCTGCTGTGAACTCTTCCTTCTCTCAGTTCTGTTTCACAAGCCGAGCTTCTTTGTAGCAAAGCTGTTTGCATCGGAGGAGGGAAGGAGGGGGCATGGGTTGGACAAAGAACAGAACATGTTATCTTAGCAAAACTCCATATCACTCAATGTTCCCCAGTCTCTTAATTGTCAGAACACCATATATGGATTGTGGGCGAGCATGGGAATTCATCTCCCTCTCATTCGTGGTTTGATTTCAAGCAAGCAGTTTGATTCACAGGACAAAGGGCTCCCTCATCCTTCGGGCAGTATCTGTTACAACCGTGCTAATGCAAATGTGTGGGCTGCTTCCTCTCTTGAAGGACATGATAAACATATTTCGTTTCTAATCCAAAAACACTTTCATTTGCCTCAACCCTGGGTCAGATCTTTTACCCGTGATCCTTCTTGGTGAACAACTCCATATATGGTGACAAAACGACTTTAGTTAATTACAATGCTTTGCAATAGACTTTATACTTTTACAAGCATTTAAAAGCATTCAAGAGGAAATGAGTATCATCACCTTACATCACAGAAAATGGTTGGTGCAGCATATTATACATTTCACAAGAAGGAATTATTTTTCTTCCACAGTATTGTTACAACCATGTTTGGTAAAAAATAAACCAAAGGCTCGCTGCAAGCTGATATGTTTTCTGTTGCTCTATATCTTTCTCAAGTCAGTATGTTCACTTCTCTACCTTTTTAACCATCTACGTAATAATTTTTTTTAACTAGCACAGCACTCGGAAGAGCGCATACCTCCGTCAGGCTGAACAGTTTACTCTGAATCCCACTGACAAGCCCGATCTGCATCCGGACCTGAACCAAAATCTAATCGGCTTGTTCTTGTCACCTCACAACTTTTATTCTTATTATTTTTTGTATACACTGTCGAGGCTCATATAGGAGCTCACACACAGAACGTACAACAAGAGGGGCGGGAGAGGGAAGCACAAAACAGTGGGGAACAGAGGCATTTGGAGATCTGTGGAAGGGAGAGGGATGGGGTGGGGTACACGGGGTAAACAAGATGGACACGACAGGGACTTTCAGGAAGGAAAGCAGGGAATTTGGAGGAGGTGGGTTTGGGGTGGATTACCGGGGGTAGAAAAGATCATGGTTTTGGATGGAGGATGATAAGAGGTGGTGGTGAACATCTGTTTTGCAGACCAAGAGGGAAGAATGAGATTGAAGAGAGTGTAGGAGTTTGTTCCAAAGGTGGGAAAAAGAGGAATGAAAGAGTGAAGGTGAGCAGTGATTCTTGATTTTGGTAGTTTTACCAGAAGGAGGTTGTTGGCGGACCTTGAGCGCCCTGCGGAAATATGGTGGGGACAAATCGCAGACAGAGCAGGGAGGTGAGGCCGGAGAGTAGACGGTAGAAGACAGAAAGACCACCGACCTGCCTGCGGTGAGAGAGTGACAGACCTAAAGACTCGACCTCATCGCGGGAGATACCGATTACCCGAAATGCCTTGGTTTCCACAGCGTGAAGCCGAGAAAGGTGAGAGGCGGGAGCACCGGCCCAGAGGGGAGAGCAGTACTCCATCAGGCTGCGGATGAAAAGTTTTGTTCGAATCGGATGAAACACTGAACCACCAATCCACGACTTTTTGAAATATCATGCTATTTATCATTTTTGGCCCCATCTCTCAATAGTGATGAATCACTTGTAAAAATTAAAACATTCTCGTCTCTTGTAAACTTGTGAAAAAACGAAAATCGAATCAATTCATCCTTAACATCCTCTACTGGGTAGTGCATTTCACAGCAAAGACTCAACCATGAGGACCAAGGAGCTTTCAAAAGACCTCTGGGGTAAAGTTGTGGAAAGGGACAGATCAGGGGATTGGTATAAAAATATTTCAAAGGCCTTGAATATCCCTTAATGCACAGTGAAGACAATCATGAAGAAGTGGAAGGTGTATGGTATCACCAAGACCCTGCCTAGATCAGGCCGTCCTTCCAAACTCGATGACCAAGCAAGGAGGAGACTGATCAGAGAGGCCAACAAGAGACCAATGGCAAATTTGAAACAGCTACATGCCTTTATGGCAAAGGCTGATCACTGTGTGCATGTGACAACAACATCCCAAGCACTCCACAAGTTTGGCCTGTACGGTAAGGTGGCAAGAAGGAAGCCATTACTCAAAACAGCACACCTCGAGTCTCGTTTGAGGTATGCAACAAACCACTTCAGAGATTCTGAAGCTATGTGGCAAAAAGTTTTGTGGTCTGACAAAACCAAGACGGAACTTTTTGGCCTCAATATAAAATGTTACGTTTGGCACAAACCCAACCCAGCAAATCACCCAAAGAACATCATCCCTACGATGAAGCATGGTGGTGGCAGTATCATGTTATGGGGATGTTTCTCATCAGCAGAGACTGGGGCACTTGTCAGGATAGAAGGGAAACTGGATGGAGAAAATCCGAGAGGTAAACCTGCTGCCCTCTGCAAGAAAGCTGAAATTTGGACGGAAGTTCACCTTTCAGCATGCCAACGACCCCGCAGCACACAGCCAAAGCTACACTGGAGTGATTAAGGAACAAAAAGACAAATGACCTTGAGTGGCCCAGTCAGAGCTCCGACCTAAATCCAATCGAAAATCTGTGGCATGACTTGAAGATTGCTGTCCATAAACACTCCTCGCGCAACTTGACTGAGCTTGAACAGTTTTGTCCAGAAGAATGTACAAATATTTCCAAATCAAGGTGTGCAAAGTTGGTCGAGACCTATCCCAACAGACTCAAAGCTGTAATTCCTGTCGAAGGTGCTTCCACCAACTATGAACTCAGGAGGGAGGTGGACACTTATCCAACCAAGATATTCTAGTTTTGTATTTTTAATGAATTTTCTGAAATTTGTAGAATTTGCTTTTCACATGAAGCTTGTGGGTTACGATGTGTAAATAAAGGTGGGAAAAATCTGATTTAATGCAATTTAACAGGTGAAAATTTTGAAAGTGGATGCGCACTTTCTATGGGCACTCGATATGCAGGTTTCCCTTCGTAACCGAAGAAGGCTGTTCACATGAAACGTGGAAACAATTTGTTTAGAGTGTAGAAGCTGCTGCCTAGACACAACCACACTGAGATAGCAAGGAATATGGAGTTCCTGGTGTGAAGGAACCACTAATAAAGCCAGCCCACTTACTATCCACAATCGAGGCAGGATTTTGGAATTTGTTCAGCGTGGTGGGGCGATAACTCGCTTACTCTTCGTGAAGGACACTGTGTTCTCTTTGACGTCCACCGACTAATGCTTGCAGAAGGGGCATCCAGTTTGATGTCCATCCAAGGGATGGCGCACCGATTCCTTGCCTTGCCTGTGAAACACCGGGATGAGTTTATAGCTGGGTCAGGATTTGAATTCCAGGCTAGACAGCTGAAGCGAGTGCACATACCTCGAGGTTATCCTGCCAGCCGATAACAGATAAAATACGATAACGAGAACGGCACTCAGTAGAGCGCATACCTCCACCAGGCTGAAAAAATTTACGTTTTGTATCCCACTGAAAGGCCAGATCTGGATTCGGACCTGAAGCCAAAATAGTCAGCTTGTTCTTGTCACTTAACCAAATCATCCACCAAGTTTTATCGTAACTCGTCCACAACTTTTTGAAATATAATATTTATCGTTTTTGGCCTCATCTCTCATCGGTGAAGAATCACTTTTAAAATTCTACTTACTATACAGATTCGTATCTTCAGAAAAATTTCATTAATTCTTCCTTGTCACACACGCAACATATCCACCAAGTTTCGTCCGAATCCGTCCAAAACTTTTTGAAATAACCTTCTCACAAATATACAAACAGCGATGAAAACATAATCTCCAATTTACCGTGTGGCACAGGTAATGAGAGCTTATAAAGCTTGAAACTAGTTTAACTGGTCCAAGATATCTTTTTCAAAGTGCCAATAAGGTTTCAATCTGGCATCCCCACATTTCATGACTCAAGGAGCCCAAGTTCAAATCCCAATAGAAAGTGTTGATTTGTGCAGTTTATTGATGTCGTTGTAATCAATGTTAAAGTACAATGGTGTCTCAACGTTGTTGTCCTGCATGGTGTATGCATACTCTAGTTCCAAGCCCCTCCATTAACTTCAGCCTTCAAGCACCTATCCTACCGCAATAAGCACATCACATCATAGGACTGTTAACTTTGTGAACCCCCACTCTTTGATGATGGGAGGAAAACAACGGGGTAACCTTCCCGGGTCAGATTGTGGTAGTGTGGGTCGGGGTGGTGCTGAGGTGTTGTCCACCATACGGCGGTCTCCTTGGGTTAACCTGAGGCAGTCCCTTCGGGTGTGTGCCTGGAATGTCCGATCCCTAAGAGAGGATGATCGCCCGTCTCTGTTATCAGCTGAGCTCAAACGTTTTAACATCGGTATTGCAGCACTCTCTGAGGTTCGGAGACCGGATAGTGGCGAGTTCATGGTGGGAGGTTGCACCTACTGTTGGTGCAGTCGCTGTGATGGTTACCATGCCCAAGGAGTTGCTGTCGCTGTGTCCAAAAAGCTGATTCCAATGATAATTGAGGTAACACCGGTCAATGAGCGTATTATGAGACAAAGGATTCGTCACTCCTTAGGTGTGATTTCCCTGGTCTCTGTTTATGCTCCGACTGAGGTGAGTGATCTCACTGTGAAGGACGCATTCTAGGCTACGCTAAAGTCTCTGGTTGATCGGTGCCCCAGGCGAGATACACTTCTAGTCTTGGGGGATTTCAATGCATTGACTGGAACTGATAGGGAAGGTTATGAGATGTGTGTTGGTCCCAATAGGTCTGGAACTATGAACCAGAATGGTAGTCAGTTCCTTGACTTTGCAAGAAGTCATGGAGTTAGGGTGGCTGGTTCATGGTTTCAGCACCCTCATGCTCATCGCTGGACTTGGTATTCCATCGCTGGTGGTGTGGCAAAGGAGATTGACCACGTGCTCGTTGATGGTCAGTAGAAGACAATCCAGAACTGCAGGGCCTACCGGAGTGCTCATTTCCTCAACACCGACCACAGGCTTGTGGTAGCAACTCTGAAGTTGCAGCTTAAATCCAGGAGAATGGTACCATCCCAGTCAAGGATGGAAGTTGACAATGAGAGAGTAGCTGAGGAGTTTGTGAACAGGCTGAGTGGGGATTTGGGGATTTGGGGGGTCTGAGTGCTTTTGGGAATCCTGAAGAGTTGTGGAGTGCCTTCAAGACCACTATCCTTGATGTTGCCAGTGGATGTCCTGGAACTCACCGGAGGGCAAAGAAGAATTTTGTCTCTCAAGGGACACTGGATACCATTGAACAGAGTTGCATGGCCAGGCTTAATGCCACAGCTGAGCTGTTCAGAGAGTTGAGGCAAAAAACTGTACGTGCGCTGAGGGTGGACAAGGAGGCCGATGTGCGAGGAGTCGGTGAGGGGGTAGAACAATACCTATCGTCAAGTGATTCTCGTCCTGCTTACAGGGGAATTCGTGCATTGCGTTCCTCCAAGCCTATCCCTTGGTGGACTGCCGTTAGAGCAGAGGGTGGTGAGCTCTTGACAGAGGAGTCTGAAACGAAGGCCCGCTGGGCTGGTTACTTTGAGCGGCTGTACCAGGCTGACCCACCAGCTGTCGAGTTGGATGTCAGGGGTGTTACCGTCTTCACTGCTGACCCTTCAATCAACTGTGATCCACCTTCGTTTGTGGAAACCACAGACTGTGGCGAACCAATTGAAATTGGGTAAAGCTTCTAGGATCTGTGGGACCCGTGCTGAACTTCTCAAAGCTGGTGGAAATACTGTACTCATGTCGTTGCATGCAGTTCTGTGCTCTGCCTGGAAAACAGGCATCATCCCAACTGACTGGAAGAGGGGCCTTGTTGTCCCTCTTTGGAAAGGGAAGGGTGATCGCCAAGACTGCAACAACGACAGAGGGGTGACGCTGCTCTTAGCGCCAGGCAAGGTCTTTACGTGGAGAATTCTCGATAGGGTTCGCCCCCATCTGCTTGAGCACCAGCGTCAAGAGCAGTCAGGCGTTACACCAAAGAGGTCAACGATTGACTGTATCCTTGCCCTCCGGGTCCTCACTGAACGCAGACGAGTGTTTCCACAGGGGCTGCTTGCAGCTGATGTTGATTTCTGCAAAGCGTTTGATTCAGTGGATTGGGATGCCATCTTGAGAATTATTTGTCTTCGTGGGGTGCCACCAAAACTGATCAATCTGATGTCTGAACTATACTCTGGTACTGAGAGTGCTGTGAGATGTGGTGGTACCATTTCTGACTTATTTCCAGTTGTTACTGGAGTTCGTCAGGGGTGTGTACTGGCCCCCACACTTTTCAGCACTTGTATGGACTGGATTCTGGGGAGGATGTCGGAGAGATCATGCTGTGGTGCGTCGTTTGGGAATGTCAATATCTGACCTTGATTTTGCAGAAGATGCAGTCATCTTTGCGGAGACTGGATATTTTTTTGGGGGCCCTCGAGGTGCTAAATGAGGAGTCAGAGCTGCTGGGATTATGGGTTTCCTGTGTTAAAAACTAAGATCCAGGCTTTCAATGACATCTTGGACGCTGCTGTCCTGTCTGTACCTGTTTGTGGTGAGGATGTTGAGGTCATGGAGATTTTCACTTACCTTGGCAGTGATATTCATGTCTCTGCTGGCTGTGAGCCAGAGGTCAACAGACGTCTGGGTCGGGCCTGGGGAGTCATGGATTCACTGGATCATGGGGTGTGGAGCTGCCGGCACCTGTGCGGGAGGACGAAAGTCCGAGTCTTCAGGTCCTTGGTTCTTCCAGTCTTGCTCTATTGATGTGAGACTTGGACTCTGACCAGGGATCTGAGACAGAGACTTAATTCCTTTGGTATCAGGTCTTTTCGGAGAATCCTTGGCTATCACTGGTCAGACTTTGTGTCCAACGAGCGGTTGCTGAGAGAGACTCAAATGAGATTTGTTACCTGCATAGTCTGTGAGCATCAGCTGCGGCTGTATGGACATGTAGCTCGTTTTCCTGATGCTGATCCTGCTCACCAGATTCTCTCAGCGTGGGAGCCTCATGAGTGGAAGAGGCCAAAGGGCCAACCATGTGCCTCGTGGTTGCAGCAGGTTGATCGGCATTTCAAGGAGATGGGGATGGGCCAGGCACCTGCCTGGGGGATGGCCAGACGGAGGCCCCTGGAGTACCAGCAGAAAGTGGACGCAGCGACGCGCTGCTCTGGTGCATGCTCCCATTCCTGGCCTGACAGGATGGCCTCGAAGTACTCACACTCGCCTTTAAGCCATTTAACCTGGGTTTGAATCCCGACCTAGCTACAAACTGCCATCCTGGTATTTCACAGGCAAGGTGATTCATCAATGTGCCTGCCATCCCTCAAATGGACATTAAACTGGACGTCCCATCTGCCAGTATTAATTAGTGGGCGTTAAAGATCCCAGTGTCATTCGCAAAGAGTAGGCAAGCTATTGCTTGTAAACATCAGGCCTAGCTAGCTGGTTCGTAAAAGATTTGGGCCACAAACTCCCCCTGGTCACCCACACAACGACGTGGGAATAATTGCGGCCATTGAAGAAAGAAGCAGTCAGCAGGGATATGTGGAAGTAGGGGAGGGAGGGAGGGAGGGAGAAGTCCCCTTTCCACAGTTGAGGAATGGAAAGGTGTCAGGAGACTGTGCTTGCACTAACCCATACAAAAATGGACTTGGAAACAACCCCTTCGTTGTTGGATAACTCAAGTGCTTTCAAGATGCAATGAAGTGAAATACTTTTCCTCCACCACCAAAGGTGAAAGGAGGTTATGTTTTCACCCCTCTCTGTCTGTGTGCAGGATATCTCAAAGTTGTGGACTGATCCGGATGAAATTTGGTGGGCAGTTTGGGCATGTGACAAGGACGAACTGATTAGATTTTGGTGAAGATCCGGATCAGACTACTAGAATTTAAATGATTCTTCACCATTGAGAGATAGGGCCAAAAACGGTATATAGCACGATATGTTCTCGTGGATCAGGCATTACATGGCGGAGGTGTGCGCTCCACAGAGTGCCCTTGTTGTTGTACATGTTATCGCCTCCCTTTCAGAAGGTTAGAGTGAAGGCCCCAGATGTTTAGGTCCACAATGTTATGGAAGAGGGAGGGGAGGAGGCTTTGGGGGCAAGGGAGAGGAGGGTCGGGAGAGTTGAGGTCGTAGAGAGATTCACTTACCTTGGCAGTGATATTCATGTCTCTGCTGGCTGTGAGTCAGGGGTCAATAGACATCTGGGTTGGGCCTGGGGAGTCATGGATTCACTGGATAATGGGGTGTGGCGCTGCCGGTACCTGTGCGGGAGCACGAAAGTCCGAGTCTTCAGGTCCTTGGTGCTTCAGGTCCTTGGACCATCCTTGGTGCTTGCTCTATGGATGCGAGACTTGGACTCTGACCAAGATCTGAGACGGAGATTTAATTCCTTTGGTACCAGGTCTGTCTCTTCGGAAAATCCTTGGCTATCGCTGGTCGGACTTTGTGTCCGAGCGGTTGCTGAGAGAGACTCAAATGAGATTTGTTACCTGCATAGTCCGTGAGCGTCAGCTGCGGCTGTATGGACATGTGGCTCGTTTTCCTGACGCTGATCCTGCTCACCAGATTCTCTCAGCGAGGGAGTCTCCTGAGTGGAGGAGGCCAATGGGCCGACCACGTGCCTCGTGGTTGCAGGTTGATCGGCATCTCAAGGAGATGGGGATGGGCCAGGCATCTGCCTGGGGAATGGCCAGACGGAGGCCCCTGTTGTACCGGCGGAAAGTGGACGCAGTGACGCGCTGCTCTGGCGCATGCTCCCATACCTGACCTGCCCTCTCAGGCAAAAGTGTCAGGACATTGGTTGGACCGATGTTTGGAAAGTGCAAGTTCATCAGTCCTCTTCGCATTCGATCAGTAGATTGGAGAAGCAAGCGTAAAACAGAACAGCACAATGTGTCCAATAGGAGAAAAAAAAAATTGGCTTTTTTGTTGTTGTTTAATGGTCGTTAGCAAACTTAATAAACAGATAATCACTGTAATCAACCAGGAAAAGAAACTTCGAGATCATTGCAAGAAAACTGACAAAACACCTCCTCCTGTGATGTACCTCATGCATGAACCTATCATCATGGAAAATGTGAAGAAAGTCAATTTGTGACTATTTTTCCATACATAAAAGGGAAAATAAATAAATAACCTGTTTAGACTTCACATCGTCATTGTATTGATTCCATGAACACTTGAACTACAATTTTGATGCACGGCAGGAAGTGAAAAAAAAGAAAAGGAAGTGATCATAGAGAGGAAGAGTTGTGTTCGTTCTAGAAACCAATATGTGATGCTATTGAATGCACACAAGGTACATTTTCAGAAAACGATGTTGCGGAGGATATAAAAATGTTACGTAAAGGATATAAAAATATGAAAAAAACCAAAAACAATGTAAAGCATGAGTAAAGAAAAACATTTATTTTTTATATCCAGTGGAGGAGGTTGCAAAAGAGAACAAACACCATGAGAGCACAACCGAAGAGGTGTATTGTTACAAAAATGTGCAACACCAGAACAAACATCAAATCAGGGAGGAGGAGGAGGAGGAGGAGGAGGAGGAGATTGGGACCATACTCTGTGCAGAGCGTTGGTGCTGTTTTAGCAGTCTCCTTGGCTATTG
>CM068966.1:11338242-11354413 GCA_035128595.1 Eptatretus atami | reverse complement strand
TTTTTTTTAAAAAAATCTGTAAAAACGAAGATGGTCAAAAAGAAACGCACAAAAGATTAGAAAACAATCCAAAACCAAATGGAAACAAGACTGAACATTTTAACGATGCAAGGCCATAGTATATAGATTACAGTAGATCTGAGAATGCAACGATCTAAAGTCGAGTAGATGTACAATATAATAGCATCCACAAATGGACATCTTGGCTCAAGTAAAGTCAAGTACACATTGGCTACGATGGGGGTGACGTCACGAAGAGGTTCCCCGAGCCCGTTTGATGAAAACAAACACCCCCACCTCCCTTGATCGTCCCTCGTGGTTTTTTTTTTCTCTCCATGAGGTCGAGGAACCGGTGATAGTGAGGCCCGTTCTCTCATTCACCTCACGGCGTGGTTTTAAAAACACTTGAGACCCGAAAATGTTTCAGACTAATGAAAATTAACATACATTAAAAATCTTCACTCAGGAGGAATGAATAATCCTTAATATTCAGATTAGTCAATCCCTAGCAGAACGAAAAAGGGCACGTTTCGTTCACATCAGAATATCGGATTTTTGTAAATTAATTTATATTAATCAATTTGTATCCGTCTCGAAAAGGAAAAATAAAAATAAATAAAATTATTATTTCCTTCAGACTTTTGCAAACCAATTTTCATCGGCGTGACGTCACATCTTTGCAACTGTACATTACCTTTCGCACCCCTCCGTCTTGTTTCGGTGTAATATCTTCTCCTTCAACCTCGGGCTTTTGCTCCGTGTCGGCAGTCATTGTACGAGATATCTACTTGCGAGATATCAACGACGAAAACGCACTCTGAGGCGGCTTGTGTTCTGAAATGAACCACAACGATGGCTGATGAGGCGAGCGTCGGCGGAACCTTCCAGAACGTGACGTCACGGCTATTACATTTTTTTTTCCCCCCCCTCTTCAGTGAGGAAATTTCTTTCCTCATCATTTCACACGGGGTGCATTACTTTCGAGTTAAACTTCACCGTTATTTTTTACTCTGTGGTTAATTTATTGAATTACGTCTTCTTCTTCTTCTCTTCGCAATCTTCTTCTTCCTCTCCTCGCAATCTTCTTCTTCTCTTCGCAATCTGCTCCTTCTTCTATCGCATCTTCTTCTTCCTCTCTTGCATCTTCTTCTTCTTCATCCTATAGCAAACAAGGAAACACGAGGTGTTTTTGCACGTGCAGTATTTACAAAGCCCCGTTTACCCCCGATCATCATCTACCCTGGTACGTTTCGTGTGTATATACATATATCAGACGCGGATCCGTGATTTTAAGTTCGGGGGTTCGGGGGTTCGGGTGAAAAAATGCACATTGCAATGAAAATATCATTTCGCTGAGGAGAGTGAGGGGAACATTTTTTTTTGTTGGTGTTTCTTTTTTTGTCGTAAATTCTAAAAAAAAAACTTCTAAATACAGCACAGACAAAGATTACTCTAATACACTTGAAAATAAGTACTTTAATGAGAAAACTTTGGCTCAAAACTCAACATTTATTTTAAATATTGTCTAATCCGATCGATTGATTTATTCATTCATTCATTCATTCATTCATTCATTCATTCGAATGCAGCCTGTGGCTACTTTGCTGCATAATTCTCTGGGAACCTCATATATCCCTTTGGAACCCGCTGACGAAGTGCCCCCAGTTACCAAAAAGCTGGAACTCATTTTGTCGACCTCAGAAGGAAGATCGGCGGAGTCAACCCCACCAGGTGTTAATTCAATGCGTCAAACAGGGGCTTGAACTCAAGACCCTCAGGTCTTAAGCCAGCCACCTTGACCGTTAAGTCAACACCAGGCTTACATCTGATTGACTGGAAAGCAGACGTTGCATCAAATGAAACGAATTGCGTGATGATCGAAAACAAATCTATTGTTGTTACGGAAACCGCAACTACGACAACCGTTAGGCAAATAAGGTTGATTTGTGACGTCACTGCGATTGTCTGATGCAATCGATTTTAAAATCAGACTCGAATCAATTTTATTTTGAATCAAAAAATCTATTTAAAAAAATCAGAGAATTCATGAACAACATCTTTCGGGGATGTTTTCTTGCGTACATGTCCACTACCCTCTCAATACCTTGGTGATGGCTTAAGATCTTAAGTTCTTGAGTTCAAGTCCCTGTAAAACCGTTTATAACACCAGGGGGTTGATTCAGCCTGTCATCTTGAGTGTGATGAAATGAGTACCAGCTTTGTGGTAATGGGGCATTGCATCGGCGGTACAGATGCCCCCCCCCCCCCCCTTTCAGAAAATGATGCAACCAAGCAGCCATTGGCTGCATAGAATAAATAAACTACCCTGTCAATGTCTACTCAATATCTTTGGGCATATAACAACACCAAAGCATTGAATTGATCCTCCCCATGGTGCTCCTTGGATGCATTCTTCATGAATTTCAGCAACGACTTTGCACTTTCAACGCCACTGGATGTCACGGATGTTAGGAGCAACAGATTTAGGATTTCGGTGATATTTGGGTACATCAGTGGGCATGGTTTAGTGTCTTCAAGGGTTGTTAAGACATCATCAGGCTTGCTGTGATGGCTGTCCCACATACGGCACCTTAACACCAACTCTCGCTCAAATGTGGACGGCATCGGAAAGTCCTTCTTATAGTAACTCAGGATGGTGTCCAAAGATTGTTGATCCACCTTCCATTAATTTCAACTGTGAAGGAATCAAACTCGTGGCTCTTATAGTCTACTTGGCCAAACTACCAAACCGCATGCTAAACTGCTGGATTAGTGAGTCAAGGAAAGGAAGGAAAATGGCAAACCTATAAAGTACTCTTTTGGTGTGTCTGCAGGTATATTATTATTTCTTTGAGTTTGCCTTCCACAACACCTATGTGTAACTAATGATGTGAGGTTTGCCACCTCTGCCATTCGCATTGCCTTTCTGGATACAGTTATCATCATGATCGTTTTCCCTTGCAACTGATATGGTTCCTTTAACATGTTCCACCATCCAGTAACCTTGCATAATATCCAGCATGAAACCTTGGGGGCTTCCTGCTCAATCCAATCCTATCTCAAAAGAAATCAACAACGATCTGGAAGCACATAATGAATGCTGGGTCTGTGATACGCGTCATCAATACATGTGATTTGATTCAGCAACAGCTTTCCCATCAGCAGCCTTGAAGCAATCAGCTCCCTAGAATGTGAATGGGATGGGCTCATACATTTCATCAAATACCTGTATATGGTGATCTTATCGGTCCACCTGGTTTCGCAGAACATTTTGAACTTAGACGTTCCAACATGTGGTTACACCGACTATTGGTCAAGTCGCTCTGATGGTTACCATGCCCAAGGAGGTGCTGTAGCTGTGTCGAATTAGCTGACTCCAATGATAATTGAGGTAACACTGGTCAACGAGCGCATTATGAGACGAAGGATTCGTCACTCCTTGGGTGTCATTTCCCTCGTCTCTGTAAATGCTCCGACTGAGGCGAGTGATCTCACCGTGAAGGACGCATTCTAGGCCATGCTCAAGTCTGTGGTTGATCAGTGCCCCAGGCAAGACACACTTCTAGTCCAGGGATTTCAATGCATCGACTGGAACTGATAGGGATGGTTATGAGACGTTTGTTGGTCCCCATGGGTCTGGAACTGTGAACCTGAATAACACTCAGTTCCTTGACTTTGCAAGAAGTCATGGACTTAGGGTGGCTGGTTCATGGTTTCAGCGCCCACAAGCTCATCGCTGGACTTGGTATTCCAACGCTGGCGGTGTGGCAAAGGTGATTGACTATGTGCTCACAAAGCTGTGTGTCAAGTCCAGCATCTTAAAGGGATTTTATGATGTTATTGCAAATGGCCTGATCAGTTCTACTCTCGCAAGCAACAAACTCCCCTAAGTGCTCTACTGCTTGGTTCTTTAGTGTATAGCGTAATACGAAACCGAGTTGCTCCCAGTTGCTAGTGTCAGTTACTTCATCACACTGTATTCCGTAGTATGGCCCAGAAGCCTGATGCTTTACTTCAGCCACTATTTTTTGCTGGACTAACTGCTTTATTCAGAACAGGAGTTAATTTTGAGATGTTTTAGATGAATGTCGGTGGCATTCTTTGCACAACTCTTCACATGTTGTTCCAAGACATCATCTCCGGCATCCAATATGGCTGTCAAACCATGTGACCTATCAATTATTCCTTAACAAACTTGTACACCCATGGCTTGGGGAACATTTGTGTGAAGTTTCCCCTCGATTTGTGGAGCTATTCTGGAGAACAATTTTTTTTAATAGGTTTTAGGGTAAATCCAATATGGCTGCCAAACCATGTGACCTATAATGTCATATGTGTGAAGTTTTTGTTCCTCCTCATGCATAGGTGGTCATATATATAAAGTTTCGCCTCGATCTTTTCAGCGACTTCAGAGAAGAAGATTTTTGAAGGTTAAAAAAAAACAATATTGCTGCCGAATCACATGACTGATGACATCATCAAACATTTTTCTGTGGACCATTTTATCCCTAGATGACCCTCAAAAATTTTCATACTTATCAGATGTAGCATTCGACGACATATGTAATTATGACGTCATAATGAAGGCACCGATGACGTCATATAAAAAAATCACACGTATTCCTCATGAGGAGTGCTTGCTGTGTGCCAAGTTTCAATTTTTTCCTTGGTGCAGTTTCAGAGATATAGAGGTCCAAAGTTTTTCTGTGATTCCAACATGATGCCACACCACGTGACCTTTGACGTCATAATTATGATACAACTTTCTACATGAGTAATCGCTCTTACGGTGAAAATTTTGTCTCAATCCGACAAGCAGTTGCGGAGAAAAACACTAAAATTCTGTACGGACAGACAAACACACAAAGAAACAAACAAACCGAGACAAACGCAATGCCCTTTCCTTCGGCAAGGGTATCTCGAAACAAGCAAGAAATCACCCCATAGAAAAAAAACTATCCAGATAATAAGGATTGTAGAAATGCTAAAGCAATTTGGGTTAGGACCACACCTATACCTGGGGCTATTAAATATTTCCTTAATAAGTTTGTAAAAGGGATTACACCAAAAACAACAGTATCTTTAATTTCCGGAGTAACTGAGTCCCATAATCCAGGAAATCTATGAAACAGAGAGGAGTGAGCAGCATTGGTCCTTGTCTGCTGGTGCTGAAATTTCATCACATCAGTATGTGTAGGATTGACAGATATGACATTATCAAGGAATAATTCAAATTTGTTGTACAAACATTTAACAACAAAAACAATAGTGAGGAAGTGCATTCTGTTTTTTAAAAACGGCAGACCTAACTGGGTACACCTATCAGAGGACTGTATTAGATTGATGGAGTTGATCAATGGAATACAGTATTTCATTGATAGAGTTGAAAGAAGTTCTTCTAGACAAACAAAAGTTCTTCTAGGAACTTTTCTACTAGTTCTTCGAGGAGAGACAAACAAAAACGTGTAAAATTCCTTTGTACTCATTTTAAAGAATCTTGTTGAGTAGAGAGGGCAGGACACCAGACAGGGACAGCATACTCAAGTAAGGGTTAAACAATATACCTATATAAAACACAGTGTGTATTTGTTCGTCCCCCTTCATAAGGACGATTTAAGTCAGGTTTTAAAGGCCAATCTTTTAACATGACTGTGTGTGTTCATTCCGGTCTATTTTTCAAGATTAAAAAAAAACTCAAAAAAACACTTCATAAAAAAGTAATTACGTCTCTTCTATTGGAAATGTAGATGGTGACTTGCAACTGGGCCTCAAGAACGGTGTACAGAAGCGTTTAAAAAAAATAATAAATACATGGCACAGGGAGGTGAAATTCACTGCACGTGAAGTTTAACACATGCAGAGTAAAACGAGTGTTCATTTACATCCGCAGGATGTCGAATACATGAAGAAGACTAGAGGGGGAGCACCTCGGAGAGTGCAAAACCTCCGCCGCAATACTGCTGGTCACTCAAGTGAACTTATATCTTATTCATTAAATATGTCAACATGCTGACAGTTATAGTTCTTTCTCCAACATTTTTTTGGGGGGGGGGGGGAGTTGGAAATCACTTAAAACATGTAGAAATGCAAAAAAATAATCGAAATTTTGTTGAAAAAAAGTTGCAAAAATTTTTTTTCTCTAACAATTTTTTTTTTGGGGGGGGGTTGGAAATCACTTAAAACATGTATAAATGCAAAAAAAAAAATTTTTTTTTCTCAATTTTTTTTTGGGGGGGGGGGGGGTTGGAAATCACTTAAAAACATGTAGAAATGCAAAAAAAAAATTTTTTCCAATTTTTTTTTTTGGGGGGGGGTTGGAAATCACTTAAACATGTAGAAATGCAAAAAAAAATTAAAAATTTTCTCTGACAATTTTTGGGGGGGGTTGAAATCACTTAAAACATGTAGAAATGCCAAAAAAAAAATCTTTTTTTTGGGGGGGGGGTTGGGAATCACTTAAAACATGTAAAATGCAAAAAAAAAAATTTCTTACAATTTTTTTTGGGGGGGGGGGGGTTGGAAATCACTTAAAACATGTAGAAATGCAAAAAAAAAAATTTCTTTCTAACAATTTTTTTTGGGGGGTTGGATTAATCACTTAAAACATGTAGAAATGCAAAAATATATATATATTTCTATATTTTTTTGGGGGGGGTTGGAAATACTTAAAACATGTAGAAATGCAAAAAAAAAAAAAAAATTCTCTAACAATTTTTTTGGGGGGGGGGACCAAGTCCAAATTTAATGGCATGATCCTTGGACCATACCTAACCCCCCCACCAAGTTCGTCGAAATCCGTCGAGGAGTTTTTCCGTAATACTGTTCACAAACAAACAAACAAACAAACAAACAAACAGAAAGGGTGAAAACAGTAACCTCCATCCATCTTCGAATATGGCGAGTTAATAAAAGCACACCTGACGCAAGCTCGAAGCTTCAGACTTTGCACGCTCACGAGCTGTACGGTCGAAACGAAACGCCCAAGATGAAGAACATAAGATCACATTTGTACATCCATCCTTTGGGACCATACTCTGTGCAGAGCGTTGGTGCTGCCTGAGCAGTCTCTTTGGCTATTGGGCACAATCCTGGACGGGTCACCACTCCGACACAGTACACCAGCATGCTGGCACTCATTTTGCCAACTTCAGAAGGATGACAGGCAGAGTCAACCCCACCTGGTATTAATTCAACAGCCAAGGGGATTTGAACTCAGGATGTGAGGTCCCAACCCCACCACTCTACCCATTTAGCTAACAACAAGCATACATTTGTTCATGTTGTGTTTTAAAATAACGCTTCCTGCTGCGAAACATAATATCTTAAATCTTCCAGTCTGAATATTTTGAATAAAATAATTCCAACCCGTCATTTTGACGGGCTTTTATATGAGTATAACAATAAAGCGTAGTATAGTGAGAATTTTCGGGTTTCTTGACTTGATAACTCTCCCGAAGAAACCATGAAGTCAGGTAGCCTTGGACGTAACACAGTTAATGTGCTGTTTTCAGCTAAGGTCTCTGGAAATGTTAACACCAAGGTACTTGTAACTGTCAACATTGTCTAGACTCTAGACCAGCGTTTCTCAACCTTTTTACCCTTGTGGAACCCTTGAAATAGTTTTCATGTCTCAGGGAACCCCTGCATAAAAATTATTATATACCATTATTAATATCTAGCTCTTTTATATTTTTATCGTAGTTCACATGGTAAATATAATATATTTTTTTCGGATACCTGGTTTAAGGAAAAAATGACCCTCTTTTTGTCAAATTTATTGGCAATGAAAAAAAAAAACATACTGCTCATTTATGAGACCTCTCACCGAGGTTTTAATTCACAAAAGAAAAATCTGTAAACACACAAAAAATATACATAAACAACCAATATCACATACGTATAACACATATAAACATAACGAAAGTATATAACTATTACAATAACTTATCGTGATGCACGATGATACACGAATCGTCACTCGATGATACACGAATCCGCCGCGTACAGGACGTCCACTAACCAGTGAGGGCGGTTTCACACTGGTGCCATATAAGACATCGTAAAATACATTCCTTATGGTTGTTATAATTGTAAAATATGAGGTTGAAGCCTCTATTATATAAACAAGGAGTTCCAACAATATGCCGTACGTGTATAGTAAAATTACGAATATTAAATCAAACAAAAACTACTCAAATACATTAGCCTATTTATTACTGTTTCTCACGGAACCCCTAGTGACCTCTTGCGGAACCCTAAGGTTCCCGGGGTACCCCGGATGAGAAACACTGCTCTAGACTCTAGACTCTAGACTCTAGGGTATGAATGCCAATTTGATAAGTTGGTTTTGGTGGATTTCTAGAATGAGAAATGGATCCAAGTTTACATTTATTTGAGTTGAGAACCTTGTTATTTAAATTACACCAAGATTGTGTGTGCTGCAAGTCATTCTGGAGTACCACCTCATCACTGTGATTTCTGATAATTCTGCACAAAATAGCATTGTCAGCATATTGTTTGAGATTAGACAGAACACAAAAGGACAAATCAAACGCAAACAAATTGAAAAGTAGAGGAGCAACTACAGATCCTCGGGGTACACCAGAATGGACGACAGCCCAATCATAATGAGTTATTATATATTTAGTCTTTAGAGTGTAAATTTTTTTTAATTACTGCACGAGACAGTTTCCCACATCTTCAGTATATACACCTCAATACATATGATTTTAAAATCGCTTTTGACAGGGGGGGTTGGGGGGCCTGAATCCCCCCTCCCACCTGCCTTGGATCCACTGTTGGTATATGTTAATGTTAATGTTAAGTTAATATAATGTTCGCCTTTTCTCTTATAGGTATGAGAGTGTGAACACTGTGAGAATAAAATGTCAGACCAAAGTAACTATTCGGTTGAAGAACGTGCGGTCATGAGCGTGTGGGCTCACGAACGACCTCACACAGGAAAGACGATGGCTGATATTCGAAACGACTTTGAAAGAAGATTTCATAAGGATGCTCCTCCCAAAGTGACGGTACTAAGGTGGGAACAAAAATTGTTTGCAACAGGGAGTGTCAAAGATAGATCAAGAAGTGGACGGCCATCAACAAGACAAGAACAATGTGCAGATGTTGAAGCGTCTGTCATTAGGTCGCCCAAAAAGTCACTGCGGAAAAGATCCTCCGAACTTGAAATACCCCTGTCAACAATGTATAAGCACATGAAAATTGACCTTGGCCTGCAATCATTTCGGCCGACATTTGTTAGTGAATTGAGCAATAATGATCTGTTAAGAATATGTGAGTGTTGTCAACGTTTGTTGCAGGTATTCACCACTATTCCCAAGCCTGGTGTTGGCTTACCGGTTAAGGTGGCTGGCTTGAGATCTTAGGTTCTTGAGTTTGAGCCCCTGTTGTGCCATTGAAATAGCATCCTTGACTCAGCCTGTCATCCTTCCGAGGTCGACAAAATGAGTACCAGCTTACTGGCAACAGGGGGCAATTGATGCATCAGTGTCACAGCTGTGCTTCCAGAAATGATGCAACCAGCAGCCCCAAGCTGCATATGAAACAAAAAACACAATTCCACAGCACTGTAAAGTGATGTTTCCAGTCGAATGTGCCATCTATCACAGCTCAAGGGAATGAAACATTTATTTCTGTAGCAAGAAGAACCCACATTATCACGAAGAAATGGAACATCACCCACCACACATGATATGGGCAGCTGTGTTAGCGAGACATGCTTTTGGCACATTCTTTTTTGAGGGCACAGTGAACAACCAGTTATTTGACCATGTTACGATAATGGTTTGTGCCTCGACTGGGGATTTTGTAAATGATCAATCCTGCCTGGTTCCAACAACATGGAGTACCTGCCTATTACACTATTAGAGTTTGGGGGTACCTGAAAGAGGTGTTTCCTGACAGGTGGATCGGTTGAGGATCAGCCATTTTCCCAGCACCTCTGGCATGGCCTGCAAGGAGTCCCGATCTCTCAACATGCGACAACTCATTATAGGGTTTCATAAAGGAAAAAGTATCCAAACAGTGATATATGTCAACAGAAGAACTGAAGGACGCTGCACGTGATGCGTTCGCAAAGTTTACTCCAGCATCGCAACGTCAGATGTCACACCGAACCTGGCGACATATCATTTTGTGCTCTGAAAATGCTGGTGCACATACTCACTTATGAGACACGTAACAATGTTTACAGTACATATAATACTTTGGTTTATGACAATAAAAGTTTTGTGTACTCATAGTTTACATTTATACCTCTTGTGTGTTCATTATATTAATTTATCAAGTTCTGCAGAAGAGGTAACGTAACTTTGTAAACACCATACCATTTGACCCATCATGCCTGTGTGACATCAAGACCCAGTTTATCCAATGTATATATGGTATATACATTTCGTGTATATATGTAGATATATATATATATCATATATGTATATATATATATATATATAATATATATATATATATATATATATATATATATTATATATATATATATATATTATATATATATACAGGGTGGCCTGAAAGTCACTTTACCCCTTCCCAGTGAAGCATTGTTCTTGAACTCTTTTAATATACAGGTTTTATTGTACAGTACTTACAATAATTAATTTGTCATTTTATCTGTATGTGCTTCATCATTCTTCTGAGTCAGCGTTTCCGCATACCCGAGGGGGCGAGGGCAGAGGGAAGGGACGGAGGAAGTGCGAGAAATTTATCAGGGGTAAAGTAACTTTCGGGCTACCCTGTATATATTGATGTTGACCTGACTGATGTTGACCATGTAATCTTTGTCTGTTTGACAGAGTCGCCAGGCCTAGGGCCTCTGGTTGGAGGTGACGCTTTGGTGTAGGACTATGTCCAATGGAGATTATGGAGTGCTTGTCACACTCCACATGTTCTGGTTTAATGGTTTGCATAAGCGGGAACAATTGTCTGGTGGCAGACAGTGGTTGTTCTTTGCGGATTATGCGTTTTACCGTGTGAGGCATAATCCTGGTAATGCTCACCATAACATCAGGAGTATATCTGATGTTTAAACGACGAATGTGGTCATCATTGGTTATATATTTATCGATGTGCTGTGCTGATGAGGGCAAATAAGCCCGAAATCTGGATAAGCGGCTCCGTTTGATGTTTAACTGATGTTGACCGTGTAATCTTTGTTTGAGAGTCGCCGGGCTGAGGATTGGAGGTGATGCTTTGGTGTAGGAATATGTCCAATGGAGATCGGGAGTGCTCGTTCACACTCCACATGTTTCGACATATATATATATTTATATTCAACAAAAGGAGCAACTCTAAGACATCATGTGCATAAATTATGCCACCAAGTTAGGGTTAGGGAGTGTGATGTATGTATCTATATTAAGTGTGTTTGTGTGTCACCTCCATAACTCCAAGACCGTGAAACTTAGCAGCCCAAAACTTTGCGTTCATATTATGGGAACTACAAGGGAGTGCATAATCTGGAAACTTGCCCAGAGAGAGATAGGCTTACGTTGCTCACGAACAACGCCTTCAGACCCGATGAAGAATAAGCATCAATTTGTACATTCCATCTTTGGGTACCATATTGCTCTTTGCAGGAGTGCGTTTGGACTGTCTGGGGCCTTGAGCAGTCTCTTCTTTGGTAGTTGGGGTACACAATACCTGTGACGGTGTCACCATTCTACTTACCGACACAGTAAGATGCGCTGCCCTTACCCACAATAGCTGGACTATCCCATTTTGCCAACTTGCAGAGGATGACAGGCCACGAGAGTCAACCCCAACCTGGTATTTATAATTCAAGCTCAGCCAACGGGGATTTGAACTCAGGATGCTGGAGGTCCCAAACCCCATTCTACCTACCATTACTTAGCTAACAACACAGCCATACATTTGTTCATGTTGGTTTAAATAACGCTCCTTGCTCCTCCGGACAGCATAATTATCTTACAAATCATTCCAGTCTGAATATTTGAATAAATAATTCCAACCCGTCGCTCATTTCTGACGGTGCTTTATATTAGCTATAACAATTAACGAGTAGCTATGGAGAATTAGGTGGTTCTATGACTTGATAACTCCACGAAGAAACCGATGAAGTTCAAGGTAGCTTGGACGTCACACAAGTTAATTGCGTATTTTCAGCTAATAGGTACTCTGTGGAAAATGTTAACACGCCAAGACGGTACTTGTAATCTGTCAACATTGTCTAGACTTCTTAGACCCAGGCGTTCTCAACCCTTTTACCCTTTGGAACCTTGAAATAGTTTTCATGTCTCAGGACCCTGCATAAAAATTATTATATACCATTATTATATCTAGCTTTTTATATTTTTATCGTTAGTTCACGATGGTAAATATACATATATTTTTTCGGATACTGGTTTAAGGAAAAAAATGACCCTCTTTTTGTCAATTTAATTGGCAATTGAAAAAAAAAAACATACTGCC
The DNA here is from genome assembly GCA_035128595.1 of Eptatretus atami. Lineage (NCBI taxonomy): Eukaryota > Metazoa > Chordata > Myxini > Myxiniformes > Myxinidae > Eptatretus > Eptatretus atami. The sequence continues at coordinate 11,341,945 of CM068966.1, read as the reverse complement.
GCATTTATGAGACCTCCCACCGATGGTTTTAATTCACAAAAAAAAATCTGTAAGACACAAAAAATATACATAAAACAACCCATATCACCATACGTATAACAAAATAAACAATAACGGAAAATACGTATTAACTATTACAATAATTATCGTGATGCACGATGATACACGAATCGTCACTCGATGACTACACGAATCCGCCGCGTACAGGAACGGTCCACTAACCAGTGAGGGCGTTGTTTACACTGGTGCCCATATAGAACATCGTTAATACATTCCTTATGGTTGTTATAATTGTAAATAATATGAGGTTGAGCCTCTATTATAATACCAAGGAGTTTCCAACATATGCCGTACGTGTATAGTAAGAATTACGAATATTAAATCAAACCAAAAACTACCTCAAAAAAATAATTTAGCTATTTATTTACTGTTTTCACGGAACCCCTAGTGACCTCTTGCGGAACCTAGGGTTCCGGGGTAACCGGATGAAGAAACATGCTCTAGACCTAGACTTAGACTCTAGGTATGATGCCAATTTGATAAGTTGGCTTTGTGGATTTCTAGAATGAGAAATGGATCCAAGTTTATCATTCATTTGAGTTGAGAACGCTTGTTATTTAATATTACACCCAAGAGTGTGCGCTGAAGTCATATCTGGAGTTAACCACCTCATACTTGATTTCTGATTAATTCTGCACAAAATACATTGTCAGCATATTGTTGAGTTGACAGAACAAAAAGGACAAATCAAACGCAAAAAATTGAAAAGTAGAGGAGCAACTACAGATCCTCGGGTAAACCAGAATGGACGACAGCCCAATCATAATGAGTATTATATATTTAGTCTTTACAGTGTAAATTTTTTTTTAATTTACTGCTCGAGACAGTTTCCCACATCTTCATTATATACACCTCAATACATATGAGTTTTTAAATCGCTTTTACAGGAGGGGGCTTGGGGGGGGGGCTGAATCCCCCCTCCCACCTGCCTTGGATCCACTGTTGGTATATGTTAATGTTAATGTAAGTTTAATCATTAATGTTCGCCTTTTCTCTTATAGGTATGAGAGTGTGAACCTGTGAGAATAAAATGTCAGACCAAAGTAACTATTCGGTTGAAGAACGTGCGGTCATGAGCGTGTGGGCTCACGAACGACCTCACACAGGAAAGACGATGGCTGATATTCGAAACGACTTTGAAAGAAGATTCATAAGGATGCTCCTCCCAAAGTGACGGTACTAAGGTGGGAACAAAAATTGTTGCAACAGGGTGTCAAAGATAGATCAAGAAGTGGACGGCCATCAACAAGACAAGAACAATGTGCAGATGTTGAAGCGTCTGTCATTAGGTCGCCCAAAAAGTCACTGCGGAAAGATCCTCCGAACTTGAAATACCCCTGTCAACAATGTAAAGCACATGAAAATTGACCTTGGCCTGCAATCATTTCGGCCGACATTTGTTAGTGAATTGAGCAATAATGATCTGTTAAGATATGTGAGTGTTGTCAACGTTTGTTGCAGGTATTCACCCTATTCCCAAGCCTGGTGTTGCTTACCGGTTAAGGTGGCTGGCTTGAGATCTTAGGTCTTGAGTTTGAGCCCCTGTTGTGCCATTGAAATAGCATCCTTGACTCAGCCTGTCATCCTTCCGAGGTCGACAAAATGATACCAGCTTACTGGCAACGGGGGCAATTGATGCATCAGTGTCACAGCTGTGCTTCCAGAAATGATGCAACCAGCAGCCCAAGCTGCATATGAAACAAAAAAACACAATTCCACAGCACTGTAAAGTGATGTTTCCAGTCGAATGTGCCATCTATCACAGCTCAAGGGAATGAAACATTTATTTCTGTAGCAAGAGAACCCACATTATCACGAAAGAATGGAACATCACACCACACATATGATATGGGCAGCGTGTTAGCGAGACATGCTTTTGCACATTCTTTTTTGAGGGCACAGTGAACAACCAGTTATTGACCATGTTACGATAATGGTTTGTGCCTCGACTGGGATTTTGTAAATGATCAATCCTGCCTGGTTCCAAAACATGGAGTACCTGCCTATTACACTATTAGAGTTTGGGGTACCTGAAAGAGGTTGTTTCCTGACAGGTGGATCGGTTGAGGATCAGCCATTTTCCCAGCACTCTGGCATGGCCTGCAAGGAGTCCCGATCTCTAACATGCGACAACTCATTATAGGGTTTCATAAAGGAAAAAGTATCCAAACAGTGATATATGTCAACAGAAGAACTGAAGGACCGCTGCACGTGATGCGTTCGCAAAGTTTACTCCAGCATCGCAACGTCAGATGTCACACCGAACCTGGCGACATATCATTTTGTGCTCTGAAAATGCTGGTGCACATACTCACTTATGAGACACCGTAACAATGTTTACAGTACATATAATACTTTGGTTTATGACAATAAAAGTTTGTGTACTCATAGTTTACATTTATAACTCTTGTGTGTCATTATATTAATTTATCAAGTTCTTGCAGAAGAGGTAACGTAACTTTGTAAACACATACCATTTGACCATCATGCCTGTGTGACATCAAGACCCAGTATTTCTCAATGTATATATGGTATATACATTCTTAGTATATATAATCAGGGTGGCCTGAAAGTCACTTTACCCCTTCCCAGTGAAGCATTGTTCTTGAACTCTTTTAATATACAGGTTTATTGTACAGTACTTACAATAATTAATTTGTCATTTATCTGTATGTGCTTCATCATTCTTCTGAGTCAGCGTTTCCGCATACCCGAGGGGCGAGGGCAGAGGGGGGACGGAGGGAAGTGCGAGAAATTTATCAGGGGTAAAGTAACTTTCGGGCTACCCTGTATATATTGATGTTGACCTGACTGATGTTGACCATGTAATCTTTGTCTGTTTGACAGAGTCGCCAGGCCGAGGCCTCTGGGTTGGAGGTGACGCTTTGGTGTAGGACTATGTCCAATGGAGATTATGATGCTTGTCACACTCCACATGTTCTGGTTTAATGGTTTGCATAAGCGGGAACAATTGTCTGGGTGGCAGACAGTGGGTTGTTCTTTGCGGATTATGCGGTTTTACGTGTGAGGCATAATCCATGGTAATGCTCACCATAAACTCAGGAGGTATATCTGATGTTTAAACGACGAATGTGGTCATCATTGGTTATATATTTATCGATGTGCTGTGCTGATGAGGGCAAATAAGCCCGAAATCTGGATAAGCGGCTCCGTTTGATGTTTAACTGATGTTGACCGTGTAATCTTTGTTTAGAGTCGCCGGGCTGAGGATTCCGGTTGGAGTGATGCTTTGGTGTAGGAATATGTCCAATGGAGATCGGGGAGTGCTCGTCACACTCCACATGTTTCGACATATATATATATATTATATATTTTTATATATATATATAGTTACACAAAAGGAGCAACTCTAACCTAAAATGTGACATGACCTGACATCATGTGCATAAATTATGCCACCAAGTTAGGGTTAGGAGTGTGATGTATGTATCTATATTAGTGTGTTTGTGTGTCACCTCCATAACTCCAAGACCGTGAAACTTAGCAGCCCAAAACTTTGCGTTCATATTATGGAACTACAAGGGAGTGCATAATCTGGACTTGGCATTTGGCTAAATTTAAACACTCCTTTTGAATATAATTAACATATTGCCTTCATGAATAAAGGGCTTTCTCTGAGCTC
>CM068966.1:11326133-11338217 GCA_035128595.1 Eptatretus atami | reverse complement strand
AACTGCACCTTGCAGGGGTCTTAGCTGCCATTTTGATTCGGCCTATTAAAATGCCTTGCCATGGAAGCACGATCTACTCTCACAGACTCATTAATGTATAAAATCAAAATATGATTTCGGATTTGAGGATCGGATCTCGTGTACTAAATAAGTGTTGAAACCTGGAGTGAAATCTGAAAATGTTAAGAAATTACAGATTCTAATAACTAAGCATATAAGTGTATTTATTTGAGGAAGGCTGTGCTTCCACATTCTCCATATTTACACACAAACATGTGAAATTGCCAAAGCATTAAACTTCACTTTTCCTACTGTTCCAACAATTATATTGAGTGATGAAAAGATTAAAGAATATGCCTGAAGTGAAACGTCATTGAGTACAACAAAAACAATTTTAAAGCAGACGAAAGCTCCTGTGGCGCAAGCAGTGGGCGTAGCGACTGTGGCTCTGTTCTCCATGTGGAAATCCCAGGAGTTTGAAAGGCAAAATAAATTAGAATGAGTAAAGCGAACTACGAGTTCAAGAGAGAATTGAAAAATGTTTTCAGTGGCGACAAAGCAATGTATCCCCACTCCACGGCAGGATAGCTGAGAGGTACGCACACTTGCTCTAAGCTGTCTAGCCTGGGTTCGAATCTCAACCCAGCTAGAAACTGTCATCCCAGTGTTTCATGGGCAGGGTGATTAATCAATGTGTGTGCCGTCCCTTAGATGGCCATTAAACTGGGTGTCGCATCTTCCGAAATTATGTGTTGGACATTAAAGATCCCTTTGCGGTGTCCTTCTTGAAGAACAGGGGAGCTATCTCCGGCATCCTAGCCAAATTCCAAATTCCTGCTCGAACCTGCAGGGCCACTGCATCAGGGCCACATCCTCAGTCAATAATGATACTTGTGGCCATGTGCCACACAGGAAAAAAGGAAGACAACCAGACCCCGATGTATAGTACAGTATTTTATTGTAATAATTAATTCATTTACTGTTTGAAAAATTTCTACTCAATTGGGAAAATTAAAAAAACAAGCGATTTTGATCAGTATACCTGTAAAGATAGTTGTTTAGAGAGTGCGTTCCAATTGTCTGACAACAAAACAGATTTGAAATATCTTTTTCACATGGTCAACTATACTATATGTGGGCTGCTCTAGAGTTGGAACACCAAATAATTTACATGTTCTGGCCCTTGATGGACCAAAAAGCATTACAATATGTTCAGTTCCACCCAAAAGCATAAGATTAATCTGTTCAATTTTGTTTATATTTCTGTTCAATATTTTTACAGCTTCATAAATAAAATGTTTGTCTCTAATAATGTGCTTCATTGTGGTAGTACCTTTGTGGGAGGAGGGATGGAATGGGTAACGATGGATGGAATGGGTAAAGAATGTGGAACGACCTTTTCGTTGACTGTTCAATCCCACTCTACCCTCCAGGGCTTCAAGCAAGCGGTGCACCACCACCTCTTCATTCCCCATCCCTACCTGCGATCTTTCCTATCCCCAATTACATCTACCTAACCCAACCCTCTTAATGGTGGGTTACTGTGTTTCCTCCCCGCTCCCTCCTCTGTCTCCTCTTTTCCTGTATCGTTATCAATGTATGACATTCACAGTGATGCGTGGTAGAAGATCAGTTCCTGTTTGTTCATTCCTTTGCTTGATGCTTAAAGAGGGAAGAGTTGATGTTTAAGACAGGATCTCAACCAGTGGTATTAGTAACCTGCACAAAATTGATGGCAACTTGAGTAATGACAAGTAGAGGTCGATCGGATCCATCACCCTATTACATCAGCAACATAACTCATTTGGCAGATGTTCATTATTTTAGCTCACCTGTTCGAAGAACAGAGAGCTATAGCGATACCCCCGGCTGTGAGTCATGAGCGTGAAAATGTTAAAGTTTTTGGTGCAAGTTATTTTTTCCTTTCTAATGTTTTTATCTACCACACTTTTTATACGCCCGATATATATATATATCGGGGCGTATTATGTGATACCGGTCGTCCTCTGTCTGTCTGTCCGTCCGTCTGTCCGTTCCTTTCCGCACTCGAACTCCCAAAGTTTTCAACTTTCACGTTTCATATTTGGTACATAGGTACAGACTGTGGAGACGGTGTGTCGTGACATACGTTCGTCATCTAAAGTGGTTGCCATGGCAACCAGGATGCTGTTTTCCATGTAGTAGCACAATTCTGTATATACCTTCTTGTTCGGGCCGTTATTGTGCTCACTTGCGCTCTTGTTACTGATTACAATATACAAATACATATATTGCTTTAAAATTATTTGGATCAGACTTCACTGCAATGCTTTATAAAAAATATTAATTATTAGACGTCTTTTAAAAACGATAAATGTATAAACAGGCGAGCATTGGGTGGCTTTGACACCAACTCTGGTTTTTACCTGCCAATGAAATGATCCCAAGCGTATAGCAAAAATGGTTAAATAACATGGTGACAGTAAAGTGGCCAAAGGAATATGTAGCTACAACTGGACCAGCCCAAAAAAGCAGAAATCATAATTGTTTTTTTCTTTTTCTTCTTCTTCAAACAAAGGTGTCAAGGCTCATGGAAGAATGGAACAACAAGGGGCAAACGATCAACAGATACAGTGTGGGGTGAAGGGTAACCGGAGAGCAAGTACGTTTGGATACACTGCAGTATGAGGAGAGTTACAAGTGGAAGTGGGACAGGGTCTCAGCAGGTGTAGTAAAGTTCAGAAGCAAAAGTGGGAGAGACCATGAGGTGGCATTGGGTGGCGGTCTGACATCCTGAACGGAAGAGCACAAGACAACAGACTCAAGAACAGGATTTAACTTGCAAGAGAAGAGGGGATGAATGAATAGAGGGGAGCATTCAGTTTTGACTTTGGGATCACAACAGGTTTTGGGATTCTGATGGAACATGTATATCTTGTAGGGGCAGAGAGGGGAGAGGGCAGGAGGAACAAAACTAAAATGTAGTCTTCAAAAGAGTGTAAGGCTGCACAAACCTGCTGTGGTGAGCAAGAAGCACATCCTGAGACCCCCCCCCTACTGTCGTGAAATGCCAATGACATGGAACGCCTTGGAACAATGAAGCCCAACTTTTTCTTTTTTTGTGTGCAACACATGGCTGCAAGTAGCGTCATTTGCTGGGATGCGGCTGTGCCTTGGATGTAACACCCCCTGTAGGTTAGGGCTGGGATTTGGAATTTGTTCAGGGTGCTGGCAATAGATCGCCTACTCTTCGCGAAGGATACTGTAAGATCTTTAATGCCTTCCAACTAATGCTGGCAGACGGGACATCCGGCTTAACGTCCATCCGAGGACAGTACACACAATGATGCTCTCCCTGCTGCGAGACACCAGGATATCAGTTTGTCGCTGGGCCGTGATCCAAACTCAGGCAAGACGGCTCAGAGGTGAGTGTGCCAACTTCGAGGTCAGCCTGTCAGCCCACCACAACTATGCCTGGTGTTGGCTTAATGGTTAACATGGCTGGCTTAAGAACTTAGGGTCTTGAGTTCAAGCCTCTGTCGCACCGTTAAATAATACCAGATGGGTTGACGCAGCCTGTCATCCTTTTGAGGTGGGCAAAATGAGCATCAGCTTAGATAAAACAGTGGGGCTCAGCTGTGCTCCCAGCAATGATGCAACCAGCAGCCACAGGTTGCATATGAAATGATAAACACAACTACGGTTTGTGCTTTTGAAATTGAGAATGTCAAAAGGAAACCAAACAATTTGACTGAATACAAGTCATTTGGATCTATAATAATCATATGTTGATAAGATGGGAGCACAAAATAGAGTGTAATGTTCTGCGTACAACAAACAGAAAACTCATGTAAAAATACTTTGACATTATTAAACTTTTTATTTTATATTATTTTATTGTGTATATGATGAGTTGATGAAATCCATTGTCCTCGGCATTCCTGACCCTCACAGCAAGGCATTTTACAAGAAATGTCAATTGCGTTTCTTTGTGATCACTTTTATTTTATAAGATTTCAGACAAAATACAGTAACAATAGGTTTATATGTTCTAAATGCAAACATGACTTGGGTGAGTTCCATCATGTCAAGTCCTTTCTTCGAATTATTCGAATCAACCTTGCAAATCCCTTTTACCATCTTTGTCTAATTCTGCACCCATTCATTGAATAATCCCATTTGTCATTCAGGTATGAAGGTTTTTGTTTAAAATCGAACTTGCTCATGGTTATACACTCCTGTTCGTCTATTTGTCTCCCGCCCCACCGACAAGGTCCGAAATGGGGGACATCAAAATGAGCTCCGTCCGACCGGTCGATCATCTGTCCATGTACTTTTGTGTACGTGATATTTCAAAAAACTGTTGAACATTTCGCTTTCATCTTGCAGGTATCTGTTCCTCATGACATTATCTCAACCTGATTAGATCACGGCTGTGATTGGCTCAATTCTGGTACTATAACAACCATCTCAGTAACTCGGCTTGGTACGAGATATTTCAAAAACGGTTCAGGATTTAGCTTTCATATTACACAAATCTATTCTGAGGGACCTGGAGTATCAGTTCCTTGTCTGTTTGTTTGTGAGCAGGTTATCTCAAAAGGTTATGGACGGATTTGGACGAAACTTGCTGGACATGTTGAGTGTGTCACAAAGCCGGATTGATTCAATTTTGGTGTAGATTCAGATCCGGATCCAGATACGAGAATTTTTAAAGTGATTCTTCACCATTGAGAGGAGGAGGAGATTGGGACCATACTCCGTGCAGAGCGTTGGTGCTGCCTAAGCAGTCTCATTGGCTATTGAGCACAATCCTGGACGGGTCGCCACTCCGACACAGTATACCAGCATGCTAGCACTCATTTTGCCGACCTCGGAAGGATGACAGGTCGAGTTAACCCCACCTGGTATTAATTCAACAATTGAGCGGGATTTGAACTCAGGACCCTCGGATCCAAAGCCCGTCACCCTAACCATTAAGCCAACACCAGGCATGCCATTGAGAGTTGGGGCCAAAAAACGATATATAGCACAATATCTCAAAACGTTTTGGACGAGTTATAACAAAACTTGGTGGATGAGTTGTGTAGGTGACAAGAACAAGCCGATTCGATTTTGGTTCAGGTCCGAATCCAGATCCGGCCTATCATTGTGATACAAATCGTAAGTAACCTGGACATGCTGGTGGAGGTGTGCGATCTACCGAGTGCAGGTCGAGTTTATTTTGCTTTTTCCTTGTCCGTGCAACGTGATTATTAAATGTCCCGCTTAGTTTTTCTTCCCACCCTTAAACAGGATCTGGACCATCACCTTGCATGTGCTACATACTTCCTTCCTTCCACCTGATATTCACAGGAAATTGAAATTCATGTTAGTTTTTCATCTTGCTGTTTCGTTCTCGAATTTGTTGCCCAGGCAATATATACAGTATATGTAATTGTTTTTTGCTCAAGCTTTGACTTTTTTTTTTCAAAATGTACAAATTGACCATCTTCTGTCATGAGATGTTGAGACGCCGAGAGAATGTTTCTGTGGCTGCAGTTGTAGTCATTTAAACCTTTTCCCATTTTACTGGAAAACAACATTCAGGCATCTCGTTTAAAGGCAACTCGTACATTACATGTCAACAAGCACAGGCATTTAAGCAACAATGTCTATTTCATAATACTGGGGTTTTTTTGGACAGAAGAGAGGTGAACAAGGACGAATTGCATGGTTATATTAAACATGTCCATTGTGATTGTAGATCTGAAAATGTCGAGGTGAATCCAAGAAGTTTCACATAAACATCACAAACCCTTTTGATGGAGCCTACGCCATCAGTGTTAAGTGCCATTTCGAATGAAATAAATAATAAAAATGCTGTATTATATATTTATTGTGTGTGGAAATAAAATGTAGAATCTATGCAGAATATGAGACTCGTATTAACACTCTTGTGATATCTCTTATGTGTCCCTAGGAGTGGCACGTAACCCTCCCTTAGCCTGCTGCACTTCACTCAGATTGACCATCGGACGCTGCGGAGATGCAGATGGCCTTTGGTTTGGAATCTAGAAAAGAAGAAGTTATAAAACATTTACCAACAGCAATTTTCACTAATTCCACAAAAATACGTATGAATTCAACAAATATGTGTGTATGTAGAAGGAACGATAGTCTTGCTTGTGAAGGCTAGTGTGTTGGTCTGCATCAGTGGACAGGTAGACCAATGATCAATGGAAGGTTGATCGAGCTGTGTTTAGCTTTCTAACTAACTGTTGAGGGAAAGAAAGAGAAGCTGACTTTTTCGGCCATTAGTCCTTCATGGGGGAAATAGAGCTTCTCTTTTTGTAATGCAGCTCAAATAATTTTTTTAACTCAAAAGAGCCTTAACGTCCAACAAAGACCAGTGATGGCAGACGGGTCGTCTGGCTTAACGGCCTTTTGATGGATGGTGCACATAGCAATGCATCGCAGTAAATGTGAAACACCGGAGTGGCAGTTTATAGGTGGGTTGAGATTCCAACTCAGGCTAGACAGCTCAAAGACGAGTGCACATACATCCTCTAGGGCCAAGGCTACATCCTGACAGGCCCTTTCTTTTTCAAACACAAGCAAAAACTAAAATGTATATTTTGGTCCCTCAAATTTGGAGAATGAAATAAATGATAGCTTCATTCATTTAAAAGTGTTTATCAGAACACTCGTTTCTCAACTGTACCTTTTCCTGGGATTTTTTGTTGTTGTTGGAGATCCATGCTCACAATGTACTTCAAAAGATTGTTTCTCTAATCCCCTCCCACTCTTTCTACTCTCCTTTCCCACATTCTCTCCCCTCTCTTCTCTCCCCCCTTCTCTCTCTTGTCTCTCCTTCCTTCCTCTTTTTCCTCTCCCCTCTCCCTCCCCACTCTCCTTCTTATACTCTTTCTCCATCTCATCCCTCTCACCGCATCCTCTGCAGTAGGTGCATTTTCGCTCCGAAGACTAGGTGGGCGACCACCAGGCTTGAAGGCCCCCATCGGAATATTCATTTTGCTCTGAAATGTAAGAGAACAAGGGAGTACATAGTCTTACTAATTAACTAGAAGGGCACTCTTCGGCATCACGATGTCACCAAATATGCCTCCAGCCACATTACCCCATCATTATATATACTTGTACCAAGTTGGAATTGAATCCCTGAACCCAGATTCAAATCATTATATAATTCTGGCTGCCAGGCCATGGCCATGCATCAGATCAGGTTGAAATTTAAAACATTTTTGACTCGTCACTACTGCATCATAATTGTGACGTTTCATGTTGATTGATGAAGTGGTTCAAGAGAATTTTTTTAAAAAAGATTCTCATTCAATTCAATATGGCAGCCAGTCTATGTTATCTATTAATTGTTCGTGAAAACCCTGGTATCCCCAAGGATTGGGGAACGTGTGCGTGAAGTTTCCCCTCGATCTGTCAAGCCGTTGTGGAGAAGATATTTAAAGGTTTATTCTTCAAAAAAATAATGGCTGCCAAACCATGTGACCTATGACATCATAGGTGAACGTTTTATTCCTCATGGATAGGCGATCATACATGGAAAGTTTCGTCTCGATCTGTTCAGCCATTTCGGAGAAGATTTTTGAAGGCTTTTACGTGAAAAAAAAAAATATGGCTGCCAAACCACATGACAGATGATGTCATAAATTTTTTCCCCCTCATACAATTTAGCCCTAGATGACCCTCAATTTTTTTTCATACTGATCGGATGTGGCATTCTACATATGCAATGATGACGTCATAAAGAGGGCACCTATGATGTCATAAAAATAAAATCACACTCATTCCCTATAAGGAGTATTTGCTATGTGCCAAGTTTCAATGTTTTCCTTGGTGCAGTTTCAGAGATACAGAGGTCCAAAGTTTTTCCATCCTTCCAGCATGGCTGCCATGCCACGTGATCTATGACGTCATAATCATCATTAAAACATTCTACAATGGTGAAAATTTCCTCTCAATCCGACAAGCGGTGCAATCCAATATGAAATATGTACACTTTTCAATTCCACAACGGTAAAGGAAGAATTATTAATCTCAATAATAATATGCTTGCTCATCCACGTCTGTGTCTGTCTGTCTGTCCGTAACATCCCGTTCCATTGATTGGACAGTTCGCCTGACTCCGCCCACTATTTCTTATTTCATGAAAAATCTTACGACCGCCATGTTGGTGCTTATTGCTACGCGAAGCCAAAGACTGCTCAGAGGTGTCATATCCACAATCATCATGCCATCCCTATAAGTTTTCCCTTCCAATATATAACAACCAAAGCAACTGTTAAACGGATCATCAAGCATCAAAGGGTTGGAGCCTCAATAGATATCAGAGGCCTTGTGAAGGCCACACTATGTATAGGCCTCAGGTTCAGTCCTTGTATTTCAGGCCTCTGGTGTCGGCCTATGGGCCAGTGCAATCGGAATCTATCCGAGCTATATGTAACCACAATATATTATATATATATGCATATTGGCAGTGGGCATGTTTTTGATTCAAGCCCAGGTTATTTTTATTTTATTTTTGTGGAGCAGCGCTCTGTTGCCTATACACTGCCCAAATAACTATATCTAACATTCTCTCGAGTAAGGGCTTTTCCTGTGGAGGGTCCACGGGTCCCTGCTAGGAATAATAATTAATCATATCAAGAGTGAATTACAATGATATTTTATTGATTCAAAATAGTATCAATAATATATAATCAAATAATTATCTAATGAATAATTAATTCCATTTTTATTGAATGATGATTATTATGCGAACCTCTTTAATCAACTATCTCAAGAGCTCAGGTTTGTTAGGGAGACAGAATGAACTGAATGAGTTACGGGAATTCAGTATAGACGTTGCCATTGGTAACCTGGAGGTATGCACACTCACATCTGAGCTATCTAGCCTGGGTTTGAACCCCAACCCAGGTTTCACCGGTGTGTATCGTCCCACAGATGGACATTAAACCGAACGTCCCATCTGCCAGCATTAGTTGGTGGACTTTAAAGATCCCACGGTGTCCTTCACGTCGAGTAGGCAAGCTATCGCCGGCACCCTGAATAAATGACAACTTCTTTTTCTAACCTTCATCTACATTCTACAGGGAGCATTGTGTTAGCGGAATATCCGCGCCCCGAGCAAATTATGCTACCCGCTGTCATGTGTTGCGTACGAAAGAAGAAAAGAAGATGGAGAGGTAGCTTTTCACATCTACACCACAACATGCATGCACATGCAAATCAAAATTCTCCACTCAACAGGATTTGGTTGTGAACCCACGATATAGGGGAAGTATTGGCGTTTACAGGATTGAAACTTCAATGATGGCACAGTACCAAACAGATGACCAGATTTTCCTTATTTTATCCTCTCTCCCCTCACCTATCACCCTCACTTCTTCTTTCTCTCTCTCTCTCTCTCTCTCTCTCTCTCTCTCGCTCTCTACTCTCTCTCCTCTCTCTCTCTCTCCTGGTGGTTTGGTTTCTGGCGCGGTGTCATGGCCGCCGTAGGCTCTGCTCTGTGTTGTGGTGAGATCTTAGTGCTTTTTTCCTCCCCCTTTATCTCCCCTTCTTTTTTCTCCCAACGTGATTTTGGAGGTTCTGTGTTTCTCTACCCTTGTATCCTTAAGAGAGAGAAAGAGCGAGAGCCGGCCTATTTGGCCTACTGCTTTGATGAGGCCTTGTAAATTGGTATTTTCTTTTTCTTTGCTTTTAATGCACTTTCCTTAGTTTTTAGTGATTGTTTTTTGTGTTTTTTATGTTTGAACCCCCCCCCCTTTGCTTTGTAAGCTCGAGCAAAGGGGGAGATAAAAGCTGATATGGTGGATACACACACTCGGTTTGAGGCGTTTGTATATAATTTAACAAGGAAGCATGGATTAGTGTGTTCCACCTGAAGGATTGCCACGAGACATTGTTTATCAGTAGGGAAAATAATAGGGAATCAAAATGTAAGAGCAGCATGAAAATGAATAAGAAATTGTTGTCTTTGTGTCTGATGAAATTTGTTCACGATGTTGTAGTTCAGGATTAACTACAGAGATGGTGTCTCTTATATTGGCTTCGCCAATGGATACCCATCATGAGAATTGTTATATCAAATGCACCCCCGTTTATACAATGACAAACTGATGTGTATTCTGTCACGTACGGAACAGTTGTGACGAAAATCTCGATGATTCCTTTAATGAGCAGAACGAACGGATTAAACATGTTATGAGTTTCCGACGCCAGGTTTATATGGTTCTCCGATCGGAGGTGATGCGCCGTGTCAACATTTCGTTTAAAGTTACTTACAAGTATGGTACAAATGTATGCGACTTCAGCCTCGTTAACATGTTTTAACTGCGGAGCATTTGGACATGTGAAAAGGTTTTGTCCAAAAGTATCTTGTGTAAATGTGGTGAGCAGGTCTCGACATGACTGTGAAAAAGATATTACCCCGGTTTCAAGAGTGGAGAATAGAGTAACTCCTAATACCCAGACGCTTCCTGTTGTTTTCGCACAAGAAGACTCAGGGTTTACTCCAGTTCCTAATCCTAAAGAAGCAAACATCTCAGCTTTAGGAGATAATGAAACCCCCTGACAACCCAAATGTTTGGCTATTGCTGCCTGTAGTGTGGAGATGGAGGAGTCCCGTTGCTGTGACAAGAAAACCAGATCCGATATTAGTAGTTCCAACACTTCCGTAAAAAGGTAGTTTTGATGAAGAATGTGAAGTTGAGGATGCACTCAATGTTACTCCAGGTTCTCCAAGCTGCATTGATACTCGGGAGAATGTTTTTGGATTGATTAATGAAGAAAATGATTTTCAAGGATTACTGTGCAACACTGGAAATTTGAAGATAAAGCAGCAGTGAGTGGCTGATGTTGATGGAAGCTCATTAGCACATCAACAGCACTTCCTGCTGACGAGCAGAATGGAGATGTTTCAGTCCTTACTTTCCCTTCATTGAACACAATCCCACTTCATTATCCTGATTATTCAACTAGCCGTGAAATACCAGCATCAGAGCAAGAAACCGAGGTTACTCTCCAGTTGAACTACGAGTACCAGAGTAAAGTTGAGGAACATTCTGGCAATCTTAGCGAGTTGCCAGAACCTGAAATAGTGACTGCTCAGACTGTTTATATGACCCAGGTGGGCCGGGTCTGATTTTTCAGATCAAATGATGAAGCTGAGGTGACTGAGTTGTCTCAATCTTCATCGTATCAGTCATACATAGCCCCACAACTTATTCTTGCCTTCTGATGAAACTATCGACATGAAATGTAGATCATAAAGATCACTTTCCTGATTTATTCTTTGTTCAAGCTGCAAAAGACATCATTAGGGCTGCTGAATTCAAGTTAACAAAGTCACAGTTTCATCGTCTTCGAAAGGTTGTTACAAAAGCGGAGCTGAAATTTCTCCAGCAACCGCTCAAGCCTTTGATGTTGTTGTTGTTGTTCGTCTTTCGGCTGTCCGTTAAGGGTCGCCACAGTGGATCATCCGTTATGATCCGCATACTGATTTGGCATAAGTGTTACGGCGGATGCCCTTCCTGACCGAACCCTGGTCGCTCTTACAGACACAGGATAAGGATTGGGTTTCGCAGCCTGATTCCAGGCTGCTCTACACACCTCTCATAGCCGGGCAGTGCAGAGCTCCCGTCCTCAAGCGCATCCTAACCAACCAAGCGCTCGAGTAGCCGGATTACAGGTGCACGCGCTACCGAAACCCGGATATAAACCGAAAGCCTTTGGAAATATAAACCTGAAAAAGAATTCATTTTTGGAACCTTAAATATGAACGGCGGAGGTGCAAGTCACAACCGCCAGGTTCAAGTGAAAAGTTTGATTGATCGTAAACATATAGATGTACTTTTACTCCAGGAAACGTCCATAACTGAAGATGTGGAGTATGATTGGTGTCGCCTCTTGAAGGGACAGTGCTTCTTTAGTAATTTGTCTTCTTCTTCTGGTGTGGCCTTTTTATTCAGACCTGGGCGGGAGAGCATCCTTTGCTAGACTTGACCGGTGGTACATATACTCGCATTTCAGGACTGCTGTTTTCTCTCCGTTTCACTTTCCATCCTTATTTTCCGATCATCATTTAGT
>CM068966.1:11305717-11323950 GCA_035128595.1 Eptatretus atami | reverse complement strand
TCACGGGTCCCTTAGTGGACCGTGGACGCCAATATTTTGACGGCTTGGGGTAGGGTTAATTGTCTCATTCCAATTTACCTAAGTACCCACGCCGTCTAACTACCGAGGA
Organism: Eptatretus atami; assembly: GCA_035128595.1. Classification (NCBI taxonomy): domain Eukaryota; kingdom Metazoa; phylum Chordata; class Myxini; order Myxiniformes; family Myxinidae; genus Eptatretus; species Eptatretus atami. Next base: position 11,323,841 of record CM068966.1, on the reverse strand, counting down.
AGCCACACCCTCGGCCGACTTTGTCTGAACCGAGTCGCTGTTACTGACTCGGATCCAGCATAACTGAGCGGGGATTACCAAAGCCTGCCGGACCAAATGAACAATATACAGCACAAACGGCCTCCCTATTTCTCAAGCCCACACCGTGCTGGGTCAATGATAGAAATGACAGGCAACGAGCTGGTACATTTAACAGGGGTTTATTTACAATAATGGAACGTCTACCAGCCAGACTTAAACCACGAATATAAAATGTACAACTGAGCAAGGCACTATGCCATTTCTACTTAATAGACGGGCTCCACAGACACACACACATCCATAAAAAATGGACTCTCACCGGTCTTATCTTCCTCAGCAGGAGGATAGTCAGCGGGGGACAGAGTCCGTGGTTATCCGCATCGTGCGGCTGCCGACCTCCCTTGGAGCCCGGATTCTTGGCGGGAAGTAGACCTCCGACCACTCAGCCCGCACGCTCCAACACAAAACACCCATGGATCGAACTGCACGCTCACTCGCACACAAGCGCCGAGAGAAGACCAGGACGAAGACAGGCGACCACACAAGTCCCCAGCAAGTCCAAACACACGGGTGTCGACGCAATGCAACTTTTCTCGCGCCACTCTGCTCGACTCTGCTGTTTGGCGCTTCTCTCCTCTTTCCTTGCGTTCGCTCCATTGCTGAGCGCGCGCGCGATGCCCTCGCCCCCTCATTGGCAAGGAAACCTCATGCCTTTTTTGGAGCGCACCCGACTTGAGGCGATGACAGCCCCGCCAGTCGTGTCTCGCACACATCACGTGTGGAGCCGTGTGGCAGACTGATAGGAGGATTTTGGTTGTTGTTATGGTATTAATTAAACTAAAAAATAACTCGCAGCGCACATACACTTTACAACCCATTAAACAATGACACCTTAACTAAAAACACAACTTACTCGAAATAACCTGAACTGCGATGCTGTTTTTGTGTCAAATGGGGCTGCATTATCGAACAATATCTTACTTTCAATCATTTTATCAGAGTCTTTGATGCTTGGCCAAGCCTTTCGGGGTAGTCGCCACAGAAACTTATGCTACATAACGATTTTTGGAAAACCCTATTTACAACCTTGTTCCTGAAAATCCAGAAGCCTACCTTATCAACACTTTATTGCAGCAGGCAATAAAATACTACAACCCCACCATGATCCGGTTGGGGAAAACAGTTCGGAGATAAGATATGACAAAATATCGTAAATAGGACATCGCAAAATCCAAGAGAAATTGTGAAAAAAGTTCTCAACTCTTGAACTAAAAGGAATTCAAGAAAAGGTTTGACAACATATTAGGTTCTGGTTACATTCGTAAAAAATCAGAGAAATAACACCCAATTATCAGAAAAAATATTTCAGAATAAAGTAAAGACTAACTAAACCTGCGACTGATTCCTCTCGGACTCTCCATTGAATGATTGCAAAAGCTCCTCTACCTATATGGAACTCATTCTAATTAAGCAGGTCAAAAAGGAACTGCAATTACAGTGGAGACATCACGTTGGGCTATTCTTTCAATTAATTTTTAAGTAATTCTCCAATCCGTGTCTGCCCTTTCTGCATTTGTAAGAGGAGTGTTCCCAATGCATATGTTACTGTGCATAGGCTTGCATTATTTCATCCTATGCTGAACCTCTGGCAAATAAAGAAGCAAATTACCTCTCATAAGATTGTTTATTTTTGGGTGGATAGAAAGTAAACTCAATTTGTTCTATATCTCACAGCAAAAATGTGATCTTTATTTATTCCAGGAAGAAATTGAAAGGAAGCCGATTGTGATGTGCAATGTATGGTTTTTTCAAATGCTTAATAACAGCAAGGATGAAACTTGAATTTTCCTTTTTCAAAGGTGAAAAGAGTGTTGATGACTTTTAAGTAAGTCTGTTTCCATGAAGGGGATTGCAAATTCATGAGAATGAATTTATTGATTCCTGAGTTTTTTTTTTTGATATTTGGAATGATTATTGAGTTTGAGTTTATTGTTACATTAAATTGTGTAAGTTATAAGTAGCTGCTACTAAATATATCTTTTTCACGACTGCGGCACACATATATATATATATATATTATATTATTGTTGCGAATTTCCAGCGCCCGTCGGCGTCGATCGCACGCGACTCGAACCGGCGACCTGGCTCGCTCACCGACGGACAATTAAGGTCGTGACCTCCCGGTCACGCCGATCCAATACAAACGGTGGCTTCGACCCTCACCACAACGTGCCAATGGCACCGCGCGTAGGAAGTTGTTCGCCAACTCGACCACCTAAGTACTCCCAGGATGGTAAACCGGGCGATCGTACCGTCGCCCAGTTCGACTCCGACACGATGCGCTTGGCGGCCGTCCGTATAATGGATAACCGAGCGTTGTTATCGTCGCCTTCGACGTTTAGAATATTCTGGGCTTTTGCACCCACTCCGAACACCTTACGTAAGCAGGATCGGAGTCATGAAGAAAAGACGAAGCCGAAACGGAAAAAGCAGTTCACACAATCACATATTTCGCGGCACACGGACACACCTATAGACTTATTTACAGCCACAATTAGCGATTGCACATAATTCACATAGAACAAGAAATGCACTTAAAAGGATTAAAACCTACATACACGACACATGTACCACTTTTCAGTTACTCACCTACAACACGGCGCCACAACACCCAATTCACAACCGACAGCAAAGAAAATACCCCTCACAGGCAGGGATCAGACTGCCCGTGGGCCTAATGCGCGTGGAACTGATGAGCGCCAGCTCCACGAACCGAAGGGTCCTACGCTGCGCCACTCCGGCGAGCCGCAGAATGTGCGCTGCAGCTCGGTTTCGTGGGCACTGCTGGTGCTATGGAAGCGGGGCCCTTGTCCGCACTCTCTCAAGCGCGGGGGATAAGGGGGAATTGGTGATGCTCTGGAGCGGAGATGGCTGCTTGCTCGTCGTCCCGGACTGCCGACCTCCAGTGTCCCCTCAAGGCGCGACTCGCCTCCGCTGCCGTTTCGCCCCGCAGCCTCTGCCCCACTCTTGTCACACAACCGCCCACCGACACTGCTCAGCTCCGCTCCCGAATCTGCCTCCACGTCGCAACTCGACTCAGCTCCACGATACTGCTCGATTCGACTTCACGCGCTCGCCTTTTTTTCGCTCGGGAACCTCACACATGCAAATTCTTCGGATCAAACGACTCTAGGAACAGGAGCCACGCTCGACGATTGAGGAGAAAAAGGGGCGTGTAATCATCCAGATCCTCAATGCATATGCCGATTTTCGTCAGGCAGCGTCTGTAGGCGGCCAAGCGCCCGCGCTTCCTGATTGGTGGACTCAGAGTGGGCGCGTAGCATTCCTGATCCGATCCGTCCTCAGAAAACCCGCCATCTGCACTCCGCGTCTCGCGTGATCGCTGAAGAACCCATTCGCCTTTCTCTCTCACTAAGTGGTGTGGAATGGTCGTTATGTGTAGAATTGTGTGGAGTTTTTCCGGGCGGTGTTCGACGCCATGGTGCTGTTTGGAATGGCTGGATGTAGTTTGCGGTAGCGTTGGTGAAGGTAGTTTTTGCTGATGGCGGTGTTCGTTGTGTGCGTGGTGGCTCAAAACAAAGGTAGAACAGAAAAGCCTAACTCAAAGGATCGCGAGTCCCGAAAATCACATTAATCCCTCTATACAATGGTTTGGGCTAAACTACACACTATTAAGAAATATATTCATATCCACTACGGGAACCTTTATGTGTTTGCGAATTTCCAGACCTTACAATTATAAATATTATATATATATATATATAATTATATTATTTATATTGTTTTGTAATAAAAAATCAAATCTCTGTCTCCTTCTCTTCTGTCTCTCCTGTCTCTCTGTCTCTCTGTTCTCTTGATGTACATTCACCTGTCATACAGTTATACTAGGTGATGGTGACTTTGGATATTGAAGTCATTTATTGGGTTGGTGGAATAAGCATACCGTGTAGCTCTATTTAGGTGTTTGAAACTTTGTTTTGAATAGGGTGAAGGCTAATACTTCTCCAGATCATGAAAGGAAGGGCCTGCCAGCTTCTGATGCTGTTCCGATGAAGCAGTGTATGGATTAATTAACCAGGGATGAGCTATGGATCAAAACCTTTTGTGAATAGAATTAAAACAAGAGGAACTTTGTGTCATTACTGCCTGAGCTTCGCGAGGAAAGTTGTCTGTCCCCATGTGACAATATTCAGGTTCTTATTTGGCCATGAGCCTTGTCCAAATTAACACGTAGTCTCTTGCTGTCCTTCCAAAGGACTTGTATACTCATCTGTGCATTTATCGAATCAATACCTAGGTGTGATGATAACAAACTGTAACCGAAGAAGATTTCTCTTAAGTCTCCTGAGTGTTTCCTTCCGCATCCCTCCTGTTCCACCCATCTTCTGCTTTTGTACCCAATCCTCCCCACTACCCATTGTTCGTCCAATCCTCCCTCTATTTTTCGTTCAACTCCATATTGCCAGCCTGTTTTGGCTTAATGGTTAAGAGTGCAGGCTGGGATCCTGTCCTGTAGGTTGGCAGGCTTGGGATCCTAGGCTCCTGTGGGTGGGCAGGCTAGAGATCCTAGGCCTGTATGGGCAGGCCGGGATCCAGGGGTTCTGTAGGTGACAGGTCTTGGACCCAGGGTCCTGTAACGTGGCAGACTTGGGATCCAATAGGGTCCGACGGTGCAGGCTTGGGATCTAGGATTGAGTTCAAAATCCTGTTTCCTGTTAACTTAATACCAGTGGGGTTGACTCCGCCTTGCAACTTCTGAGGTTGGCAAAATTGATGACAAGCTTGCTGGGTATGAATTGAGCCTTTCCTAATGATTCTTTGTTTGAGGTATTGACGTCCAGGATTGTGTCCAATACCCAGCAGACTGCTTAGCATCACCAATTCTTCTGTACAAGTATGGTGTCAATGGATGGGATTTGGAAATCCACTGTTGGCCTTTCCCACCACTCTCCTGCGCTTTCCTTTTGTCCTGTTGCATCCTAGCCATCAGCAGAACAAGCATGGCAACGACTACTATACAAAGGCTGAAATATAGCCTTCAAGCGCTCCAACCTACTGACTTCAGTGTGTCCACTCACTGGTAATCGGACAGTGTACCTCGAAAACAGTGAAAGGCTTCTCCATTCGATAAACGAGCAAGCAAACTGAACCTTAAAGTACAATTCCCATTTTATATAGTACTGTCGTTTTTGTGTTCCTGTTTTAATTGAACAAAAGTGGAAATGTGCTTTCAGTTTGGGTTTCCAAGTCAAATCGGTATTGTTGTACAGGTGGGTGTTTTCCTGAGCACGAGAACGTAGCAACAATACGTGAGACATCAAGGTTACATTCGCACACCAGAAGGTCCTTATATATAGAGCCTGTGTAAGTAGCTGAACAATTTGACGGTGTCTATTTGTGAATTAGCATCACAGCAACTCACTCCCAATTAAACTTTATTGGTCCCACTAACCGGATTACACACACACACACACATTTCGCTCCATTTGCTGTGTTATTACTCACATTAAGAATTCAAACAACAAATGTGATCACCTATGGTGTACCTTTCAGTGTACCTGATGACAAGCAAATTTTCAGAAATAAATCAAAGCGTACCTTTAGTACAAACATTCTGAATATATCGTCGATATAAATGAAAAGGAGATAGAAAACGAAAAAGTAATCAAGGAATCACTCGTGGAGTGCGCAACAACTCCGCTACACAATCCGGATCCACCACAGAGAACTATCTGGCCTTCATTACATTTTTGAATATCATGCCTATATGTCGTTACGTCCCCATCTCAATGTGAAGAATCATTTAAAAATTAATAACCCTCGTATCCAATCCGATCGGATCTCACAAAATTGAACCATTCTTCCTAGTACACACCCAATATGGTCACCAGTTTCCGTTCCGAATCGTCACAACTTTTGAGAATCGTGCTATATGATCTGTTTGGCCCTTATCTCCCATGGTGAAGAATCACTTAAAATAATTAAATAAACTCTCTGTATCACATCCGGATTCGCCATATTCACAAAAATTAATCAATTCTTCCTATCACACACCAATAGTGTCCACCAGTCGTCCGAATCCGTCCAGCAACTTTTTGAATATCGTTGCTATATATCTGTTTGCACGATCTCCAATGGTGAAGAATCACTTTAGAAAATTAAATAACTCTCGTATCCACATCCGGATTCGGAATTCACAAAAATTGAACCAATTCTTCTATCACCCACAATATGTCCACCAAGTTTCGTCGAATCCGTCCACAACTTTTTGAGATATTGTGCTATATAACTTTTGGCCCGTCTCCCAATGGTGAAGAATCACCTTTAGAAAATAAATAAACTCTCGTATCCACATCCGATGACTTCACAAAATTGAATAATTCTTCCTATACACACCAAATATGTCCCCAAGTTCGTCCGAATCGTCCACAAACTTTTTGAGATATTGTTATATATCTGTTGGCCCTCATCTCCAATGTGAAACTCACTTTAAAAATTAAATAAATGCTCGTATCCACATGCCGATTCGAATCTCACAAAATTAAATCATTCTTCTATTTAAACACCAATATTCACCAATTTCGTCCGAATCCTCCACAACTTTTTGAGATATCGTCTAATAAATATCTGTAGGCCCGATCTCCCAATCGTGAAAGAATCACTTAAAAAAATTAAATAATTCTCGATCCATCCGGATCTCGAATCTTCACAAAATGAATCGATTCTTCTTCCACACACCCCAATATGTCCACCATTCGTCCGATCATCACAATTTTGAGATATCGTGTCTATATATCTGTTTGGCCCTATCTCAATGGTGAAGAATAATTAATAAAATTAAATAACCTCTATCCACATCCGGATCGATCTTCACAAAAAATTGTCCAATTCTTCTGTCCACACACCAATAGACACCAAGTTCGTCACGATATCCTGTCCACAACTTTGAATATTCGTGGCTATAGTTAATCTGTGTGGCCGATATCCAATGAAGAATCACTTTAAAATTAATATTCTCGTTCACATTACGATTCGGAATCTTCACCAAAATTGAACCAATATCTCCTACACACAACCAATATGTCACCCAGTTCGTCCGAATCTCCACATACTTTTTGGATATCTCCTAATATTATCGTTTTGGCCCTATCTCTCAATGGGTAAGATCACTTAAAATATTCTCGATCCGCCACGATCTCCACCAAATGATGAATTCTCTTGTAACACACCCAACCTGTCCCACCAAGTTAAATGTATTTTCTGCAACTTTTTAAGATATTAATGCAAATATCGTTTTGGCCCGATCTCTCATGTGTAAAAGAGTACGTTAAAAAATTCTCGGATCGCGGATCCGGTTTCAACCAAAACTATATTCTCTTGTCACACACCCACGTCACGAATTTGTCCAAAATCATCGAACACACTTTTTGAGATATCCTTTCAAAGTCGGACAGACAGATCATATAATTTGTGCGGAGTTAAAATGATTACGATACAACCACTTCCTTTGGAAGATGAAAAGTGCTTGAAACAAATGGTGTGTCTATATGGGCTCTCAGTGATAATCGTCAGACACATAATATGACTCTGTGGTGCCAGAACGTTGTGACACCTGGGCGGGGGTTCTACACCGCAGAACTTTGGACCTCAACACACAATGAACAAAATTGGATCTGACAGGTGACCAATTTGTACGGACACGGCTGAAGTTCATTGCTCTCCAGGTTATTTTACTGGAAACCGTCATAACAGACGTTGTATTGTGCCTTGTTTCAGCCTCCAAAGCCATCGTCGACTGCATCCTCCGTTGGGCTGCAATCTGTCTTCCATGCATGTTAACTTTTATCTTACGCAAGGCTTTCGTCCGCAGTTGAATGAAATGCTCCCCCTCTAGGCCAACCCTGCTACACCTGCTCAGCTAGATCCATGGAAACCAAGCTTTTCGATCATTGCGAATGTCCCGATGAAGCTGTAACCCTAATCATCGCTAAGCACTCGGTCAATTACTTTGTTTCTTCCACTTCTCTTGCTTGCACCTCTCGTCCTTTCCCGCCTTCTATCCACTCGCCCATCCCTAGGTTTATCAGCTGCTAACTTGTCTGCCATAACCCTCCTCCATTCGAAACTGTAAATCCAGATCAATGTTCACCTCCTCTATTCATATCCTCTCATTCCAATCCTCAGTCTTCAACAATCCTCTCGGATTTTCATAGACGCTCGCTTACTCAACGATCTCAGGTCACCACCACGCCATCCCATCCATGACATTCTACATCCGTCAACCTGCCCTAGCTCTCTCTTCCAATTTCCAGTTTTTCTTCCACTTCCTGTATGATAAGTTTCGCCATATCCATCTTGTTACCTGTTCCCTCATACGTCTCACAATTCCTTCCATTCTTTTCCTCAACCTCACTGTTATGCTGCTTTGCCTCATGTTTGTTGGGCTTGGGATCCTGAACCTGAGTCATAATCCACTAGCTGTGATAATACTTAGTTGGGGTGACTCTTCACCTTCTGAGTCGGCAAACAGTGCCACTATGCATCCTGCGTCTGATGGCGACCCGTTCCAGGATTGGCCCAGAGTACCAAGGAGATGCTAGGCAAGCACCTACAACGCACCTGCACACAAGAGTATGGTCCTCATGGATGGATGAACTTCCTGTTAACTAATCATCTCCTCCTCCACATTCTCCTCTCATTTTGTCTGTATGTTCCCTATCCACCCCTGTCTGCTTCACTTCTCTTGAACCTCGACAACGACACCAAAACAAACAACGCAGTAAGCCAGACAGTAACTTTCCACTTAATCACTCAATTCCTTCTTGCACAAAAGTCTGAATGAATCCGGAACCTTAAACACAATCCCCACACTTTCTCACTGAACATTCACATCAACAGAAACCCATACAAACTACCAATAAGAAACCATTTCCTCCCCCTTACTGAGGATTTTCAGTTGATGATGTTCGACATTTCAAGAGATCTGTTGTGGAGCGCAGAAACTACTGGACAACTATAAATACAGGTTATGGCAATCGGAAAATAATGCGTCTTATTTTAAACACACACCAGAGAACTATCAGTCGAGACTTGACTCGGAAAGGTTTTACTAGTCCCTGTGCTTGAAATTTGGAAGTCCAGTCAGTTGTTTCCTTTCACACAATCCAGGTTAAGTCGTGATCCAGATTCCTTCTCCACCACCTGAACATCACACTAACCTTGGAGAGGGGCCGTGTCGCCCGCTCTCCCTCACCCCCTCCCCATCAGATCCACATCCCACGGAGCTGTTAACAATCGAGAGGTTGTGGGGAGGGCAGAGAGCGCAAAAGACAGTCACTCCCACTTGTCGTTTCCGCTCTTCTCCCCTCCCCCCCAACTCCTATGTTAACGGTCGGTAATCGTAATATGGGGAGTAAGAGTAACCTAGAATGTCCAGCAGAGTTTAGTTAAGCAGATTGTTTTGTTGACTGATGACTTTTTGCACTTTGCTCGATCGTGGTTGGTGCGGAGATATATCGCACTCCCCAGCTCCTGTCCACCTATTCTGTGTTGTGGTTTTGCAGAGGTGTATCGTCATCTCCTCCTTTCCATCATTCTTGGTTGTGTTGTTTGCAGAGGTGTATCAATTCCTCTGGTCCATTCTATTCCTGTTGTGGTTGATCAGAGTTACCAATCCTCTGTCCACTATTCCTCACGTCTAATGATGAATCAAGCAGCTGAAGAACGTTGTTTACTGTGCTGGTTAAGGCTGTGGTCGATCTGCGTCATTGCGAAGGTAGAAAGACATGGATGAAACAACAGTACGTTCATTCAAGCACGCAACTTCACCCTGGTGAAAGCAAGGAGAACTGCGTGGACTCCCATTCTCCACTGGTGTTGCCCTACTCCCATCAATGTGAGCCAACAATAGTCTTTGTCGAGAGTACTTGAGTTTGAGTTCTACCAATATCTACCAACCAATAAAAAAACGGTCATCCTCCAGGTGCTTCGCAGGCATTGGTGTTGCATCAAAAAGTAGCAGACATCCTTCTGATGGAATGTGTAAGCCGGACGTCCTTGTTACTGGTATTGTATCAAGGAGGTGAAAGACCCACCGCTACCCTTCGAAAAGAATAGGCCATTGTGCCCACCCTTACCATATTGCTGCCTCTGCGCTCCGACGGTTAATGTCTGCAGGATGCTGACCTTAATTGACTGGAAGAAAAATTCACATTCACTTTGGCGCTGTTTCTTCACATCAAATCGAGCTCATGGAAGGATCTGCCACACGTATAATCGGACAATGACTACAACGAATATAGGAGAACGGAGAAATGATGGAAACACCAACGTGCGGGTTGAGTGGACAATAATAAGTAGGCAGAGACACAGGAATACAGAATTTGATACGGAACAAATCTCAATCATCCGAAAGTGGAAGAAAAAACGGAATATTGGAAAGAGGACGGGAGTTTTTTTTTTTTTTTTTTTTTTTTTTTTTGTTAGGTTAATGGGGTCAAAAAAAAAATCATGGCGGTGTGATGGGGATGATCTGAGATTCGTGTGAACACCTATTCTTGGAACACTCTGATGGAACGATGCGATTGATGAAAATTAATTAGTTCAGTGGAACCTAGTATTTTAGGTAGCTTCAACCACAGAAGGTGGTTTGAATGTGATCGTGTGGTGCCCTGTAAAACTGAGTGGGACAAAGCAACGGAAAAGAGCCAATACGCAAGACCAGAAAGCGATGCGTAATATACACAGAGTAGACCTACGAACTGGTGCTGCATGGCAAGTGATGAAAGTGCTAACATGTCGACTCCGCTTATCGCCAGGAGATTCTGAATGACCTTGAAGACCACCTGTCACACACCTAACTAAAGCAGACTCCTAACAGCGGTGCATGCGTGTTGTGGAGAGGTGCATCGCGCGGGGAGGGGCGGCGGAGGCAAGGGCGTCAAGCGGTAGCGGGACAGCGTTGGCAAATTCTCCGCGTGTCCAAACCAGTTTCAGATGAGTCTTACCTGCATCTAAATAGGGTCTGTCTCTCGTCGTTAATGTGGATAGCGATTCCACTGAGGAATCCTACCAGGCACATTGCCGCGTCCAGTGATGTTTGACACCGTCAACGTGGAGCGAGATCAGGCACGTTCGATCCACATGAATCAAATCAACGCTGCTCTGACTTCCAACCCGAAGCGATCTTCATCAGAAGTGAACATCTCGTTACAACTGGTAATCCTCTCAGTTGATAGCGGCCGACGTGCAAAGATTACAATGAAACATCCTCGGACTAATTAATGAGTCGTGGCAACTATCTATCCTGGTACGTCTGTCATCTCCCACAGCATAACAGGACAAAGCTTTTGGGTCCTTGTCGGTGAAGCGACCACCCAAAGAATGGCAGAAGTACGTTGAGTTTTGTTTGTCATCATGGAATTGACTGTAATGCCACACGACGTGAACAGACAGCATTGCAGATGCAGTGATCGCTTATTCAATCGCTATCTCATCCAGTCGTCGTGGATGGAAGCATCTCCTAGCGGTCATCCTGTGCAGCACGTACAGGTAACTGCTATTGCGAATCTGGCTAGCCACCAGCTCGGGATGAACATCTCCAGCCGCGGCTCAGGCCTGCGCACGTAACAGGTCTCCGCGATCAAATGCTATCTCAACCAGCTCGTGATGAACATCTCAGGCGGGTCAACTGGGCAGGCAGACAGGTATTCGCTATTCAATCGCTATCTCACCAGCTCGTGATGGATACATCTCCAGTCACTGTCAACCTGTGCGCACGTACATCGGTATCGCTATTCAATCGCTTAATCCACCAGTCTCATTGATGGATACATCTCAAGGTGGTCACCTGGCACCACGTAACAGGTATCGCTATTCAATCGTATCCACCAGCTCATGATGGCACTAGTTCCAGCGTCAATCCTGTGGAGCAGCGTACAGGTATCGGCTGATTTCAAACGCTGATCCCACCAGCTCGTTGGATTGAAACAGTCTCGCGAGGGGGTCAACCTGGGCACACTACAGGCATCACTATTCAAGTCGCTATTCCAACCACTCGTGCGATGACAATCGTCAGACTGTAACTCTGGTCACACCTACAGGTATCGCTATTTACTTCGCTTTACCACCAGCCTCGTGGAATGGAACATCTCAAGTGGCAACTGGGCCAGCACGATACAGGCCATCTGCTATTCATCCTTAGTCCACAGACCTCGTTGTGATGAACATTCTCCAGGCGTAAACATGGGCAGCACGTACAGGTTATGCGCTATTAATCCTATCCACCAGCTCGTGATGGAACATCTCCAGCTGCGGTTAAACATGCAGCACTACAGGTAATCGCTATCCAATTCGCTATCTTCACCAGCCGTGGATGGATATCTCCAGCGTTCCCTGGCAGCACGTACAGGTATCGCTATTCAATCGCTATCCACAGCCGTGAGGATACTATCTCGCAGGACTGTCAACCTGGGCATACGCACGTACATGTATCGCTATTCAACGTCTGCTATCCACCAGCCGTGGTATGGAACATGCAAGGTGGTTCAACTGCGGCCAGCACGTACAAGGTATCACTATTCATCGCTATCCACCAGCTCCTGATGGACTCGTCCTAGCGTCAACTGGAGCACGTACATGGTCTCGCTATTCATTGCTATCCACACTGGCATTGGAACATCTCCAGTGGTCAACCTGGGCAGCACGTACAGGTATCGCTATTCATCGCTATCCACGAGCTTCGTGGATGGAACATCTCCAGGCGGTCACCTGGCAGCACATACAGGATGGCTATTCATCGTATCGCACCACTCGTGATATCGTGAACATCTCCAGACTTTTTTTTGTTTTGTTTTTGTTGGTTCTTTTGGTTTCTGTCAACACTGCAGCTCGTACAGGATCACTATTATCGCTATCCACCAGCTCGTGGATGGATACATCTCCAGGTGTCAACTGGAGCACGACAGTATCGCTATTTCAACACTATCCACCAGCTCGGATGGAACATCTCCAGTGTCATATCCTGCAGCTCGTACAGTATCGCGTATTCAATCGCTACCAACACTCGTGATGAACATCTCGCAGGTGGTCAACCTGGGACACACGTACAGTATCGGCTTATTCAATCCCTATCCACCAGCTCGTGGATGAACAGTCTCCAGATGTGTCAACCTGGGCAACACGTACAGGTATCTGCTATTCACATTCGCTACCACCAGCTCGTGGATGAACATCGTCCTAGGTGGTCAACCTTGGACACGTACAGGTATGCTATTCAGATCGCTATCTCACAAAGCTCGTGATGGAAATACTTCCGGTGGCAACCTGGCAGCACGTACAGATCATCTATCATCCGCTATCCACCAGCCGTGGATGGCCACATCTCCATGTGGTCAACGCTGGAAGTCAGTACGAGGTATCTGTATCATCGCTATCCACCATTGTGATGGAACATCTCCGTGTCAATCTGGGCACACGTACAGTATCGCGATTGCACTCAACTACCAGCAGCTCGTGGAGAACATTCTCCAGGTGGTCAACCGGGCCAGCACGTACAGGTTATCGTATTTCAATCGCTATCCACCAGTCTCGTGGATGAACATTCTCCAGGGGTCTCACACTGGAAGCACATCACAGTTATCCTATTTTCTTGAACGGTTCTATGCAGCCTTAGAGATGTCTTAAGCACAGACTGTTTCCAAGGGACCACCACGTAGAGATCGACCCTCGTAGAACCAGTTTCCACATCCTGTGAGAAGTGGAAGATATTCACAGACGAGTTAATAAATTGTGAGTTGTTTTTTGGTAAATACCTACTCGTTTCTCATAACCTAATCAGTACTTACTTAACCTCTGCTCTTGTGCGGAACAATGATACATTATATTTGGACGTGGAACGAAAACGCTGCGTTGAGCAGAGAAACTGCTACATAACAACATGTCAGGGGAATCCAAGTGGGTGGGATGGGAAAAATGGGGGTGGATGGAGGAGGAGTAAGAGGCAAAAGGGGGGAGGAGGAGGGAGTGAGTAGGGAAAGGGGTTGGGAGTAGGAGTAGAGGGAAAGGGGGGTGAGGTGAGATGGAAAAGGGTTGGAGATGTAGTGGAGAGAAAAGGTGGGTGAAGTAGATGAAGGTTGGACGGAGGAGTGAGATATGTGAAAAGGTGTTAGGAGAGGAGTGAAGAGGATACAGGGGGGTGGGGTGGAGTGAAGATGCAAAGGGGTTGGGAGTAAGAGGTGAGAGGGAAGGTGGAAGGAGGATAGAGGAAAAGGGGGTGGGAGGAGTGAGTGAGAGGGAAAAGGGGGTTGGAAAGAGGGATGAGAGAAGGGTGGTGATAGAGAAAAGGTGTGGAGGAGGTAGTGAGAGGAAAAGGGGGAGAGAGTGAGAGGCAAGGGGGGTGTAGGAGGAGGTAGAGGGAGGGGTGGTAGGAGGGAGGAGGGAAGGGGGTGGGAGATGGAGTGAGAGGAAGGGGGGGGGTATGAGGAGTAAAGGGGTTGTTTAGGATTGAGGAAACCCACGTCGGAGCATATTTTAGGGAGTGAGGAACTGGTGCAAATTTTTCCACATATTTGGTATCTAATAAATATATATACTAAATATAGCATATATCATAAGATCCCTCTTCAAGTAGAATATTGGACGATATTGTGTGTACGATTCCACCTAGATCTTGTATAGCTGTAGCAGTAGTATCCAATTACGTGTGATATCCTCCATTAAGATGTGGCAATATGAAAAAAAAAGTTCCAAAGGTGAGTAAAGGAAAGATTGTTGTGTGGTGTGTGTGTGGGCGGGAGGATAGTACTATTGCATTGTTATTGGAGAAGTCTCCGAAAACTTTTGCTAAAGTCAGTGGGAGAGACAGAGATAAAAAAAAAAACGAGGAGGCGTGGTAGGCGCATACTTCATTCGGTGCAGCGGCTCACAATCACTTTTCCGACCTAACCGTTTTTTTTTTCATAATACAATTTAATAAAAAAGCCAATTATGCGATTAACCAAACTACGTGTCTGAGATAAAAGTAAGGTAATTCTGAAGAACATAAAAACTGTTATACAACAGCAGATTTTGTGGGTCATCGTTCTATATGCACTTAGACAGTGCGTTGCGGACGGACACTGGTGGTGTGTGGTTGGTTGTGGTAGGGTGGTAGTGGATCGCTCGAGACGCCCCCAAACGTAATATCCTTCGTGAAGTAAAAGGTTCTTTGAGACGGTGAGTTATTGTTTATCTGAACTGGTATAAAGCGATATTGTCAAGTTCACCTATTAAACGTATTGTACATAAATAATAAAAAGTCACGTGGTCAAATTTGGTTCAGTACCTGTTGGCGACGGTCATCATCATCATCGTCCTGTGGAGTGCATGCCAGCGATCGGCCTGTAGCATTTCGCTCATCATCATCCATCATCACTTAGTCATCACATCATCGCTGTATTCTATTTTGCCATCTATTCATCATCGTCCTGTAGTCCATCAGTCATCATTCGTCCGTGTAGTCATCATATCATCATCGTCCGTAGTCATCATCAGTCATCGTCCTGTATCACATCGATCATCGGTCTGTAGTCATCATCATCACAATCGTCCTGTAGGTATCATATCATTCATCATCCTGTAGGTATTATCATCATCGTCCCTGTAGTCGATCATTCACATCGTCCTGTTTTGCCATCATCATATCATCCGTCCTGTATCATCATCATCATCGTTCTGTATCATCATCATCACGTCCTGTAGTCCATCATTCATCAACGTCCCTGTAGTCATATCATCATCGATCCTGTAGTCATTATCATTATCGTCCTGTTGCCATATTATCACATCAATCCTTAGATCAATCATCAATCGTCCTGTTAGTCATCTATCTCATCGTCCTGTAAGTCCAATCATCATCATCTGTCCTGTTGCCATCATCACATCATCGTCCTGTAGTGCATCATCACATCGTCTTAGTCAGTCTATCATTATCGTCCTGTTTGCCATCATCACATCATCGTCCTGTATCATTGCCATTCTCATCATCATCGTCCTGTATCCATGCATCATATCATCATCGATCCTGTAGTCATTGCCACATCATCATCATCATCGTCTCTTAGTCATCATCCATCATCGTCCTGTAGTCACACATCATCGTCCTGTAGTCATTGCCATCTATCTATCGTCTCTGTAGTCATTGCATCATCATCATCATCCTGGTAGTTCATTTCCATCATCATCATCGTCCTGTAAGTTCATATCATCCATCGTCCTGTATCATCATCACATCGTCCTGGTCCATCTACATCATCGTCCTGTATCATTGCATCATCATCCATCGTCTGTAGTCATCATCATCATCGCCTTAGTCATCATCATCATTTGTTTTTTGGCTGGTGGTGTTATTTGTGTTTTGTAGGTTTTGGTTGTGGGTGTTTGTGTCTGGTTTATTTTGGATGATTTTTTTGTTTGTATTTGTTTGGTTTGGTTCGGTGTTTGTGGTGTTGGGCGGTGTTTTGTTTTGTGTGTGTGGTGGGGGTGGTGTGGTTTGTCTGTTTTGGCGGTGGTGTTGTTTTTGTGGGTGTTGTGGTGTTTTTGTGGCACAAGTGTGGTGATTGGTGTTTTTGCGATTTCAATCTGTTGGTTTTTTTTGTGGTGGCCATCATCGGCCTGTAATCTATTGCCATCAGTCACATCAATCATTCGTCCTGAATCATCGCCAATCAGTCTGTAGTCTTGCCATCATCATGCACGGTCCTTAGCAATCATCATCACGTCCGTAGTCCATCATCAACATCGTCGCTATCCCCCCCCCCCCCATTCCATCATCATCGTCTGTAGTTCATCATCATCATCGTCGTTGCCATCATCTATCATCATCGTCCGTAGTCATCATCACATCATTCTCTCGTAGTCCATCATCATTCATCGTCCTGTTAGTCATTGTTGGCATCATCATCATCATATCCTGTGTCATGCCATCATCATTCATCATCATTCCTGTAGTCATTGCCATCATCATCATTTCTGTAGTCACATCATTCAATGCTCTTGTAGCTGAATCCATCTCATCTGTCTGTATTCATCTATACAGCATCACGTCCCTGTAGTCATGCATCAAGTCAATCATCGTCCTTAGTCATCACACATCGCCTGTTAGTCATCATCTCATCGTCAGTAGTCATCATCATTCATCGTGCCTTTGCCATCATTTCATCATGGTCCGGTATTCATTTGCACATCATATCATCGTCCTGTTATATCATTGCCATCATTCATCATCAGCGCTGAGCATCGCTATCACGTCCTGTAGTCATTGCAGTGCATCATCATCATCATCATCGACATCGTCTGTAGTCATCGTCACATCATCATCGTCCTCTATCATCGTCATCATCATCGATCATCGTCCGTAGTCATCATCTCCTCTAGTCTCGTGATCATATCAACTCATCATCGTCTGTAGTCAGTCATCTCAGCATCGCGTCCTGTAGTCATCATATCATCGTCGCCCTTGTAGTCCCTATAATCATGCCTGTGGATCACATCCTGTGGTCCACGTCCTGTGTATATCATCGTCCTGTAGCATGGTCATCATCGTCATCATCTACATCACGTCTGTTCATCATCATCATCATCAATCGTCCTGTAGTCATCATCAATCGTCCTGTGAGTCACATCATATCTCATCCGTCGTGTAGTCATCATCCACTCATCATCGTCTGCACGTCATCGTCATTCGTATCGTCATCGTCATCCTGTCACATAATCGTTCCGTAGTCACACAATCCCCCCCCCTCAATATCATCGTTCCTGCTACGTCATCGTCACAGCCATTCATTCGTCCTGTAATCATCGTCTGTAGTCGCACATCATCTCCTGTCGTCAATCCGGTGTTCTGCTAACAATATCTGTTATGAGGTTGCCATATACCATTTTGTACATGCTCAAGGACCTGCAGTGCAGTAACCTTGATTCCAACCAATAATGTCACAAGTTGGAGGCCTTAAACAGCTGATTACCCCAACTACAGTTTCCCCCCCCCCGCCCCCGAGGAGGAATTGTAACAAAATCCTACACTGACTGAACACTTGCTCTGATA
>CM068966.1:11276659-11288937 GCA_035128595.1 Eptatretus atami | reverse complement strand
GTAAAAAAAAAAGATCACGGCGGTGGATGGGGGATGATCTGAGATGGTGGTGAACATCCATCTTGAACACCTGGATGGGAACGATGCGATTGATGAAAATGTGGAAGTTAGTTCAGTGATCCTAGATTTAGGTAGTTCAACCACAGAAGGGGGTTGATGGTGATCCGTGTGTGCCCTGTAGAAACCTGAGTGGGACAAAGCACGGAAAGAGCAGATGACGCAAGACCAGAAAGGAGGCGGTATAACACAGAGAGACCACCGACCTGTCTGCCATGGCAAAGTGATGAAAGTGATAGACTTGTCGACTCGGCTTCATCGCAGGAGATTCTAATGACCTTGAAGACCACCTGTCACACCACCTAAGCTAAAGCAGACTCCTAACAGGCGGGATGCATGCGTGTTTGTGATGAGGTGCATCCCTATGCGCCACGCAACTGCCCAACGTACGGACAGCGTTGTTGCAATTTCTCCGTGTCCAACCATTTCAGATGAGTCTGTACCTGCATCAAATAGGGGTCTGTCTACGTCGTTAATGTGGATAGCGATTCCACTGAGGAATCCACCAGCAGCATTGCAGATGCAGTCCAGTTGATGTTTGAACCGTCACGTTATCAACAGACGTTTCGACCACCATGGAACAAATCAACGCTGTCCTGACTTCCAACCCGAAGCGGATCTTCACAGATGTGGACATCCGTTGCAACTTGGTAACCTTCCAGGTTGATAGCGGTGCGACGTGCAATATCTTACCAATGAAACACCTGCGTGGACTAAGTTATGAGGTCGTGGCAACTGATCATATGCTGGTACTGTCTGTCATTCCACAGCATAACCAGGACAAAGCTTTTGGGTCGCTGTCGTGTGAAGCTGACTAACCCAAAGAATGGCAGAAGGTACCGTGTTGAGTTTGTTTGTCATCATGGGGAATGACTGTATGCCACGACTGGGAAGCAGAGCAGCATTGCAGATGCAGTTGATCGCTATTCAATCGCTATCCACCAGCTCGTGGATGGAACACATCTCCAGGCGGTCAACCTGGGCAGCACGTACAGGTATCGCTATTCAATCGCTATCCACCAGCTCGTGGATGGAACATCTCCAGGCGGTCAGCCTGGGCAGCACGTACAGGTATCGCTATTCAATCGCTATCCACCAGCTCGTGGATGGAACATTCCAGGCGGTCAACCTGGGCAGGCACGTACAGGTATCGGCTATTCAATCGCTATCCACACAGCTCGTGGATGGAACATCTCCAGACTGTCAACCTGTGCAGCACGTACAGGTATCGCTATTCAATCGCTATCCACCAGCTCATGGATGGAACATCTCAAGGTGTCAACCTGGGCAGCACGTACAGGTATCGCTATTCAACGCTATCCACCAGCTCGGATGGAACATCTCCAGGCGGTCAACCTGGGCAGCACGTACAGGTATCGCTATTCAAACGCTATCCACCAGCGCGTGGATGGAACATCTCCAGGCGGTCAACCTGGCAGCACGTACAGGCATCCTATTCAATTCGCTATCCACCAGCTCGTGGATGGAACATCTCCAGACTGTCAACCTGGGCAGCACGTACAGGTATCGCTATTAATCGCTATCCACCAGCTCGTGGATGGAACATCTCAAGGTGGTCAACCTGGGCAGCACGTACAGCATCGCTATTCATCGCTATCCACCAGCTCGTGGATGGAACATCTCCAGGCGGTAACATGGGCAGCACGTACAGGTATCGCTATTATATCGCTATCCACCAGCTCGTGGATGGAACATCTCCAGGCTGGTAAACTGGGCAGCACGTACAGGTATCGCTATTCAATCGCTATCCCACCAGCTCGTGGATGGAACATCTCCAGGCGGTCACCTGGGCAGCACGTACAGGTATCGCTATTCAATCGCTATCCACCAGCTCGTGATGGAACATCTCAGACTGTCAACCTGGGCAGCACGTACAGGTATCGCTATTCAATCGCTATCCACCAGCTCGTGGATGGAACATCTCAGGTGGTCAACCTGGGCAGCACGTACAGGTATCACTATTCAATCGCTATCCACCAGCTCGTGGATGGAACATTCCAGTGGTCAACCTGGGCAGCACGTACAGGTATCGCTATTCCATTGCTATCCACCAGCTCGTGGATGGAACATCTCAGGTGGTCAACCTGGGCAGCACGTACAGGTATCGCTATTCAATCGCTATCCACCAGCTCGTGGATGGAACATCTCCAGGGGTCACCCTGGCAGCACTACAGGATATGGCTATTCAATCGCTATCCACCAGCTCGTGGATGGAACATCTCCAGTGGTCAACCTGGGCAGCATCGTACAGGATCACTATTCAATCGCTATCCACCAGCTCGTGGATGGAACATCTCCAGGTGGTCAACCTGGGCAGCACGTACAGGTATCGCTATTCAATCCTATCCACCAGCTCGTGGATGGAACATCTCCAGGTGGTCAACCTGGGCAGCACGTACAGGTATCGCTATTCAATCGCTATCCACCAGCTCGTGATGGAACATCTCCAGGTGGTCAACCTGGGCAGCACGTACAGGTATCGCTATTCAATCGCTATCCACCAGCTCGTGGATGAACATCTCCAGATGGTCAACCTGGGCAGCACGTACAGGTATCGCTATTCAATCGCTATCCACCAGCTCGTGGATGGAACATCTCCAGGTGGTCAACCTGGGCAGCACGTACAGGTATCGCTATTCAATCGCTATCCACCAGCCTCGTGATGAACATCTCCAGGTGGTCAACCTGGGCAGCACGTACAGGTATCTATATTCAATCGCTATCCACTCAGCTCGTGGATGGAACATCTCAGGTGTCAACCTGGGAGCACGTACAGGTATGCTATTCAATCGCTATCCACAGTCGTGGATGGAACATCTCCAGGTGGTCAACCCTGGGCAGCACGTACAGGTATCGCTATTCAATCGCTATCCACCAGCCGTGGATGGAACATCTCCAGGTGGTCAACCTGGGCAGCACGACGAGGTATCGCTATTCAATCGCTATCCACCAGCTCGTGGATGGAACATCTCCAGGTGGTCAACCTGGGAAGCACATACAGGTATCCCTATTGCTGAACGGTGTCATGCAGCCTTATGGAGATGTCTTTGAAGGCACAGGACTGTTTCAAGGTGACCACCACGTAGAGATCGACCCGCTCGTAGAACCAGTTGTCCACCCACCTGGTGGAGAAGTGGAAGAATTCCCAGACTGAGTTAATAACATTGTTGAGTTGTTTTTGGTAAATACCTACTCGTTCTCAGTAACTAATCATGTACTTACTTATACCCTGCTCTGTGCTGGAACAATGAAGACAATTATTTTTGACGTGGGAACGAAAACGCTGCGTTGAGCAGAACTGTCTACATAACATACATGTGTCAGGGAATCAAGTGGGAGTGGGGATGGGGAAAATGGGGGTTGGGATGGAAGGAGGAGTGAAGGGAAAAGGGGGTAGGGAGGAGGAGGTGAGAGGGAAAAGGGGGTGGGAGGAGGGAGGTGAGAGGAAAAGGGGTGGGGGGGAGGTGAGATGGAAAAGGGGGTTGGAGGAGAGGAGGTGGAGGGGAAAGGGGTGGGGTGGGAGAATGGAAAGGGGGTTGGAGAAGGGAGTGAGAGGGAAAGGGGTTAGGAGGAGGAGGTGAGAGGGAAAAGGGGTGGGGGTGGGAGGTGAGAAGTGGAAAGGGGTGGGAGAGAGGTGAGAGGGAAGGGGGTTGGAGGAGGATGAGAGGAAAGGGTGGAGGAGTAGTGAGAGGGAAAAGGGGGTTGGGAAGAAGAGGGAGGTGAGAGGAAGGGGTGGTGGAATGGAAAGGTGGGTGGGGAGGAGTGAGAGGGAAAAGGGGGAGGGAGGTGAGAGGGAAGGGGTGGGGAGGAGGAGGTGAGAGGGAAGGAGGGGTGGAGGAGGGGATGAGAGGAGGGGGGTGAGGAGGGAGTGAAGGGGAAGGGGGGGTGTTATGAGGAAGGTGAAAGGGGTTGTTAGGATTGGAGGACAGCACGTCGGAGCATATTTAGGGAGTGAGGACGTGGTGAAAATTTCCATATTTGTGTATCTAATAAATAATAATATATATATAATAAATCATAAGATCCCCTTCAAGTGAATATTGAGCGATATTGTGTGCATCGATTCCACACAGATCTGTTATACTGTACAGTACTGTACCAATTTACGTGTGATATCCTTCCCATTAATGTGTGTGCAATATTTGGAAAAAAAAGTAGTTCCAAAGGTGAGAAATGAAGAGATTGGTTGGGGGTGTGTGTGGGCGGTGGAGATGAGATATTGATTGTTATGGAAGTCCCGAAACTTGTTGCATGTTCGAGTTGGAGAGACAGAGATAAAAAAAAACGAGGAGGCGGTGTATGGGCATACTTTCATTCGGTGCAGCTGTCTCACAATCATTTTCCGACCAACCGTTTTTTTTTCATAAACAATTAATTAAAGCCAATTATGCGATTACCACTAACTACGTGTCTGAGATAAAAGTAGGTAATTCTGAAGACATAATAAATGTTATCAAAGCAGATTTGTGGTCACGTTCGAATGCACTACAGTGCGTTGCGACGGACACGTGTGGTGGTGGTGGTGTAGTGTGGTAGTGGATCGCTGCAGCGAACAGATATCCTTCGTGAAGTAAAAGGTTCTTTGAGACGGTGAGTTATGTTGATGCTGAACTGTTATAAAGCGATATTTCAAGTTGTCACCTTATTTAAACGTATTGTACGTAAATAATAAAAAGTCACGTGGTCAAATTTGGTTCAGTACCCTGTTGTCACATCATCATCATCATCGTCCTGTAGTCATGTCCTCATTTCCCTTTGTCCTGTAGCTGGCCATCATCATCATCATCCCTGTTAGTCATCATCATCATCGTCCTGTAGTCATTGCCACATCTATATCATCGTCTGTAGTCATCATCATCATCGTCCTGTATCATCATCGATCCATCATCGTCTGGATCTCATCGATCATCATCGTCCTGTAGTCTCATCATCATCATCGTCCTGTAGTTCATCATCCAATCATCGTCCTGAGTTCATCAATCTCTAATCATCTGTAGTCATTATCATCATCGTCCTGTAGTCTCATCCATCTTGTTGCCATCTCATCATCATCGTCCTGGTGTTCATCATCATCATCGTCTGTAGTCATCATCATCTCCTGTAGTCATCATCATCTCGTCCTGTATCATCATCATCATCGTCCTGTAGTCATCATCATCATCGTCCTGTTTGCCATCATATCATCATCATATCCTGTAGTCATCATCATCATCGTCCTGTAGTCCATCATCATCATCGTCCTGTAGTCATCATCATCATGTCTGTGCCATCATCATCATCATCTCCTGTAGTCATCATCATCATCGTCCTCGTATCATCATCATCGTACGTTGCCATCAATATCATCATCGTCTGTAGTCATTCATCCATCATCATCATCGTCCTGTATCATTGCCATCATCATCATCATCGTCTGTAGTCATTGCAGTCTCATCATCATCATCGTCCTGTAGTCGATCTCATCGTCTGTGTCATCATCATCATCGTCCTGATCATCTCATCATCATCGATCCTGTAGTCATTGCCAATCATCATTCATCATCCTGTAGTCATCTTGTTATCATCATTCGATCATGTCCTGTAGTCATCATCATCATCTGATCCTGTGGTCAGTCTCTTCATCATCGTCCTGTAGTCAATCATCATCATCGTCCTGTAGTCATGCCATCTCATCATCGTCCTGTCATCATCATCGTCTGTGTCATCATCATCATTCGTCCTGTTCATCATCATATCTCTGCTCCAATCATGACGTCCGATCATCATCATCATCACATCGTCTGTAATTCAATCCAATCAATCCATCTCATGTCCTGCAGTCATCATCCAATCTCGTCCTGTAGTCATCTTCATCATCATCATCGTCCTTAGTCATCATCATCATCATCGTCCTGTAGTCATCATGCATCATCTCCTGTAGTCATCATCATCATGTCTCATCATCGTCCTGTAGTCATCATCTCATCATTTCCTGTTGCTCATCATCATTCATCATTCGTCCTGTAGATCATCATCATCATCGTCCTGTAGTCATCATCATCATTCTCCTGTAGTCATTCCATCATCATTCATCATCATCTTGTCACGTCATTCATCATCAATCCATCATCCTCCTGTAGTCATTTGCACATCATCATTGTCTGTAGTCATCTCATCTCGTCCTGAGTCAATCATCATCATCGTCCTGTAGTCATCGATCATCATCTCCATGCTAGTCATTGTCTCTCATCGTCCTAGTCATCATCGATCTCTCTGTAGTCATCATCTCATCTCCTGTAGTCATCATCTATCATCGTCCATGTTGCCATCAATCATCATCGCCTGTAGTCATGCCATCATCATCATCATCGTCCTGTAATCATTGCCATCATCATCATCATCGTCCTGGATTGTCATCGTCCATCATCGTCCTGTAGTCATTGCCTTCATCATCATTCATATCATCGTCATCGTCCTGTAGTCATCGTCATCATCATCATCGTCCTTATTCGTCATCATTCATCGTCGTCTTAGTCTCATCGTCCTTAGTCATCTTCATCGATCATCATCATTCCTGTAGTCATCATCATCAGCTCGTCGTCCTGTAGTCATCATCATCATCGTCGTCCTGTAGTCACATAATCATCGTCCTGTGGATCATCATCTGTGGGTCATCGTCCTGTAGATCAATCATCGTCCTGTAGTCATGGTCATCATCGTCATCATCATCATCATCGTCCTGTAGTCACACTCATCATCATCATCGTCTGTAGTCATCATCATCGTCCTGTTAGTCATCATCATCATCATCATCGTCGTTTTAGTCACTCAATCATTCATCCATTCGTCCTGCTATCGTCATCGTCATCGTCATCGTCATCGTCATCGTCATCATCATCGTCCGTAGTCATCATCATCATCTCATCGTCTGTGCTATCGTCATCGTCCTCGTCATCATTGTCCTGTAATCATCGTCCTGTAAGTCACCATCATCATCCTGTCGTCATCCGGTGTCTCTACAATATCTGGTTATAGTTGCCATATACCATTTTGTACATGCTTCAAGGACCGTCAGTCAGGAACCTTTCATTCCACCAATGAATGTCACAAGTTTGTGGCCTTTAAACGATCGACTTGATTTACCCCCCGAGGAGGGAGATTGTAACAAATCCGTTACACTGACTGAACAACTTGCTTCTGATATCATAGTCCAGTTCACCATGTCCAGAAATATGAGTTCGTTATACAGTATATATATTTTTTGGAGATTAGGAAAACGATACATTCTTGGAAACTTCATGGAATAACGAATCAGAAAAAGCAGAATTCCAAGATTCCTCTGGGAAAAAAGTACTTCCAGTAAGACTGTTCCACTCATCTGACGAGCGGTCAATGTGTTTGATCTCCTGACGTGTCGTACTTTGTATTTGTCTAAGTTGAAACGGACTTGCCATTTGTTTGCATCGAGTCCTTTTTGACTTTGGCTTTTCACTGAACCAATGATTTCAGTGTCGTCAGCAAAAAGTATACACAGAGTTTATGAATCCATCTGGTATATATCACTGATAAACAGCACGAACAGCAAAGGCCCCAGTGCACTCCCTTGGGGGACTCCAACTCCAACTGATTTCCATTCGGATTTCACCGCATTGATGGCCACCCGTTGTATTCTGCCGGAAAGGAATGCCTCATTCCATCTGTGCAGCTTCCCTTCAATTCCATGTGTTGCCACTTTTTCGAGGAGCCTTCTGTGTGGGGACATAATTTTTGACCGTCTCCCTCCCAAGCACACGATGTCCGCAGGATCTCCGTGGTCAATCGATCGAGTCCGTTCCTCAAAGAAGCAAAGTAGTTGAGACACGCATGATCACCTGGGAGTAAGTCCATGCTGACTCTCCACAAACGGATCATGCGTTGTCATGTGCTTTACCACAGCATCTCTCACATGACTTTTCCTGTTACTTTGTGTTTCTTTTCTGCTTCGACTTGTTATTTATTTTTTAACTTACCTGGGCCCTCCTCCCCGTTTGATTCCGTCCCAGGGAGATGGGACTGACCAAGCAATACCTGCGGTACGAAGCCGGTGAGGTGTTTGCCATGGTGGGCACACCACCAGGTGGTCCTGGTGGAATCCTCCTCTTGCCACCGAGTACAGGCGTTCCTGCCATGCGCCTTGCAGCAATGCCAGCCTGCCAACTGGTTCTGGTCTGGAACTTGCGAACAGGACAGAAGGTTGGACACTACCTACTGTTACCCCGCACGTGTAGCGCAAAGTTTGGTAAAGCAGTTTGTTTACTGTGTGTGTGTGTCAGTGTGTCGTCAGTCAGCCAGTCATTGTCAGTTGGTCTATGATCGAGGAACTACTTGAAAAATTTTAAATTTAATTTCTTATTTTGAACAGTTGATAACACGATGGACTGTTTGCACTTCCAAAAACTTACAGTATGCAGTACTTTGCCACAAATTTGGAATTATTGTATGGCGTCTCGTTCCGCACACACCCACACACAGCCGGTAAAGCAATTGCTTCCGTTAGTGTCTGCCTGTCTGGGGAACTTTTTAAAAACTTTCAAAATAAAATTATTCCCAACGGGAAACTTGCTGTTTTTAAGGACGTCATAAAGGACACAAACAACAAGCACAAAGTACTCATGTAACAGTGTGTAAAAGATGCTGCATCAATGGCGGTAAACTTCCGAAACACTTTCGTTTGTTTCCACAGCCTTTTAAACCTTTTTTAATGTAGTTGAATTGTATTTCTTGAGAACTGTAAACATAAATTGTCTTGTTTGTATTTCCATAAACCTTCAGTTTAGTAGTACTTTGGCAAAATTGTACGCCGCCTCGCCAATCAAGATTGCTGCTCGCGCTCTCAGGGTGTGGGGGGCGTCAAGATTCAGACAAAACGGAGTGCAAGCGATGCATGCCTGAGCTAACTTCCTCCAAAAAGTTGTTTGTTAAGTGCATCTTTATCCAAAGATCATTCCAAAATCGTCGGTTTCCTCAAGAAGAGTTGGTACTCGGTGTGTGATAATGCAAATGCATGGATAAACCTCGATGGTGATGAACCCATTCGGCGGAGTATCGTCGGCTTTGGACTGTTGTGTTTGACCCACAGGCTTCATATGGTTGCCATCGGCCTGTTATTTAAAGTTCACAAAAAAGCTAACATTGATAGGTCTCGGAAACACAACACTTGAGTTGAAGAGACCCTTGCCATGTCCTTTTTATCCCCAGCCGCGTGGCGGGAGGGGATATTGTTATCACCCGGGTCGTTCGTCCGTCCGTCCGGCTGCTGGGCGTCAACATTTATAGCTGTGAGTGCGATAACTCATAAACTGTTTGCCATATCGATTTTAAATTTTGGGTCACACATGTACCACCTGAAAAGGAAGAACCCTATTGATTTGGGCGTGGCCGGCTCCAAGATGGCCGACTGGGGCAGCGTCAACATTTATAGCTGTGAGTGCGATAACTCATAAACTGTTGCCATATCGATTTTAAATTTGGGTCACACATGTACCACCTGAAAAGGAAGAACCCTATTGATTTTGGGCGTGGCCGGATCCAACATGGCCGACTGGGGCAGCGTCAACATTTATAAGCTGTGAGTGCGATAACTCATAAACTGTTCGCCATATCGATTTGAAATTTGAGTCACACATGTACCACCTGAAAAGGAAGAACCCTATTGATTTTGGGCGTGGCCGGATCCAAGATGGCCGACTGGAGCGGCCATCTTGATAAAATGTTTTTTGTAATAAATGGAAAACGCTTATTTGATTTCAATTATTTTTCAATGGCGGGGGATTCCCCATCTCTGATGTATATTTTTCTCCAGATTGCGTGGGGTAAAGTGTTCTATGAACCCTCTAGTTTTATTAATCCATGACCGGTTTCACTTCAGGGAGTATAGGTTTGCTTTCCGTCTGTCTGTCCGTTCGTCCCACCTGGTTTTTCTTTTCTTTCTTTCTTTCTTTCTCATACCCTTTACAAATTTAATGAACTTGGTACATGGCTTTATTATGATAAGCTACAGAACAAGTTCGAGTTTCAGGGCGTTTCATCAATTTTCACAGAGTTATGGCCTTTTAGACTTGGACAATATCACATATTATACGAAGGTAAGTGTTTAGCTGCCCTGACTCCACCCCACTGCTTTCCACCCACTGGCTGTTCGGCTTATCCTGACTCAACACCAATAAAATCATGCGCCGCCATTGCATGAAGCAACACAGATGGGCAGGTCTCAAGCCTTTGGCCTGAGTGTTAGTCCATGGCCCCGTGCAATTGGAATGATCCCAGGTATGTAAACACGATGTATTATAAACACACACAGGCCATACGCATGTTTTGGCTTCATGATTGTTTATCGGGTTGTTTTTAATATTCCTATTATTTTTGGCGCCGAACGCGCCATGATACACCGCTCAAATACACGACCATTCATTGGGACTGTTAGGGGATATTTATTGCAAAGCAAGTCTCGCTCTTGTTATTGTGCTCATTCTTGGGAACTGTTGTTCAAAGCATCGCAGTAGTTCAGGTTTAAGAATGGTCACCATCACAATATTGATGAATGCTCATTGTAGGACTGGATTTTCTTGAAAGAGGATGTTGAATCGGCTGTAAACTTTCTTTGCTCTCAGTTTGTGAACTTTATTCCAAAGCCCATAAATTATTTTACTCAAAATATGATTTACCAGCACATGTTTTTTTTTCTTTTTCTTTTGCCTGTGCCATGACTGATGCCAAGTAACGTTTGCAAATTTTCCTCTTTTGATTTGAAGAAGAAAGCTGACTGCTTATAACATGCTCCATCACATATGAATAATGCATATTGTATTCCCAGGTGTGGGAGCTTACCGGTGGAGAACGTGCAGCCACTTGCCTGTGCTCGGCTCGGTGCTATAATCCTCACCTGCCTCTGGCTGTTGGCTACAATGATGGTTCCATTCGGGTGTTCAACATTTCTGGATCTGGTAGTTTGGGGACTGCACGGCAGGAAGCCAAGTCGCCTCAGCTTGAACCCCATCTCACATTTCAAGGACATAGGGCTGGGGTGAATGTCCTTTCCTTTGACCTTACCGGAGGGAGGCTCGCATCAGGAGGAAAGGTAAAGGTTCATCCTTGTAGGACGTTGTGTTGGAAGGCCTCAAGTACAAGTATTACTAACACGTAAACTATAGACCTATGAGTTCAAAACTATTGATTTTTGTCCGAGTGAGATGCTTTGAAACTGTCCTCTTGCGTATGAGGCTCAGATGAAACAAAACTATGACTTTTGACTAGCCCTATGAGATTTACGTTTTGTAAACTATTTTTTATTTAATGTTGTGTTCCACCTCCCTTAGGATTGTCAAGTGGTGCTCTGGGATTTGGCGAGTGAGCGTGGCCTTTTCCGCCTAAGTGGACATCTGGATGCTATCACGTCCATGGTTTTCTTGCCAAACGTTGATGTCCTACTGTCTGGGTTAGCGTCACTTTTCATTGTGTTTTCTGAGCATTTCTGATTAATGTTTGATTATCCAGAGTTTGGTAAGCCTGGAGTTGGCTTAGTGGTTAGGGTGGTTGGCTTGGGATATTATGGGACTAAGTTAGAGCCCCGTTGGCCGCTGAATTAACACCAGGTGGGGTTGACTCAGCCTGTCATCCTTCCGAGGTCGGCGAAATGAGTACCATTGTACTGGTATAGGGGCACAGCATTAGCAGCATAGTCACGCCCCAACATAACGATAGCTACCTGGCTGGCAGCCAAGCTGCCTTGCGCGAGAAGAACAGCAAAATCCAGAGTTAGGTCAAGTTGTGCTTAAAGGGAACAAATCCTGCATTTGTCTTAATAACTCCCTCAATCACCTCCAGCAATGGTTACCGATACCATTCAGCAGGCTTTTTACCCAGATTACATGGTTTTTCAATACAGTATTTATCCTCATGCCTTTTGAAAAAACACAGTGGGGGCAGAAATTCACCAAACTTGCGAGTTACGATCATCACATGGCAAGAAGGTGCAAGAGCAGTATCATATTTGGCCCTGCCCCTTGGGGCAGGGTCAAAAGGTCAAACACCAAAAAATGCAATGATGGGCACACTTTTAAACATTCTTGATGAAACCTTGTGTGTGCAATCAACATTAAGGAATGCATGAAATATGTGACGATTTTGTTTTGGATTTGACCTCGGGTTCATTTCCAATGGGGACTTGGGGTTACAGGAGTCAA
>CM068966.1:11265630-11276649 GCA_035128595.1 Eptatretus atami | reverse complement strand
GAAAAAAAAAAAAAAGAATTTAACTTAAAATTTGATATCTTGTCATTCCTGGTGAAACTTTTTGCCATCTATCAACTTTTCTTTTGGTGGGAAGCGTGGGGATTTGCGTTGGCGTGCCGTCGACTTCGCTCAAGTTTTCATTTCCATGAGACTGGAGTGTGATGGTTCAACTGAAATTTACATATGGCGTCTTCACAGATGTGCCACACAGCCACCGTTTGGCTTATTTTGGTTTGTTTATCTCAAAATTATGGATCTTTCATCAAAATAATTTCTGTGGAAAGTCAAAATGTCTGACCTGAGCTTTTTCTGATGATATGCCAGTTCATGGTGCCTCAGTTTTGATTGAGGCTGTTGTGCAGAGATCATGTACATCTAGAAATCCAGTTTCTATCAAGAGGAAGCACAACTACCAAGCCTGCAAAGTGTTAGCTTCTCTCAACTTTGTCTTGTTTTCTGAACAATTGGTACTGGATCAAAGAAACTTACCATATTGTTTTGAAGCATATATAGTAAACCCTTAAATATCGCGGGGGTTACGTTCCTGGGAAATGCTGCGATAGTTAAAACCAAGGGCCGGTGGGAAAAGGGGAGTTTGGTTCCTGTGCTTCGAGAAAATATAGAGGAAGGTGGGCGGCAGCCAGAAATGAACACATCACAATTGAAATAAACATGTAAAATAAATATAAAGCATGTTAACCCTGAAATAAACGTGTAAATATAATAAACTAAAACGCGTGACTTTTACGTTTTAAATTTATCACAAAACAGTGAGGTGGGTGAGGGCAAGAATATTACGTACTCTTACTTTCCTCTGCCTTAAATGGAAACCACAAGACTTAGCTTGTGATGATGATGATGGTGTTAGAGTGTGGAGCGGGGAGGGGGGATTCAGCGATCAGAAGAGCGGCATTGGGTTTACGACGAAGTCATCTGCTGCATTGTCGCATCAGAGAAAGGTAAGACGATCCTAAGCCACTTTGCACCATGGAGATCTTTCTTGCTCGGACAGGAAGGTCTGAGGTGGCATCCTCTTCCAGAATAATCTCATCTCGTCGGCGTCAAAGACCTGCTCCCGCATAAATCCCTTTGCCCCGATTTAGCTTCATGAGCTGTGGTGGTTTGTTCTCCGCAGCATCATGGTGTGCCAATGCTGCGTCCCCGCTTAATTTTACATGATGGAGGCCGAATGTTATTTTGAAGCTCGCAAACCAGCCCTTGCTGGCGGTGAACTTTGGGGTAGCTGTGGTTGAAATGGAGTTTCCGGCTCCGGGTGCCTCGTGGAAATGTTTGTAAATATGCAATGATTTCTCCCATATTACTGGTCCACTCAAAGTCTCTTATTTTCTTTTTTTTTGTCCTATGTTTGGTCCTCTTTTTGGATCATGGGACTGGAATGGCACTTTTTGATTCGCGGAGCGCTGGCGGAAATACCATGCAAGGATTTTTGACTCACTTTTACGGATAATACCGCACAGTCAATTCATTTATACCTTGATAGCGACCCACAGATGCCGCAATTTCACTTCCAGCCAACCTAACCTCTCAATTTATTAAAAAAATTTTGTGCAATGTCATAACCTGTCTTTGCCATTTGGCACAATTAATTTTGTCCATCATTTTACGTGTGGGTGCCATTATTAATGGTGTGTGAGAGACACCAAAAGGCTCGTAATGCGACGTAATCATACACGCGGACATCAACGATAACTCATCTCAGCTCCAAAGCCGCAATTGGTCCAAATGAAGGCCCGCAATAACTAAATCGGAACACAACAGGTTGCCCGCGATTGGTTAAATCTCGCGATATTTAAGGGTTTACTGTATAATAATTAATTTTGTTGTGAGTGGTCTTGTCTTTACATATGCAAAAGTGCAACATGGAGAGATGAGGAATTGTTCCAGGATAGTGATGGCACAAAACATCTCCATTTTGCTGTTCGTTTTCAGGTCCGCACGTTTTTATTACGTCCATTCAGAGAAAATGTATTTTGTCGTCATCCACAAAAATCCCTGCAAAAAAAAAATAAAAACCCAACAATTAAAGCATGTAATGTAGGGGGACAGTTCTCTTCATTTTTTTTTGCCTAATCTTGCGATTAATTTCTTTTTTTTATTCAGTTTAGGTTTGTGGAAGAGCTAGAACACTGAATGGATCAGGACGTAACATAACAAAAGGAACGGTAGAGAGAGGGAAGGGGAAAATGTCAACAGCGGGGCCGAGGGAGAAAATAGATGGAGACGGACAAACAAAGAATGAGGGGCAGGGAAGAATGCAGGGGATGGATAAGGTGGATGCAGAAAGAAGCTCTCGAGAAGGCAAAACTGGAAATTTTTGGGGTAAGGGGGTTTTAACGAGGCTCGAAGAGATTATTATGATTTTGTATGGGGGATGATTTGAGATGGTGGTGAACAGCCGTCTTGAAGACCTGGAGGCAATAATGAGATTGAAGAGAATGTGGGAGTTGGTTCCAGTGGTGAGAAAGTCTCACTTTTCTTTTTTGAAAGTCTCACTGGCGTTCCTGCTTCGTGTTAATGGTTTCATCCATCTTTGTGCCTTTTTCTCTCAGGTCTAAAGATTCCACAGTTAGGCTCTGGGACCTTGACACTCAGCACTGTTTCAGCACCATGTTGGATCATCGATCTGAGGCAAGATGCCGTGATCTCTCAACTTTGACCTTGCTTGCTCACTTACTCCACAGGCTTGGAAACTGTGCCTTGCATTATAGCCTGATAGTTTGTGAGTTCTGCGTTAGTTTGTAACTTGTAACCCAGAAGCGAACATCGAGATTGAAATTGCTGTAAGAAATTAATGTAAGTGCTAGAGTCTGTACCAAAGAGGGAAGTGGAACTTACAACGATGACGCCAAAAAACTGACTTTATACGATCTGTTCCTGTGCATGCAGGTTTGGGGATGTATCGTCGTCGGTGGTGGTTCGGCCACCGAGACCCCTTTGCGCTTGATCACCGGTTCTGGGGATTCGGAGCTGAGGGTTTGGGCTTTGAAGGAGCCCGAGAAAGAGTCGGTCGCACCTGATGAAAAAGTGGAGGAAAATGTGGAAGAGGTTATTCATATTGAAAAAAATGTTCTTTCACTAAAAAGTCTGTTGTGATAAAGAAATAGTGTTAAAAAAGAAAGAAAGATTGTTTTTTTGATTTTTAGTTTTTTTTTCTTATTCACATTCAGAGGATAATAAGCCATCAGCTGATTGGTCAGCTTACACGTGTGGGGCGTGGTCGTGTTGTTACCCTGGCGGCAGACGCAACGCAACGCTTCTTTGCTGTAAATGTGAGTAATCCTCATTTCCGTTGGCCCAGTTGTATTTTGGGTGTGCACATTGTCATGGAAACTCAAAAAAGGGGAATGTCAATAATACCTGAAAACAACCATTTATTACATTTCCTTGAGCTTGAACGACTGATCGGTCACGCAGGACAAAGGTTAAATGAAGTTTTAAGTATTTTCTTCTCCCCTCGACTCGTATATTTACAGTAAGAATGCTAACAACTTGAGAGTCTATATATTTTTGAATTTTTACATTAACATCACTGATCACATGTGCACCAACTGTGTTCGACGACGATATTGGACTTCACTAATGATTGAGGTTGTGTTGGAATTCCAAACGGCTCACAAAGGCTTCTTCTGATCAATTGTTCTTTCTACTACTTTTCTAAATTGTATGTTTCCATGAATTCCTCCTCCTCGACTCGGTGTATGTTTAATGCGGTAAATGCGTGGTCCCATGCTGCCATTTTGCATATTGTTGGATCTGATCTCTCCATGCTTGGTGTTGGCTTAATGGCTGGAGTGGTGGGTTTGGGATCCCAGGGTCCTGAGTTCAAATCCCGCTTGGCTGTTGAATTAATACCAGATGGGGTTGACTCTGCCTGTCATCCTTCTGAGGTCGGCAAAATGAGTGCCAGCATGCTGGTATCCTGCGGCGGAGTGGTGACCCGTCCAGGATTGTTCCCAACAGCCAGCGAGACTGCTTAGGCAGCACCAACGCTCTGCACTGAGTATGGTCCCAATGGATGGATGGATGATCTCTCCAGTTCAAAGCTTTAGCAGCTCATCTTGTATGAGCCATCGGAAGTTTTACAAAGTTACGGTCTTGCAAATTGTATTTTCTGGTCTTCAATGTTCTTTCGCCGACTTAATCTGCTGGGCCGAAATGTTAAACGGCGGGTGACAATCGAGTTTTTTTCTGGCATTTGATTTTTATATGGAGAGGCTTGAACTATTGGCGTCGGCACCACTGTGGAGAACAGCTGGAATATGGAGCACATCGTAGTTTATATGGGGGGTTGGGGGAAGGGAGGGAGAAGTGTCTGCTTGTTGTTGTTCTTCTTCTCATCCTCGACCTCCTCCTCCACCACCACAATTATTCCCATGTTCTTGTTGGGTTGGTTGGGGTAAGTTTGACCCAAGTCTTTCACGAACCGGTTGCCAGGCCTGACGTTCGACTAAGGTTATGGCAGGAATTTGTTGTTGGTTCAGGGTGCTGGTGATAGCTCACTTACTCTTTGCGAAGGACACTGTGGGATCTTTAACGTCGGGACGCTGAGTTTCACGTCTGTCTGAGTGACTGCACACATTGATGAATCGCCCTGCCTGTGAAACACCGGGACGACAGTTTATATCTGGGCCGAGATGCAAACCCAGGCTAGACTGCTTTGAGGCGAGTGTGCTGATCTCTAGGCCATCTCTTGTCCATCGTGTGAATTGTACAAAATGAGCTGCTGTTAGCATTTTTTTTTGTCTGTTTCTGTCCGTCTCCGTCCGTCTGACTGTGAGCAGGATATATCAAAAAGTTGTGGACGGATTCGGACAAACTTGGTGGACAGGTTGGGTGTGTGACGAGGCCGAATTGCTCAGGTTTTGGTGAAGATGTGGATCTGGATCCAGAAACTATAATTTTTGAGTGATTGATTATTCATCATTGAGAGATGGGGCCGAAAAACGATGTATAATACAATATCTCAACAAGTTGTGGACAGATTCGGACGCAACTTGGTGGATGAGTTGGGTCGGTAACAAGAACAAGCCGATTAAATCAGTTGTGATACAAAACATGAACTGTTCCTCTTGGCAGAGATATGCGCTCTGCGGAGTGCCGTTCCAGTTAGTCTGTACTCGGTACGACTCGGCTAGGGTCAGAATCAAACCACCGACTTACCAGGCTCAGAGTAAACATTCTTACCATAATGTCACCGAATCTCATATTAAGGGTTCTGGAATTTACTTAAAAAGGGCCGTTTTAAGGACTGATTGATGCCCTTGTTTTCTTGCAACAGCAGATCTGCAAAAATTTTATCTGTGGATTTGGTATTTAGTTTGCCTCAACATAAGCTTTGTGAATACAAAATTATATTTATGTTTGTACTTTCACCCCCTGATTGATGCCATGCAGCCATAGCAGCTTTGAGAGGTGTCTTGTGTGTGTGTGTGTGTGCATGTGCACGTACATCTAGAATTGTGTAACTTATTTTCCACTCTCCCCACCCCCAATCCCATTCCTCACTGACGGGCCTGGATTTGATCAGTGAAGTCTGATTGAAAAATCTCATTTTTACAGGGAACAGATGCTCAAGTGGAGGTGTTCCGTGTGGAAACAGCGATGCAAGCGAAGAAAAATCATGAGAGAAGGAAGAAGAAAGCCAAGAAATTGGCAAAGTATGTGCTGCCTTTTGGGGTTTATGAAAATAATTTTTGCATCCATTTAATGTCCCACCAATACAAGGTAAGAGCATTGTCTATTGTCTGCAGGCAGTCTGACACGGAGTGCGAGGATGTTAAATGTTCTGTGGAAGATGAAATTGTCCGACTCAAGATGGTCAAAGCATCTGGAAAGATCCGGTACTTGTTGATGTTGTCCGTCATATGGCTCTTGTCCATCCCCATGTAATTTTGTTTTTGCGCACACATTATATCAGGTTTTGTGTTTATAAAATGAACATTTAATTTTGTGTGCAATTTGAGTCAGGTGCCATTTAAAAAAAAAAAACAACCCCCCCCCCCATATCGTCGTCTTTTCTGCAAAATGTGGCTCGTCAAACAGATTACTTCTTGAAATGGTTCATTGTACAATTCTGATATGTTTGTATCTGTTTATTAAAACACTGGATTTAGTATTGATACAACTTAGAATAATAGAACGCTGCTGTTTTACGATCCACTAGCAGAGTACCCGCCCAATGGGCGATCTTGTTCCAAGCATGCAAACGTTCTGACACGCACCTATATTTGGATGGTGTACAGGCAAGGACAGCTCTGTATACGCAAGAATAAATAACCCGGGTTACGTGCATGAAGCAAAAAATACCTACCGCTTTATAATTCAAAAAGCCTCACTGCACTGAAAAACGTGGGGACAGGAATACAGGACTAAATGGTGGAATAGTTGTAATACCCTCCCCACCTGGAGGTGGTGCGACACGATACACATTTACAGATATTTGGTCTACCCCCAGACCACCAGTAATGATAAAAACACCCCCATACATTAATTTGTGTCATGCTGATCCGATGTAGTGAGTTTGGATGTAATCAGCCCACAACTGGAGGAGTAGTGTGACATGCCAACACACACACACACACACACACACAACACACACACACACACACACACACAACACACACACACACACACACAATGGTCCATAAGGATTGTTTTCCCATGCCTTTTGAAAAGATAAAATGAATAAATAAGGGTTATCCTCACACCATTGTAATCGGCTCTGTCCGTCTGTCATGCTATCTCTAAACGGTTGTTCAAAAATTTCCAAACTTGGTAGTTATAATCACCACATGGCAAGAAGGTGCGAGAGCAGTGTATCATTTTAGCCCCACCTGGGGCAGGGTCAAAAGGTCAAATACCAAAAAATGCCATTCTGGGTACTTTTTAAAATGAAATTTTGTATGTGCAATCAACATTGGGGGACGCATCGAATATATATATATATATATATATATAATACCATTTTTTTTGGATTTGACCTCCGGCTCATGCCTCAGGGTGGAGAATTAGGGTCACAGGGGTTAAAATGGAAAATCTTTTTTTTTTTTTAGCTCAAAATTTGTTATCGGGTTAATCTTGGTCGAACCTTTTGCCATCTTTCAACTTTGTTCTTGGTGGATGGCGTGCATTGACTTCGCTCGAGTTTAACGTCTTTCTCCAGCACATCAACCTCTCCCTTTGTTGCTCAAATAGATCCATTCCTTTGGTAAACGATACCTGCCATTTATTGCTCACCTACGGTTTGGAGAATTGTGCTTCAGCGAAGATTCTTGTGTAATCTATGAAAAGTTTCCATTGTGTCCATTCTCTATTCTGTCCTCGCAGCTCTTTTGATTTGCACTTCGATGCTACGTCTGGAGATCTCCGTGTCTTTCTCATCCTCGTCACTGGCCAGCTTGAAATTGTGACTCTGCCTGCTGCAACAGCACCAAACAATTGGGAATCTGCTGCATCTGTGGATATTGCTATCCGCAACCTGGGTGCATCCCACACGTCTGATGTTCGCAGTGTATGTTTCAGCTCTGACAGTACAGCACTGCTGTCTGCATCAGCCAAGAGTGCAAGACTCTGGAATAGGTTTGTACATGCATTATCCTGTCAAAATTTGCATAACATCTCTTTTTCAGTTTTGAGAAACGCCAAGCAGTATCAAGATGAGTTGAGCTGTTCTAGACGTCCCCACTTCAAGCGGGGAAGTGTTATGAAGTTGAAGACCGTAGGCAATACTACGTCTAACCATCGATTTGGAGATTTGGCAGACCACCAACAGCCATCTCAAGGAGGAAGATAATTTTCTGAAGCATTTTTGGCCAATAATTGACTTTTTATCACATCAGATTTGTATTGTGTCGACAAATCTATTCGGGGGTCACTGGCATGACAGACATGCACAAGTGGGTTTATTGACCCCAGCTTTCCACGGCATACCGGGGAAGAGCATCTGCACAGAAGTTTTTGATCGGTGATAAATGCATGGTGGCACGTGATGTGGCAAAACAGATGGATACACTGGGGCCTCAGAATGTGAAAACAGGTTTTGTGTAACAATGACTTGAAATACACATTGTTCAGGTTTGATAGTGTAGCCTGTGGGTTGTGTTGGAAAGCCAGTTTGGGCTCGTTTACACTGCAATGAGTGGCTGAGGTCTATTTGCTTCGGGACGCTTGAAAGAAGTGCGTTTAAATTAAATTTGCATTATTGTGGCCCAGAAGAATCAAATGTCACAAGATTATGAGATATAAGTTGATAAAGTCATCTTGATGTGATGACGATGATGACAGAAACCTCACCCATGACCACAGATTCCAGAAGTTTGATGACCTTTTCAGGATGCTCATGGAGCAAAGTCTTGTTGTGGGGGCTGACTGCCATTATAAACCTGTGGGTTTCTCTCGGCCGCTAAACCGCCTCGGCTCCTTGATGCACTGAAAATGAGCCTGTCACCAGCTTGACCACAGACCACAAAATCTGAAAACTAGTGGATCCATCCATTCATTCATTGGTACCATACTCTGTGCAGAGCGACGGTGCTGCCGAAGCACTCTCCTTGGCTATTGGGCACAATCCTGGACAGGTCGCCACTCCGACGCAGGATACTCGAATGGCTCGATCCTCCCGGCAAGCTGGTACTCATTTTGCCGACCTCAGAAGGATGACAGGCTGAGTCAACCCCACCTGGTGTTAATTAAATGGCTGAGCGGGATTTGAACTCAGGACCCAATGATCCCAAGCCTGCCACCCTAACATTTAAGCCAATACCAGGCATACTAGTGGATGCATTGTGATAAATGATGGAGAATCCAACTAACCTATCAATAACTGGAAGCAGATGTTAGATTTGGATTCAGAGGCCCCACACGATATGACCTGACTGTACACAAAGTCTGCTACAATGCGTTTTAAATATCGTACATGTCCCATGATTTATTAATTGGTCATTATGCTCGAAGACAATTGTGTGCCTTTTATTCTTTGTCTGGAAATCAGTTGTTTCTTGTTTACTGGCATTCCTTGACCAGTGGAAATGCGACATTTTCAGGTCTAGCCAAAGCTGTGTGCGGACATTATCATGTGGTTACGTACTGTGCAGCTGTTTTGTGCCCGGAGACAAACATGTCATCCTCGGGACGAAGGTGAGCGATCTTTGCTGGCTGTGAGGCCGGATATTTTTGCCTAATGATTACTAACAGAGTTTTGAGGAGGTAGTGCAGCATTGTTGTTGTCGCTGTTGTTGCTGTTTTTATTTATTTATTTTTTTGTTCATCCTCGCATCATTTTGATGCACAAAGTGTCCGAGGCAGTTTCATTGGCCAGGGGTTACAATCATGGATGGGTCACCGCTCTGACACAGGATATTCGACCAGCTTTACCCCCAGCAAGCTGGTACTCATTTTGCCGATCTCGAAAGGATGAGTCGACCCACCTGGTGTTATTTTGGCATGGTTGGGATTTGAACTCGACCTTAAAGCGCAATTAAAGCCACCAATAAATACTGGCTTAATCGGATACTTTAAATATATTCTCAGGAATGAGTAGAACAGAAATTTCAACAAAAAGTTCAATTTCTGAGAGATACTGCGTAAATGCGTACACCGGAGGAAGTGCTTGTGGAAGTGACGTCAGACTCACAGTGCCAGTAGACAGTTACTGAGCCACCACATTGGAACACGCCTCACCATAGCAATGGATTTTTCTGCTGGAGTAGAACCGTATCTCAAACCGCAATCCAATGAAGTATAGCTAAAGAATGTTCAAACCGCGTCTACTTTGGAAGAACAATGTGATAGTGACAGTGACTTATGGAGGAGAATGTGGGCAGGGAAGGCTTAGACTGATGTAAAGGCGGACATTGTGAATAGATGCCGTCAGGATTGGGATTTATTGCTCGATAAATGGAACGGAAACGACTGTTGTTGTGTACCTCCAGTTCCTGGGGTCGAGAATTAGCTGAACCCAGGCATTTTAGTTTCTCTTTTAATTAATTGATGTGGAAGGGGTCGGGCGAGTTGGCACCTGATACTTTGCAGAACAGGTATTTGTTCCGTTGTTAACGCTGATGCTCGAGTCATCGGGAAAGCTCGGGCTTGTAAAAACTCATCTGTTACTTTTAATTGTCTGGTGTGTGGTGGTCAGTGCATGAACAAAAGCTGTAAAAAAATTTTTAATAAAAGTAGTTGGAAACGTTTGTTTTGCAGTGGATGTGAAGCTTAGCTGCCATGAATGTGCAGGTCATCGCCAAAGAAAAGCAATAATTGAACATCACCTTTTTCTTTTTTTTTGTCTGGACAATCCAGATTAATCGATATTATCCGCATTTGAGATCTGGAAAAATCTTTTACTGCACACAGCCGTCCGCCTGACACTCTGGCATCGCCGCATCATGCTTTCTGTACTGACGCCGTGACGTCTTGCTCTCCCGATAGCCCAATGGCGGTGAACAGTATTCCGGGACATGGATTCGTGATCTTTATTGTTCAGTAGTTCTTAAAATCCATTGATATTGTTGTAGATTCTCGCCCGCCGGCGTGCGAACGACCGCGTTTACGTAATCGTAAACGTTTACGTAAACGACCGCGTAATCGCCGAATCTTCGATTTACCTAATTAATCGCGCGGGTAGATTACCGAGAGATTGTACCTCAATGGGGCCCGCTTGAAACGAGCCGCTTAAGCAGCTCGCTTCGTTTTGGGATAACCGAGTGGGGTATTATCGCGAGGCCCCGTTGGACCCGATTCTATTATCGGTTATTTAACAACCAACTATCTTCCGAGTGCAATATGGCAGTTCAATCAAGGGAAAGGACGCAACGAACGGGTGACATTTAAACAAGCACATTTATTTGCATACACAACACATATGCAATCAATGGGGGTAGGGACAAGACGCGAGCAATACAAAGAGCTACCACCGTCTATCTTTATGGACACACTTAACAGTTTTTACTACTTAGTAGACACGGGCCCACGGACACACGTACGCACACAACACCCCCAGTG
>CM068966.1:11254927-11265605 GCA_035128595.1 Eptatretus atami | reverse complement strand
AATATGGCAGTTCAATCAAGGGAAAGGACGCAACGAACGGGTGACATTTAAACAAGCACATTTATTTGCATACACAACACATATGCAATCAATGGGGGTAGGGACAAGACGCGAGCAATACAAAGAGCTACCACCGTCTATCTATTATGGACACACTTAACAGTTTTTACTACTTAGTAGACACGGGCCCACGGACACACGTACGCACACACACACCCCCAAGAAATAGTGGCTGAGGCCTTTAATAACGGGCTCCAGCTCGGAGGACAGGTGAGCTGACCAGGACCTACTCGAACCTCTTCCACTGCTGTGTGTCTTCAAGTTGTTCGGACCGGGCTCCAGCGAGAGTGAGCTGACCACTCGCCGTGAGCCGCATCCTTCGCCGAGCATCCAGCAGAAAAAAAAAATAAACACATCAAAACACAGACCAGAAAAAAATAATAACAAAAAAAAATACACACAAAAAAAAAAAAAATAAAAACAAAAAAAAAGAAAATAAGAACAAAAAAAAGAAAAGAAAAAAAGATGATCGGCGCCCGATCTCTCGTCCGATGCGCTGCTCCCCGAGGAACCACCTCCAAGATGAGGCCGATGAGTCACACCAAGCCGGGAACCAAACGGAGAACAAAAAGCTCCACGAACCAAGAAGAGATAGCTGAGCAACCAGCTCAACTCTCTTCCGATGAACAAAAACAGCCGACTCTCTTCGACGAACCAAGCCAGAGAAACCACCACCAGCAGCTCGAGCCGAGCAACCGGCTCAACTCTCTTCCAAACAAAGCAGCTCTTCAAAAAAGCCTACCGAGCCAAGCAGAGCAAGAAGCTTACTCAAAGCCTCAACCCTAACCCGAGCCAAGCAGAAGCCGAAGCTCTACTGAACAACCAGCCCGAACACGAACCAACTAGAGGATCTCTTCCTTATCCTCTTCCGCCCTTCCCCCGCTCCGGCGTGACTCATGACTCATGCCCTCGTGCTCCATCCCCCGCTCAACCACGGGCGGGAGGGAGTTGTTTACGGAATCACGGGACGGGAGGGCTCTTCCTCCTCTTCGCAGAAGAGGGGGAGGGGTCTCCATTGTGTTATGATCGCTCCCTAACTATTAAATTGAATCTCGCAGCGCACTTAATCGATTTCTGCCCATTAACAATGGAAGGTGAGCTATCTAGGGAACAAGCACTTATCGACATAACTGACTAAAGGAACTGAATGTTGTGTGCGATCAATTCCAAAAAATTCCGTAACAATATTTAAAGCAAAATTTCAGGGAAAAAATGAAAGAAGAGCTATTTTTCTACTCATGGATTTTCTTCAAAATTCTGGGTTTAATTGCACTTTAAGACCCAAAGGCAAGGGCACATTATTGCATGGTAAAAATAGTTTTGTTCAGCTGGAGAAAAAAAAAATTTGAACATCTTTTGAGATAATAATAATGAAAATGAGTAAAACGCATGACGACACATCGATTATTGCAATTAAATTGCTATCCACAATCATGCTTCCAGAAACCATTGCAGCATTCGCTAATATAAGGCAAAAAAAGAAGAATATAATCATGGTTTTGGATGGGGGATTATCTGAGATGGTGGTGAACGGCTGCCTTTGAGATTTGGAGGGAAGAATGAGATTGAAGAGGGAAGTTGGTTCCACGGGTGGGGAAATGAGTGGAGGTGAGCAGTGATCCTGGATTTAGGTAGTTTCACCAGAAGGGGGTTGATGCTGGACTGTGTGTGCCCTGCAGAAACCTGGGGGAAGGGGGTGGGGGAAATCCTATGGAAAGAGCAGAGGGTGCAAGACCAGAAAGGAAGTGGTATAAGACAGAGAGCACCAACCTGTCTGCAATGGGAAAGTGATAGGCCCAACGACTCGGCTTCATCACAGGAGATTCTAATAATCTTGAAGCGGCGTGGAAACTAAGGCCTTCAAGGATACGGTTCGGTCCGGGAGAACAGTGGCAAGTGAGGCAGCAAAACATTGTCATCAAAGGCCAATTTGTAGTACAGCATTCGTGTCGATGCAGACCCAGCTCGAATGGTTATTGAGACCATCCGAGATGGCAACAAAACACATGGACATTGAGTGTCTAGACTCCAGATGAATGTGTTTCTCGGAATTACGAAATGCACAAATTGCTCACTTTTCTTGCATTGAATCTGGCCGTGAGGTCGTTACGTTTCCTTGAGCCTCTTTGGTCGAAAAGTTGACCCAACCTCTGTATGGAATAGGCTGGAATTTTAAATTTCCAAGTATGAGCCGCCATCTTGGAACTGCTCTACTGACGTCATACGCTCAATGTTGCCACATCTAAAACAGGCAAAACGTGACTCTTACCCGTAGATATAACAAATGTCGTCTATAACTGCACACATTACATTCTCGAGTTGATATCACCATTTCAAGGGTACTTATTGACTGCCCCTCTTAGGTAACGCATTGATGCGTCATTCCGGGAAGGCCTTGTTTGAGTTTGTTGGACAAAGCATGTATTATTATTCGAGACTGTAGAGGAGTAGGTTAGTTGAGTGTCTTGATTTAGAAATGACACTCTTCTGTAATGGGGGGATGGAGAGGGGAGGGGGGAAGGT
Organism: Eptatretus atami; assembly: GCA_035128595.1. Classification (NCBI taxonomy): domain Eukaryota; kingdom Metazoa; phylum Chordata; class Myxini; order Myxiniformes; family Myxinidae; genus Eptatretus; species Eptatretus atami. The sequence goes on along the minus strand of CM068966.1, from coordinate 11,263,022 downwards.
TCTTCCTTCCTTAATTGCTCACATCAACCCAGCTTTGGCCTCTGTCTCTGTCTCTGTCTCTGTCTGTCTGTCGGTCTGTTTGCCCTCAGGAAGGAAAATTAGAACTCTTTGAACTTGCCTCAGGCAGTCTGCTGCAGAGTGAAGAAGCACACGGTGGTGCTGTTTGGTCTCTTTGCCTCAACCCAGACAAGGTGGTTCGTTTTTTATGGTTCGACAACGTATGCGTTTTCAAACTTGATTGTACCTGCTGCTTTCCCAGTGTCACCCTGTTCACAAATTATTTATTTCCATAAACAAACCAAATCTCATCTCACCTGCTAATTCCCTGTGCATCCTTCTCCTTCTCCTTCTCCTTCTCCTCCTTTTCCTTCTCCGGTGCATCTCATTCCAAACCTATCCTGTATCAACAGCGTGGCTTAGTGTCTGGTGGCGCGGATAAAGCTGTCAAATTCTGGGATTTTGAGCTTCTCGCCCAGCCTGGAAAGACAAGCAGGTATTCGGCTTTATTTTATTTTCCTTTCATTAGGTTGTTGTCATTCTGTGTTTTTTTTAATTTATTTTGCCCAACAGAGTCCAAAATCTGTACAAAAGCTCGTGTTGTTTTCCTAAAGCACCAACATTGATGCCAAACAAATTGCTGATGGATTTTGAGATTTGAGAGAAGCATATGCCTTTTAGATCTGCTGTCGGTGCTTAACACAGTTAGGTCGGTGAGGCCAGGCCAGGAATTGTCCAGAAAACATTCCTTATATGATTATGTATATAATTGGAACTTTGCCTTCCTCGCATTTTTTTTGTTTTTCAAACGTTGAATGAGGCAAAACCCATAGATTTGTGGAAACGGTTCCTGTTTGATTGCTGTTTTGCTTGTTTGCATTGTTGACCGTCAAGACAACTGTGCTTGGCTGAATCACGCTGTCTCCTCTTGGATGAGGATGTGCTGAATGTCAGATTGAGTCCAAATGGACGCTTGTTGTCTGCCTCTTTGCTCGACAACACCACAAAGATCTTCTACACAGACACCCTGAAGGTGCGTGTTCACTCGCGTTGTAATCATGTGCAGTATTTAACGACCCGCTCCCTCTAACCTCCAACGTGTCCATCTTTTGCTTGTTTCATACTCCAATACGAACTACCTATCCTTCCACAATGTTGCTTAATGCAGACATTTATGACTGTATTTATCGATTTCTTCGTCCGCTTGATGTAATAAATTATTTATTTCCTCTGCCACCGATGGTGGATGGAAGTTATGCTTTCAGCCCTGTTTGATTAAGGTCCGGATCCAGATCTGACCTTTCAGTGGGATACAAAACGTAAACCGTTCAGCCTGGCGGAAATATGCGCTCTACCGAGTGCCGTTCTAGTTTATCCTTTATCCTTTATTTGCAGAAATGCTCTTTGGACCTCTTCTTAAGCTGGGATACACTGACCATTTATCTGGAGTTGTGAGCTTGACAAACCATGCTGTTGTAATGTTTGTTGTAATGTTTGTTAAAGCGATAATGAAATGATGCAATTTGAATTGAAATTGCTTGTGAACTTTAATCGTGTGAATCCCCCATCCACCTCTTTCTTCCTCCCTATCACAAATCCTATTTATTTTTTTCAGTTCTTCCTTTCCCTCTACGGACACAAGCTGCCTGTCCTTTGCACAGACATTTCTTCCGTAAGTTGTATAGTAGTGCAATATGCGACTTTCAAAATGATGTATTAATGCCATAAACGAGACTTTTTGCACATCCACTGTGTGTGCGTTTTCACTGACTCTGTTCTGGTTCCGCTCGCCGGGCACTTTTAACCTGCCATTGCTGGCGCAAAATCTGTAGCCGAAGCGGAGGTGGATACTTTGAGTCCTGTGATGACTCTGTTCCACCTCCTGAAACCTGCTAGTGGACACACACACATACACATACACATACACACACACTTGGACATGGTACTCAGATACAAAAAGAGAAGAAGGCATTGCTAATTGAGGTGTTAAGACCAGTGATTTTGGACTAAACGATGCAGAAATCAGAAAAATGACCAAATACCAAGACCTCAAGAATGAAGTGAAAAGATCCTGGAAGCTGAAGAATGCCAAAAATTGTACCAGTGATAGTTTGAGCAATGGGAATGATGATGAAGAACCTCACAGATATATTAAAAACCATCCCTGGTAACATTACCACAAACTAACTATAGTTGGAGGCTGTCCGGGGCTCAGCGACGATCCTGAAAAGAGCGCTCAGAACAAAACTTTGAGAAGAACAAAACTTCACAACTTAGTCTGTGAATCACGATCCTTCACCGAAATGGAGGAGGGTACTTCAATTCCTGGGAGGACTCTATTCCACCTTCTGAAACCTGAATTGTGTAGATAACAATGAAAACACACACACACACACACACACGTTATTATGGCATTCACAGCCCATACAACTCTCACTCCCATACACCCCCACCCTCCTCCCAAACATGATTAATAGTAAATTCCATCATTTTAAACTTACCCCGTGCATCGACAAGCATCAGATGTGACATTCCCATTGGTAAGAAGAAGCACAAAGGTTTGATTAGAACACGTTCATCTAAGAACCTTCGGGCCTTTCAAAGGCCCACATGGTCAGGAGTTTCTGCAGTACGGACGGGTTGATCAGGACCTACGAGGGGCAGTCAATAACTTTTTAACGAGTTGATCAGGAAGTTCTCCAAATATTTAATCGTGCAGAGGCACACCCCTTTTCTCGCAGTTACATTTCCAAGTATTTCAGCTTCTTTAAAAGCGCTGTGAGCCGTTGCATGCTACAGTCGTTATCTGGCACTCTTGATACACGTCCAGGCCGCCCCTCATTGACTTCATTAGTTGGGGCTTCTGTGCCTCCACGCAGAGTCACCTGGTGTGGATCAAGTCATGTATTGGAAGAATATGATTACCTTAATTGTATTGCATGAAATGTTTTGTTTTTCACTTACAAATACATCACAATTTATATTTCACCTGGCAATGTTTACCTTCAGCAGTGATTTGAGCGTAAACGAAATGAAAGTTTTTTTTTTTCTCCATTTCACGGTATTTTATGAACGCGAGGACAATGCGAAATGCAAAATAATACTGTGTCCGTTTCATCATGCGATCATCTTGATGATCAAAATGAATGGACTGGAGGGAATTTAAGAGTACCAAGGAGGAGAGGAAATTGGGACCATACTCTTTGCAGAGCGTTGATGCTGCTTAAGCAGTCTCCTTGGCTATTGGGTACAATCCTGGATGGGTCGCCACTCCGACACAGTAGACCAGCATGCCGGCACTCATTTTGCCGACCTCGGAAGGATGACAGGCCGAGTTACCCCCACATGGGATAAATTCAACAGCTGAACGGGATTTGAACTCAGGATCCTAGGATCCAAAGCCCGCCACCCTAACCATTAAGCCAACACCAGGCATGGAGTATCAAGGTTGTCAACAAATCTAAATTTGGGAGGTTTTGTGGAATTTCAGATGATTTTCCACCAGGAAGGTGTAAAACCCTCGCATTGAGATCCTTAATTTGCTAAAACATGCCGGACGATTGGCCTAATATTTTGTTGTTCCTGAAGCTGCAGATTGATGGCAAACCACCTTTATTCCTTCCCATTAAAAACCAATTGTAAATTCTATAAAATTGTTTGTCGGTACAATGCAGTTATCATGTGCTTACAGCTTGTTTTGAAATATCATTCGAACGGTGTTGCTATTCTTTTCCATGTATCAGGATAGCACTCTTATCGTGACTGGATCGGCCGATCGAAACATCAAGATCTGGGGCCTGGACTTTGGAGACTGTCATCGGTCCGTGTTTGCTCACGATGACAGGTAAGTGCACAACGGTGCTTATCTATGTGATCCTGATGGCGCCCACCGTTCTCAGGAGTGTGTTACAAAGCTTACCGTTCATAGAATTGTATGCAATCATGTGGGCAACAAAATTCAGCTGACCCCTTCACACAATAATAATCCACCCATCCATTGGGATCATACTCCTGTGCAGAGCGTTGGTGCTGCCTAAGCAGTCTCCTTGGCTATTGGGCACAATTCTGGACTGGTCGCCACTCCGACCCAGACAATAATAATGTACTACAAAAAAGAAAATGACGTTCGCAACACGCCGATATTAAAGCAAACCTCGAGGCTGTGGGAAGGTTATTCTATGAACAATAGACTGGAGAGAAAAATCCAGATGGCTGGTGATTAGACTTTTGGAACAGGATCCTCACCCCAAATCTGACCGATGGAATGGTTTGGCTTCTGCTCATGAGGCGATTGTTTCTCTTTGAGTCGACCTGGCTTTGGATACTTCAAATTCTGGGGTTTCTTCGGATTGTGTTTTGTTCATTCGAACCTAGGGGAGCACAGAGAGGAGCAGGCAGTGTGAACACACCGCACATATGTGCCTTGTAGAATTTACCTGAGACTGACATTGACTTATCGTTTACGGACAAATGCTGCGCGAATCGTTGCACATTCAAAAAGCTAAACTGTGTGAACTGCTATTATTCTGGTGGGGGCAGGGTAGTCTCATGCCATTGAAGGGGATGTTAAGCTGGCTATTTTACCGATTTGTATTATCTTCTGTCTATATACAGGGTGTCCCAAAAGTGACTGTGCACCGGAACATACGAAAAGAAAAATTAGGAAGAATTTTGAGGGATTTTAAATTTACCTTTGGAATAAAAGTATTGAAAATGGTGTGTCACCGTGCGCCCAGAACAGCATCCACACGTCGCGTATTCACGAGGACACACGTCGACTCGCCTGGGAAATATTGGTGATGACTTCCTGGAGTTCTTGAAGACTGTGGGAATTATCTTTATAAACAGCGCCCTTCATTGCTCCGCAAAGATACAAATCCGGAGGTGAAAGGTCGGGGGATCTCGATGGGCAAATGCCCTTTGGAATTGATCTGTCTGCAAACACGTCGCGGAGCAGCATCATGGAGCCACGAGCAGTATTCGCAGTGGTGCTGTCCTGCTGGAAATACTGCTAATTTCATCTTCATTCGGCTTCCCAATGGAAGGGAAGAGAATTAAATGGCAAGAGCGTTCCGAGTTGATGGTCTCGTGGAAAAATATGGGGCTTCTTAATGTGCACACCGAAATATCGTTAACTTTCTCATCTGATATCACTGAAGGCCTGCCAGGCCGTGAGCATTCTGCAACTGACCCAATCTTACGAAATTTGGAAGTGATCTCCATATTGTGTTATGATGTGGAACATCACTGTCAGGAAACCTTTCTGCAAACTCCTGTCTTACCCTCTCAGTGTATTCAACCTGCTCTACGGAACAATAGTTCAACTAAAAAAAACAACTCATGCCTCAAGTGGCAAAACCACCTTAGAACCGAATCCACTTACTTCTCAAAAATAACTGGCTTACAACGCAAAGGGCCAACGTGCCGTTGACGTAATACCCACCTCAATCGTCACGTATGCTGTTTCTACGTATCAACAATCAGACTGCTTTTCATAGTTTACATGGAATTTGCAGAGGTGCACAGTGACTTTTGGGACACCCTGTAATTTTACAAGACTCTAGACCAAGAGAGTCAAGGTCAAGGTATGCCTAGCCCATGGGGGTATTCACAAAAAGTTGTGACCATTTATGTTTGAAAGCCCATCCTGGACAGGTCCTCATTCAGTTACAGGGTGCTATCCTCTCCTTGAGAAAGATACCATGTAACGTCAACCAGGGAGCACTTAGTTGACAAGACAGTGGACACCCAGCTTGATGTTCTTCCGTAGGACACTGCACTTCCCGATGAAATGCCTTGCATGCGAAACAGCAGGTTTAAGGTTTATGTTTGCCGTGACTCGAACCCAGAGTTAGCAACTCAAAAGTGAGTGCAGTACCTTTGAGCAATCCTAACAGCTGCCTGTAAGAGAATACAAGTGGGTAATGTAGAGTACACTTTTCCATCAAGTGGATGGTTGTATATCAGTTCCTTGACAAACTTAGAAGATTGGCATTTCATGATCCGTGGTCTGAAATAAACTTTGACAGACTTGTCTTGTCATGCTTTTATTTGTATATGCTGGATTGGATATGACTATGTGAGCAAGTAAGGAATGTGCACTTGTGGACCTGATTTATTTTTATTTTTTTATTTTTTTGTAATCCTACCAGTGTCCTAGATATCCAGTTTGTACCTCAGACTCATCTGTTCTTCTCATCTGGTAAAGATGGCACAGTTAAACAATGGGATGCAGACAAATTCCAACTGATACAGACACTCAAGGTTTGTGCATTTACAGTTTGTCTCTCTCGCCCCAAACATTCCCAACTTCCCATCAGAGTTTCTTCTGTCCTTCACTCTACTTCTGGTTGCTTTGTAACTCTGATCATTTGATTAATTGTTTGTTGTCCTGTTCCTTCAGCTCCAACCCCATTTAATGCTTGTCACCCTACTTCCATGCCCTTGAAACATGCCCTATACAAGGTTAATCTCTCTCTCTTGATCTCTCCCTCTCAATCTCTGTCTCTCTCTGTCTCTCTCTCTCGATCTCTCTCTCTTTTCTCTTTTTTTTTTCCCTTCTCCCTTTCCCTCCTTATTTGACCTCACCACAGGGCCATCTCGGTCCTGTTTGGGCCATTGCAGTCAGTCCCTGTGGTGGCCATGTTGTTTCTGCCTCGCACGATGGTTCACTGCGCCTATGGCATCGCACCCAGGAGCCCCTCATCCTCGAGGAGGAACGAGAAGCTGTAAGGGTCTTCACTCTCCTTATGGGTGCTATTGTGGCGAGGTGTATTATGAAAGTGGTTAGGGTCTTTGACAGATTTAGTGGTTATCAGTAACTAAAATATTGCTGTGTGGACGTAAACCTCCTGACACGGTACAACCACACATGACTAGTTACCGTCATGCTGACGTTACCGAGACTTCAAGGATGGTAGAACTTAAACTGTTTCTGACATGCCAGTGCTGAGTGGTTATCGCCGGCCTGTAGTCTAATGCGGCTATTTCCGCGTCGGTTACAAAATATGATTACAATAAATTTAATCCTCCAGGGACCAAAGATGACCCCGAATGTTTGTGCGACAAAATGGTGGCAACACGAGGCAACCCATTCCGTACAAGATAAATAAGTCATTACACATGACAAAGTATGAACACAAGCCCAAATGACAAATCCACAAGCCAAAAACGTATTCCCCTTGGCACCACAACCACTCAAGCACTCAGACAAGAAACGGGAAGTTCAGAGGGGAAGGCACATAGTGAAGAGTTTGTCGCTGGGGCACAAAACCGGAGCAGAACGCACACGGTGCTGCCTCGTCTCCACCAGGGCATGATGGGGAAACAGTCAGCAGACCAGAAAGTCAGTGCGAGCCAGCTTCTAGAAGCAGAGAGCGTCCAGAGTGCTAGCGTGTCAGCGGCAGAAAGAGCAAGCTAGTCCAAGAGACCATGTTTCCTGTTGGATCCCATGTTATTATACCCAACTCTTGCCCTGCTGCAGGTTTCTCCCTCCCAAGGTTAACCAACCACGGGTCACAAGGGTTTCCCACCACTAGCTGTCCCACCAATCATGGCCCAGAGGGCTTCATTCCCAGCCTTAAGGCCTCCACAAGTCTCTGCCCTGTGACGTCTGCCAATCTCAGTTGAAGATCCTCAATAATCTGAGTCTGTTGGCCTCAGCAATTAACAAATCCCCACCCTGCGCATGCTGAAGAACAGTGGTGGGGAGACCATGATGTGGTGATAAGAAAGATGCTCTAACCTGGTTACCTCAATCAGATAATCCCTGTCTCCTCAGAGACAACACTTTACATTGATACCTTATCTTATACAAACACAGTTCAGTACAGCATTGGAAGTTATAAAGCTCGACATGGCGTCTAAGGCTTTAATTTAACGATTGCCCCTTCCACATAAACGTAACAACTCTCAAAAACTTAGAGGGGCACTCGTTAGAGGCAGTACCTCTGCCACGTAATACCTGATCCATGAGAACATATTGGGCCCAATACATTTTTGAAATATCATGCTATACATTATTAAATAGTTTTTGGCCCCATCTCTCAATGGTGAAGAATCACTTCAAAAATTAAATAATTCTCGTATCCAGATCCGG
>CM068966.1:11212938-11223705 GCA_035128595.1 Eptatretus atami | reverse complement strand
AAACGATATGTTACATGATATTTCAAAAAGTTGTGGATGAGTTATGACAAAACTAGGTGGATGAGTTTAAGTGATAAGAACAAGCCAATACAATTCTTGTTCGGTTCAGGATTCATATCTGGCCTCATCGGTGGGATACAAAATGTAAACTGTTCAGCACGGTTTTGTCATGCATCGCAAAATATGATGAGGAAAGGAGAAGTTGCAACCAAACTCAGCCTTCTAATATTTTGATTGATTTTTGAATACGACCCAGATTATGATCTGGACGGGTATTATCCGGCAATTGCAGTTCACTATCCGAGTTGTACACTTCATCTCGTATACAGATTATTGTCCAATGCTGTCTATCTACCTTTCACCCAAGATTTGACCCATTTCCAATGCAAAAAGAACTCAAACAATTTGTAGATTCACCCAAAATGACATGGATGTCCAGAATCACTCAAAGCAGGATGAAACTAGAAGGGCACTCGGTAGAGCGCGTACCACAGATAACTTTAAAAAAATAAAAAAATTCCCAAAGTGATTTTTTCATGGTAGGAAGTGGTTATTTTGTTTTTTACATCACCGAAGTGATTTTCAAACTTTTCCCAAAGTGATTTTTTTTCATGGTAGGAAGTGGTTATTTTGTTTTTTACATCACCGGAAGTGATTTTAAACTTTTCCCAAAGTGATTTTTTTCATGGTAGGAAGTGGTTATTTTGTTTTTTTACATCACCGGAAGTGATTTTCAAACTTTCTCCAAAGTGATTTTTTTTCATGGTAGGAAGTGGTTATTTTTTTTTTTACATCACCGGAAGTGATTTAAAACTTTCCCAAAGTGATTTTTTTCATGGTAGGAAGTGGTTATTTTGTTTTTTTACATCACCGGAAGTGATTTTCAAATTTTTCCCAAGTGATTTTTTTTCATGGTAGGAAGTGGTTATTTTGTTTTTTTTACATCACCGAAGTGATTTTAAACTTTTCCAAAGTGATTTTTTTTTCATGGTAGGAAGTGGTTATTTTGTTTTTTACATCACCGGAAGTGATTTTCAAACTTTTCCCAAAGTGATTTTTTTCATGGTAGGAAGTGGTTATTTGTTTTTTTTACATCACCGGAAGTGATTTTAAACTTTTCCCAAAGTGATTTTTTTTCATGGTAGGAAGTGGTTATTTTTTTTTTTACATCACCGGAAGTGATTTTCAAACTTTCCCAAAGTGATTTTTTTCATGGTAGGAAGTGTTATTTGTTTTTTTTACATCACCGGAAGTGATTTTAAAACTTTTCCCAAAGTGATTTTTTTTCATGGTAGGAAGTGGTTATTTTGTTTTTTTACATCACCGGAAGGATTAAAACTTCCAAGTGATTTTTTTTCATGTAGGAAGTGGTTATTTTGTTTTACATCACGGAAGTGATTTTAAAACTTTTCCCAAATGATTTTTTTCATGGTAGGAAGTGGTTATTTTTTTTTTTTACATCACCGGAAGTGATTTTAAAACTTTTCCCAAAGTGATTTTTTTTCATGGTAGGAAGTGGTTATTTTGTTTTTTTTACATCACCGGAAGTGATTTTCAAACTTTTCCCAAGTGATTTTTTTTCACGGTAGGAAGTGGTTATTTTGTTTTTTTACATCACGGAAGTGATTTCAAACTTTCCCGAAAGTGATTTTTTTTCATGGTAGAAGTGGTTATTTTGTTTTTTACATCACCGGAAGTGATTTTAACTTCCCAAAGTGATTTTTTTTCATGGTGGAAGTGGTTATTTTGTTTTTTACATCACCGGAAGTGATTTTAAAACTTTTCCCGGAAGTGATTTTTTTCTTTTATTCATGACCGAAAGTATATTTATTTATTTCTCAAATTGATTTTTTTTTTAATATTCCTGAATGATTATTTTTTCATGACAAGAAAAGTGGTTATTTTTGTTTTTACATGACCGAAGTGATTTTTAAACTTTTTCCCGAAGTTATTGTTTTTCTTTTATTCATGACCAAAAGTAATTATTTATTTGTTTGTTATTATTTATTTGCAGTGATTTAAAAAAAAAACAAAAAAATTCTTTTTATGTCATTTTTCTTCTTTTATTCATTATTGAAAGTGATTATTTGTTTATTTATTTATTTCCCAAAGTGATTAAAAATATATTTCCGAAAGTGATTTTTTTCATGACAGGAAGTGGTTATTTTGTTTTTTACATTAAAGGAAGTGATTTTAAATCTTTTTTTTCCGGAAGTTATTTGTTTTTTCATTTATCCATGACCGGAATTGATTATTTTTTATTTCTGTAAAATTTCCCAAAGTGTATTTTTTTCCAGTAGAACACATCAGGTCCAATAACTTTTATGAAATATCATGCGATATATCAGTTTTGGCCCCATCTCTCGATGGCGAAGAATCACTTAAAAAATGAAAAAAATTCTCGTATCCAGATCTGGATTCGGATCTTCACCAAAATCGAATCAATTTGTCCTTGTCATGCATGCAACCTGTCCACCAATATTCGTCTGAATCCGTCCACTACTTTTTGAGATGTCATGTTGTATATCAGTTTCGCCAGTTCTCTCGATGGTGAAGAATCACTTAAATAATTCCAGTATCCTGATCCGGATGTTCACCAAAATATTGTCAATTCGTCCATGTCACACACCCAACTTACCCACCAAAATTCATCTGAATCCGTCCGCAACTTTTTAAGATATCCTGCACACAAACAAACAAAAACGGCCAAACAGACAGACAGACAGGGGTGAAAACATCACCTCTTCCACCTTCGGTGATGGAGGCAATGAAACTATCTGGTGAGCTCTGTTGTAGTTTTATTGAATCACACACAAATATCTGAGCTGGAAAAATCGCATAAATTGACCAGTTTGTGTCGATGCGATTCTTAAACCTAATTACATCGACTCGTGCTCCCTCTCAATGCTGTGCTGAGCGATGTCTTCCCTGCAGAGACCTCAAAACATAGAGGTTGCAGTTGATTAGGGGACGGCAATGTTATGGAAACTGTTCGATCTTGTTCTCCGCACGTCTCTCTATCTATCTATATCTATCTTTATTTATTTATTTATTTATTTTATGACCAGCAACATCCTGTTTTTCGCATTCTGGATGAAAGTAGTTCAAACGTATAATGTCCAATAGCATCATTGTTGCCGTCTTGTGATCGCGCAGGACCAAAACCCTCACTGCATATGATCCCTGCAATCAGACAAGCCTGCATGGCCAATTATTTATTTATTCGTATGCAGCCGATGGCTGCTTGGCTGCATCATTTTCTGGGGGTGTGGCTGTGCCGTTGATGCGATGCCCCTGTTACCAGTAAGTCGGTACTCATTTTTCTGACATTGGAAGGCTGTCAACCCACTTGGTGTTAATTCAATGGCTGAGAGGGGCTTGTACTCAAGACCTGAAGATTTTAAGCCAGCCACCTTAACCGTTAAGCAAATACCAGGCTACGGCCAATCATGAGTTATGTTCCTGCCGGGAGGTTTTTCTTTTCCCTCTTTGATGCTCCAGACCAGAAAATAATTTGGAATCTAATTAAACACATATGGTTAACACATAAATCTCGAGTTGGCAGTTTCACGCTTTGCACATCGGTAATCTTGGAGCCATGCCTGATGACTCTTCACATCTGTGGACCGTTATTCCGAGGGTTGGTATGAAAGTAATGCCTCTTGTTTTATTTCTCATTAAATGTAATTACAATCACAATGAAAATTGCAAGGAATACGTATACATATGTTGCAAATTTAAAGTTATTTTTCCACAATATAGTCTCCGTCAAATGCAATGCACTTTAATGAGCTAATCAATCTGGCTCTTGTTTTCCGGTGTCGCTGCCGTTGCAGGCCGACCACTTCATGGCTTGCCATCGATATCGGTTTCCTTGCTCTTGAAAACGCTTTGCCGCCAGTAGAGTCGTAGAGTCGCCGTATGGTAGTCGCCGGATACATTCTTTAAACGCCTATGAATATCCAATGGAGGTACCTCTTCCCAGGGAAAAATTAAATAACTGCTCTCTGCTTTGTAGGCATTTCTCCTGGGGCAGCCATTTTGGAAGTGTGGTGTGATGTTGTTACGTGACTCATCACAGTGCCGCTCAAATTAAAATTGGCGTGAGAGGCAAACCTTTCATTGTAACCTCACGTAGCTTTCCTGCGACGCTTTGAATTTTTTTATGTTTGGAAGGTCGAATGTTATTGCAATCCATCGGATTTGATTGTAACTACTAGAAGCACCCGCTCCCTACGGGAGCCGTCAAGGGGGTCATGTTATTATATTTATGCCGATTTTACTCCAAGAAGTCCCAGGATTACCCACCCAAAAAATGGTTGCGATCGGTTCAGCCGCTTTTGCGGTACCTGGGAACAGACAGACGGACGGATGGTGAATTATAGTAAGATAATGATAAACCCGTTAATTTTTTTTTTTTTAAACCAGTCTTCAAAACTGGTTTAAAAAACGATGCGCTGCTCCGGCGCATGCTCCCATACCTGACCTGACCTTCAAAAGGTGTTGGTCTCCATTTTTCATTGACATTTTGCTTCCACTTACCTGCTCGCTTTATTAGAACTCGTTCCGAAGGAGTTGCGAGACTATTGCAACGCGCGCGTGTGTGTGTGTGTGTGTGTGCGTGCGTGCGCGCGTCTACATCCCATATATTTTAGCTTCAAACAGTTTCTCTACAACCGCATGTCCAATTGATGCGGAACTTTAAACATAGGAGCAACTCCCCAAGGTGGATATTTTATTGATAACTCTGACACAGGTCACATTATATGACACCCATATTGTATTGAAGGAAAAAAAATTGCACATCTTCTTCTCCAAAACTGCTCAATGAAAAAAAAAATTGAAACTTGGCTTACGTTGTCAACTCCCTATGGGGTATACAGGGTGACAATGATAACGATGACGTCTTCGGTGAAGTGGTATTTCAGTCGTAATTGGTTGAATCCAAATCCTTATCCAATAAAACTTAATATATCTGATCTACGACCCGATGCGAGTGAATCATTAAATTTATGACGTCATCGGTCACTAGCGGCCATATTGGATTGAAAATAGAATTTTCATCTTCATTGACTTAATTTACCCATAATGTGCACAACAGGGGTTGTTAAATGCCTTAATAATAATCAATAAAGATATGGATAATGACATTGTATGTGACATAATAGAATGCATGGATGATGCGTGTATTTGGTCCATAATAGTCGTGTATTCAGTTAATGATGGTATTTTTGTTCGGAATGAGCGTGCGAGGTGAGACTATGTGCTCTACCGAGTGCCTTTCTAGTTTTATTTTCTGCTTTTCTCACCATCCTTTGCCCATTCTAGAACCACCTGCTTGGCAGGGCCTGTTACTGCTTACTGGAGGGAGAGAAGATGGAGCAGGCGGATGCACAGTTCAACTTTGTTCTGAACCAGGCACCCTCCAACATTCCAGCATTGCTTGGTACTTCGACTTAGCTGTTGGGAAATGTGATCGATCGTTTTTCTGTTGATTTAAAAATACAAAAGAAGTCTGTGTCAGTGTTAAACTTCAGTGTTGCTTTTAACAACGTACGTCGTACAGTGTAAGTCGCTTTGTAACTTTTGAAAGCTGTTTATACAGGGTGTTTCAAAAGAAACGGTGTAGCAGGAATCCAACACCTTTGGTGCAAAATGATAACTCTTTCAGGGAAAGGTATTTATTGTCAAATACAACAAAGACGTATCAAAGGGAACAGAAGATTTGATTTTGAAAATCCTGGACAGTTGCAGCAAATTTCTAGCAGTTCGTTTTTTTTGGCAAAGTTGGATGCGTCTACGCATGTTTTGAAACGCTCGCGGTTTTTCAACCTGGATGCCATGGAGAGCCTCTGAAATGTTCACCTTCAGCTCTTCTATCGTGCAGGGATTGTTTGCATCGATCGTGTTTTTGAGAATTACCCACAGATACAAGTCCGGAGGGGTTAAGTTGGGAGAATGAGGCGGCCATAAACCATGAGAAATGATGTGATCTTCAAAGACCGTACTGATTCCGTGCATGCTTGCAAGTGTGCTGAGTGTGCAGTTGCACCGTCTTGATGGAACAATCCATCTTGTTTCTCCTCTTCAGTGAGTTCATTGAAAAACTGCTGGAGAATATCATTTAATATTCAGGAAACATGAAACACAAGTATTTCCTTCAGTGCACTCTGTTACTTTTGAAACAAGGAAATTGGACACTGGGAGGAGACAATCCGGTCATCGTGATTGCACTTTATGAAAAACAACAACAGGAATTTTTGAGGCCATTTTCCCCACTGGAGTGGGGGTTAGCCTTGCGGGCCCCATGACAATCTACTCCACTTTGCCCTATTTTCTGCATTTCCCCTTATTAACCCCCTTACCCGCATTTCTTCTTCCACCACCTTTAGCCAAGTCTTTCTCGGTGTTCCCTGTCTTCTACTTCCTTCTACATTCATTTCCATCACTTCTTACCCAGTCACTTTCATCCTTCCTCAACACATGACCCAACCATCTCAACCTCTTTCTCTTCACAACATCCATCACAGACTCTATTCCCATCATCTTCTGCAATTCATCATTTGTCTTCCTCTCTCTCAACGCTATTTCGCACATCCACCGAACCATTCGCATTTCTACCCTTTCCGGCCTTCGTTGCTCTTCTACTTTAATAACCCATGTCTCGCTCCCATAAATCAACACCACATTTAATTATATCTATTAGTTTATACTTCAGTCAATAAATGTGATTTCCATTACAAGGAGCTTCATCACAGAAGGAGGCCACAAAGCCCATAAAGGCCATGCAATGGCTGCCAACCTCTGGTTGGTTGTCAGTGATGAAGCAGTATGTTTCATTTTTAGTCTTTGGCATGACTCTGCCAAGGTTGGGTTCCAATTGCCGCCCTCCCAGACTCAGAACTGACTCTCTAACCATTGTGCCACCGAGTCAAAGCAGCAACATTTGCTGAGAAAAGAGAAGTGACTGCCTTTGGACAAAATTATATGAAGCGATAAAATCATTTTCGGCACTTGCAACACCTTGTACTCTTGGAATAGTGAAAGATGGAAGGATGGTTTACAGATTGCTTCCTGAGACTGTTAAATCTCATTGTTCCTCCAGTGTTTCAAGCAGCTGGTGAATCACCATTGCATGTCATCCCCTATCCATGCCCACAATTATTATTATTATTATTTTTTACCACTGTTGGTGTTAACCCTACCTAACCTAACCCTTTTATTTGCAGGTTGTGATGTTTCTTCCCTCCTCTGTCTTCCTCTTTTCCTATTTGTTACCTCCACCACCGAAGGTAGACGGAGGTTACTTTTTCACCTTAGTTTGTCTATCTGTTTTTCTGTTTGTCTCTTTGTCTGTATTTCTGGGAGCATGATATCTCAAAAAGTTGTGGACGGATTCTGACGAAACTTAGTGGACATTGTTGGGTGTGTGACGATTAATTGATTCGATTTTGGTGAAGATCTGGATCCGAGAATCTTTGAAGTGATTCCTTGCCATCGAGTGATGGGGCCCAACAAAGATAATATAGGACGATGTCTCAAAAAGTTGTGGACTATGGACAGATTCAGACAAAACTTGGTGGATGAGTTGCATTGGTGACAAGAAGAAGCTGATTAGATTTTGGTTCAGGTCCTGATGCAGATCCGGCCTCTTGGTGGGGGGGTGGGGGGGGATACAAAACGTAAAGTGCTCATCCTGGTAGAATTTTGTGTTCGACTGAGTGCCTTTCTAGTTCATGTCTTTGCTTGTGTCCAACTGTTGCTCCACTGTCAGTTTGAGTGCCATTTTACCACCCTCCATCACCTCACTTTTCCATGAGTTTCGATCTTGTATCTCAAAATAAAAACAAAAGAAGATGTTCAAAGAATTTCTAATGACCAGCCAATAGGCTTATATTTCATGAGATGTCTGATTTTTAGCAGGATACTCTTGGTATTTTTTTCAAGAGATGCTTGAGCAGTTTTGGTGTTAAGGCAACAATCAGTTGAGGTTGATCAGAGCACTATTCTGCTTTTATCCTGTCTGATTTGCTTGCCATTACAATACACTTGGTCCTCAATTTACACTCATTCTGTTTACGTTTTTTATTTTTTTTATTTAATGCTTTAGACAAAGTACTGAACAATTTTCGATTTGCGCTTCGTAATTTTTGAGTCAACTTTTTTTTCACGTGGAAATCTTTTTTTAAAATTTCGTTGGGCCACACAACGGAAGTGGAGGTGCGATGTACAAAACACCACTTCTCTCACCTCGTCTGTTCTGGACTCGTGAGAGGTGTCGTCTGACCTTCATTGATAGTATTTTGTGCCAAACCTTCCCAAACCCCTTCATCATGAGTTGTAGACAACCCTCAAGTGCTCCAGCTGAGACTCCCAACACGAAGACTCCTAAAGCTATTCGTTTGCACATTTAAATGGATGTGGTGAAGCAATTTGAGCATGGGGAGCTTATGGTGGACAATACTTGCATGCTCAGCCTCCCTGCCTCCCGCAACTGTAAGGACAATTAGTATTAACGCCACCAAAATAAAGTCGAGTGCACTTGAGTGGAGTGCTGCATCGCCTCAGTAACCACTGCACTCCACCCCACCCTCACCTCCCAGGCCTGGACACTCGCTGCGTGTTACATATTTTGTTGAGTACTGTACGCAGTTACTTAAAACCGTCCATAATCTATTCGTCTCAACATTTATTTACGTCTTTAGTATTTATTTACTGGAACTGTATTTACACATTTACTGTTTTTACTTCGGTTAGAGTTAGGTTAGGACCGGAAATTTCTGCCCAGGAACGCATTTTCAATTGTAACATGATGGCGATAGGAAATTATTTTATATTTCCGTTTTATTCCTTTTACATTCAGTTTTTTAGGAACACTTCCCGAGCGTAAATCGAGGAGTCCCTGTGTCGCAATATTTTGATGGATCAAATGAACCGCTCAAACTCACAGTTTGTGTTTTGCCGGTATGTTATCTGCCTGTTTCCCTTTAACCCTCTGTTCAGTCTGCAAACCTGTTGGCCATATCACTTTAGTTCCTCCATGAGCTGAGTCACCTCGTGTCGTCCCCTAACCTGACCCATGATCTTTATTACCCCCCATTATCTTTTCCTCACCCAATCCTCTTACTTGCTGGATTCAGTATCTCTTTCTCCTCTCCCTCTCTCTCTCTCTCTCTCTTTCTCTCTCTTTTCTCTCTCTCCTCTTTTTCTCTCTCTCTCTCTCTCTCTCTCTCTCTTCTCTCTCTCTCTCTTTTCTCTCTCTTCTCTCTCTCTCTCTCTCTCTCTCTCTCTTTTTCTCTCTCTCTTTTTCTCCTCTCTTTTCTCTCCTCTTTTTCTCTCCCTCTTTTCTCTCTCTCTCTTTCTCTCTCTCTCTTTTTCTCTCTCTCTTTTCTCTCTCTCTTTCTTTCTCTCTCTCTTTTTCTCTCTCTTTTTTCTCTCTCTCTCTTTCTCTTCTCTCTTTTTCCTCTCTCTTTTTCTCTCTCTCTTTCTCTCTCTCTTCTCTCTCTCTTTTCTCTCTCTCTTTTCTCTCCCTTCTCTTTTTCTCTCTCTCTTTTCTCTCTCTCTCTCTTCTCTCTCTTTTTCTCTCTCTTTTCTCTCCTCTCTCCTTTTCTCTCTCTCTCTCTTCTCTCTCTTTTCTCTCTCTCCTTTTTCTCTCTCTCTCTCTCTCTTTTCTCTCTCTCTTTTCTCTCTTCCTCTCTCTTTTTTTCTCTCTCTTCTTTCTCTCTCTCTCTTTTTTTCTCTCTTTCTCTCTCTCTCTTTTTCTCTTCTTCTTTTCTTTCTCTCTTTCTCTCTCTCTCTTTTTCTCTCTTTTTCTCTTTTCTCTCTTTTTCTTTTTTTCTCCTCTCTCTTCTTTTTCTCTCCTCCTTTTTTCTCTCTCTTTTCTCTCTCTCTCTCTTTTTCTCGCTCTCTCTTTTTCTCGCTCTCTTTTTCTCGCTCTCTCTCTCCGTTTCTCTCTCTTTTCTCTTTCTCTTTCTCTCTTTCTCTCTTTCTCTCTTTCTCTCTTTCTCTCTTCTCTTCTCTCCTTCTCTTTCTCTTTCTCTCTCTTTTTTCTTTTTCTCTCTCTCCTCTTTCTCTCTTTTTTTCTCTCTCTTTCTTTTTCTCTCTCTTCTTTTTCTCTCTCTTTCTCTCTCTCTCTTTTTCTCTCTCTCTTTTTCTCTCTCTCTTTTTCTCTCTCTCTTTTTCTCTCTCTTCCTTTTTTCTCTTTTTCTCTTTTTCTCTCTTTTCTCTCTCTTTCTTTTTTTCCTCTTTTCTCGCTTCTCGCTTCTCTTTTTCTCCTCTCTCTCTTTTCTGCTCTCTCTTTTCTCCTCTCTCTTTTTCTCGCTCTCTCTTTTTCTCGCTCTCTCTTTTTCTCGCTCTCTCTTTCTCTTTTTCTTTCTCTTTTTCTCTTCTTTTTTTTCTTTCTTTCTCTCTTTCCTGTCCGTTTATTCCCTTGCTTGTTGTGCCAGAGCCGGATTTAAGTTGAACAGCCCCCGGGACATTCGAGTAGTCGAGGCCCCCTCCCCACCACTAACCTTAAAATGATAGTGAAGAGAAATTTTTTTTAAAAGACCATTACTGTGTATCGATCTATATACATTTCACAACAACACTTTTTTAAACTGAAGATAAATTAAAAGTAAATATATTTTAAACTAGAAGGGCACTCAGTAGACCTCCACCATGCTGATTAGTTTATGTTTTCTTTCCCACTGATGGGCCGTACCTGGATTCGGACCTGAACTAAAATTTAATCGGCTTATTTTCTCACCGAACCAACTCCTCCACCAG
>CM068966.1:11199837-11212913 GCA_035128595.1 Eptatretus atami | reverse complement strand
TCCTTTTCTCTCTCTGCTCTCTCCTCTCTCTCCTCTCTCTCTCTCTCTCTTCTCTCTCTCTCTCTCTCTCTCTCTCTCTCTCTTCTCTCTCTCTATCTCTCCTCTCTCTATATCTCTTCTCCCTCTCTCTCTCTATCTCTCTCCCTCTCTCTCTCTCTTTCTCTCCCTTTTTTCTCTCTCTTTTTCTCTCTCTCTCTCTTTTTTCCTCTCTTTTTTCTCTCTCTCTTTTTCTCTCTCCCTCTTTTTCTCTCTCCCTCTTTTTCTCTCTCTTCTTTTTCTCTCTCTCTCTATTCTCTCTCTCTCTTTTTCTCTCCTCTTTTCTCTCTCTCTTTTCTCTCTCTCTCTCTCTCTTTTTCTCTCTCTCTCTCTTTTCTCTCTCTCTCTCTTTTTTTCTCTCTCTCTTTTTTCTCTCTCTCTCTTTTTCTCTCTCTCTTCTTTTTTTCTTCTCTCTCTCTCTTTTTCTCTCTCTCTCTCTCTCTTTTTCTCTCTCTCTCTCTTTTTCTCTCTCTCTCTCTTTTTCTCTCCCTCTTTTTCTCTCTCTCTTTTTCTCTCTCTTTTTCTCTCTCTCTTTTCTCTCCCTCTTTTTTCTCTCTCTTTTTTTCTCCTCCCTCTTTTTCTCTCTCTTTTTTCTCTCCTCTTTTTCTCTCTCTCTTTCTTTCTCTCTCCTTTTCTCTCTCTCTCTCTCTTTTTCTCTCTCTCTCTTTTTTCTCTCTCTCTCTTTTTCTCTCTCTCTCTTTTTTCTCTCTCTCTTTTCTCTCTCTCTTTTCTCTCCCTCTTTTTCTCTCCTCTTTTCTCTCTCTCTCTTTTCTCTCCCTCTTTTTCTCTCTCTCTCTCTCCTTTTCTCTCTCTTCTCTTTTTCTCTCTTCTCTCTCTTTTTCTTCTCCCTTCTTTTTCTCTCTCTCTTTTTCTCTCTCTTCTTTCTCTCTCTTTTTCTCTCCCTCTTTTTCTCTCTCTTTTTTTCTCTCTTCTTTCTCTCTCTTTTTTCTCTCTCTTTTCTCTCTCTCTTTTTCTCTCCTCTTTCTCTCTCTTCTCTCTCTTTTTCTCTCTCTCTCTTTTTCTCTCTCTCTCTCTTTTTTCTTCTCCCTCTTTTTCTCTCTCTTTTTCTCTCCCTCTTTTCTCTCTCTCTTTTTTCTCTCTCTCTTTTTCTCTCTCTCTTTTTCTCTCTCTCTTTTTCTCTCCTCTTTTTTCTCTTCTCTTTTTTCTCTCTCTCTTTTTCTCTCCTCTCTTTTTCTCTCTCTCTTTTCTCTCTCTCTCTTTTTCTCTCTCTCTCTTTTTTCTCTCTCTCTCTTTTTTTCTCTCTTCTCTCTCTCTTTTTCTCTCTCTCTCTCTTTTTCTCTTCTCTCTCTTTTTCTCTCTCTCTCTCTTTTTCTCTCTCTCTCTCTCTTTTCTCTCCCTCTTTTTCTCTTCTCTTTTTCTCTCTCTCTTTTTCTCTCTCTCTTTTTCTCTCTCTCTTTTCCTCTCTTCTTTTCTCTCCCTCTTTTTCTTCTCTTTTTTCTCTCCTCTTTTTCTCTCTCTTTTTTCTCTCCCTCTTTTTCTCTCTCTCTTTTTCTCTCTCTTCTCTCTCTCTTTTTCTCTCTCTTTCTTTTCTCTCTCTCTCTCTCTCTTTTTCTCTCTCTCTCTTTTTTCTCTCTCTCTCTTCTTTTCTCTCTCTCTTTTCTCTCTCTCTTTTTTCTCTCCCTCTTTTTCTCTCCCTCTTTTTCTCTCCCTCTTTTTCTCTCCCTCTTTTCTCTCTCTCTTTTTTTCTCTCTCTCTTTTTCCTCTCTCTCTTTTCTCTCTCTCTTTTCTCTCTCTCTTTTTCTCTCTCTCTTTTTCCTCCCTCTTTTTCTCTCTCTCCCTCTTTTTCTCTCTCTCTCTCTTTTTTCTCTTCTCTCTCTCTCTTTTTCTCTTTTCTCTCTCTCTTTTCTCTCTCTCTCTCTCTCTTTCTCTCTCTCTCTCTCTCTTTTTCTCTCTCTCTCTTTCTCTCTTCTCTCTTTTTCTCTCTCTCTTTTTCTTCTCTCTTTTTCTCTCTCTCTTTTTCTCCTCTCTCTTTTTCTCTCTCTCTTTTTCTCTCTCTCCCTCTTTTTCTCTCTCTCTCTCTTTTTCTCTCTCTCTCTCTCTTTTTTTCTCTCTCTCTCTCTTTTTTTCTCTCTCTCTCTCTTTTTTTCTCTCTCTCTCTCTCTTTTTCTCTCTCTCTCTCTCTCTCTTTTTTCTCTCTCTCTCTCTCTCTTTTTCTCTCTCTCTTCTCTCTCTTTTTCTCTCTCCTCTTTTCTCTCTCTCTCTCTTTTTCTCTCTCTCTCTTTTTTCTCTTCTTCTCTCTTTTTCTTTCTCTCTCTCTTTTTCTCTCCCTCTTTTCTCTCTCCTCTCTTTTTCTCTCTCTTTTTCTCTCTCTCTCTTTTTCTCTCTCTCTCTTTCTCTCTCTCTCTTTTTTCTCTCTCTCTCTTTTTCTCTCTCTCTCTTTCTCCTTTCTCTCCCTCTTTTCTCTCTCTCTTTTTCTCTCTCTTTTTCTCTCTCTCTTTCTCTCCCTCTTTTTCTCTCCCTTTTCTCTCTCTCTTTTTCTCTCTCTCTTTTTCTCTCTCTCTTTTTCTCTCTCTCTTTTCTCTCTCTCTTTTTCTCTCTCTCTTTTTCTTCTCTCTCTTTTTTTTCTCTCTCTCTTTTTCTCTCTCTCTTTTTTCTCTCTCTCTTTTTCTCTCTCTCTTTTTCTCTCTCTCTCTTTTTCTCTCTCTCTTTTTCTTCTCTCTCTTTTTCTCTTCTCTCTCTCTTTTTCTCTCTCTCTCTTTCTCTCTCTTCTCTCTCTTTTCTCTCTCTCTCTCTCTCTCTCTCTTTTTTCTCTCTCTTTTTTCTCTCTCTTCTCTCTCTTTCTCTCTCTCTCTTTTCTCTTTTTCTCTCTCTCTTTTTTTTCTCTCTCTTTTTCTCTCTCTCTCTTTTTTTCTCTCTTTCTCTCTCTCTCTTTTCTCTTTTTTCTTTCTTTCTCTCTTTCCTCTCTTCTCTTTTTCTCTTTTTTCTCTTTTTCTCTCTTTTTCTTTTTTCTCTCTCTCTCTCTCTTTTTTTTTCTCTCCCTCTCTTTTTTCTCTCTCTTTTTCTCTCTCTCTCTCTTTTTCTCGCTCTCTCTTTTTCTCGCTCTCTTTTTCTCGCTCTCTCTCTCTCGTTTTCTCTCTCTTTTTTCTCTTTCTCTTTCTCTCTTTCTCTCTTTCTCTCTTTCTCTCTTTCTCTCTTTCTCTCTCTCTCTCTTTCTCTTTCTCTTTCTCTCTCTTTTTTTCTTTTTTTCTCTCTCTCTCTTTCTCTCTTTTTTTCTTCTCTCTTTCTTTTTCTCTCTCTTCTTTTTCTCTCTTTCTTTTCTCTCTCTCTCTCTTTTTCTCTCTCTCTTTTTCTCTCTCTCTTTTTCTTCTCTCTCTTTTTCTCTCTCTCTTTTTCTCTTTCTCTCTTTTTCTCTTTCTCTCTTTCTTCTTTTCTCTTTTCTCGCTTTCTCGCTTTCTCTTTTTTCTCGCTCTCTCTTTTTCTCGCTCTCTCTTTTCTCGCTCTCTCTTTTTCTCGCTCTCTCTTTTTCTCGCTCTCTCTTTTTCTCGCTCTCTCTTTCTCTTTCTTTCTCTTTTTCTCTCTCTTTTTTTTTCTTTTTCTTTCTCTCTTTCCTGTCCGTTTATTCCCTTGCTTGTTGTGCCCAGAGCCGGATTTAAGTTGAACAGCCCCCGGGACATTCGAGTAGTCGAGGCCCCCTCCCCACACTAACCTTAAAATGTAGTGGGAAGAGAAATTTTTTTAAAAGACCATTACTGTGTATCGATCTATAACATTTCACAACAACACTTTTTTAAAACTGAAGATAAATTAAAAGTAAATATATTTTAAACTAGAAGGGCACTCAGTAGACCTCCACCATGCTGATTAGTTTATGTTTTCTTTCCCACTGATGGGCCGTACCTGGATTCGGACCTGAACTAAAATTTAATCGGCTTATTTTTCTCACCGAACCAACTCCTCCACCAAGTTTTGTCTGAATCCATCCATAACTTTTTCAGATATTGTGCAAAATATTGTTTTAGCCCTAACATCTCTAGTGAAAATCAATTAAAATTCTTGGATCCAGATTCAGATCTTCACCAAAATCGAATTGATTCTTCCTTGTTACAACACCCAACCTGACCACCAGTTTCATCACATCCGTCCACAACGTTTTCAGATATCGTGCGATATATCGTTTTTAGCCCCATCACTCAATGGTGAAAAATATTTCCTATCTGAATCCGGATTTGGATCTTCACCAAAATCTAATCAGTTCATCCTTGTCACACACCCAACCTGCCCACCAAGTTTCGTCCCAATGCGGTCCACAACTTTTTGAGATACCTTTGTTCACAAATAAAACAGACGGGTAAAAAACTAACCTCTGTTCACCTTTGGTGGGTGGAGGTAATTATCGGTTCGAGCTTAATAAAGTGATATTGAATTGATAAAGTGATTTTGACGGAACGCTAACATAATTTTATCAAAACCTGGATGAGGAAATTCGAATTGCCAGCCTTATAAAGCAGATGTGACCCCATATACCACTTCCCTGGCTCTGCTACCTTTGAGTTGATCAGGGAATAAATAATACTGGCTTTATAAATAAATAAATATCGTATTGTTACGGTGTGGAAATTCACAGAGCACCATATAGGTCCTGAGATCAGTTATGCCGATAAGTCTGTGTTCAGATAGATTTCCCCACCGTGGTCTAATGGGAATTATTCGTGTCACCCGGGCTGTGATCTTTGAGGTAGCCGTTTTTTCTTTTACTATCGTTATTTTGGACCAACCACAATCCCAACCACCAACCACCTTCTCCCAACGCCAACCACATTCTCCACAATGCCAACCACCAACCACCTTCACCACCGCCGCAGCCACAACAACCACAACCAACTTCTCCAAAACTGCCGACATCTCCACGAACAACGGCAAACTGGTAAACAGAACTGACGCCTGGGATTTCCCCTCCCCCCTTTCCTTGCTTTCCCACACGCCGGGACGGGGGAGGGGCAGATCGAGCCAGGGGTCAAAGTTGATGTAAGGTGAGGGCCTGATTTTGGGCGGAAAATGTCCCGGTGCCACCTCCCTTGGGGCCACGGCAACGAATTTTCTTCCCCGCGCGCCGCGAAGGAGGGTTGAGGCGGGATGGAAATAAAAGTGAGCGCTGAACGCAGCATAGGAGAGTCGAGTGAGAGGAGTCAGGAGTCGGGTCGAGTCGGTCGGTCAGTCTCTCGGGGCTGCGGGTTGTTGAGTGGTGGAAGTGAGGAAAGACAGTTGGGTGGAGGCGCGCACAACGGAATAGCGCATTGGACTTCCAGAGGAAGCGACAATTGAAAGGTTGCGGGTTCGAGTCCCGCCAGAGGAAGGAGCTGCAGAAAGTTGTGGAGCCGGAGAGGAGTCGCCAGCCGGGTCACCGTCGAAGGCACGAGTGGAGTCCGGCGGAGTGTGGGCAGGGCCACCGAGGGTCACCAAAACCCGAACCCATCGAGTCGTCTCCAGGGCGACCAGTAACCTGCTCGGCCTCTTGGAGCTCCTTCGGTCCTCAAAGCTCCAGGTTTATAAAGACCCCGAGAGGTCCAGTCTACCCCCTCGTCTTTGAGGGGCTTTTTCCTTGTTTCTTTGTTGAACGTTGTGGCGCCGAGTCCGTTAAGTAGAACTGTTGATAAGTGACTGTAAATAATAAATAGACGGTCATAGCGCTTGGTCTTGCTCGCGTCTTGTCCCTACCCCCATCCATTGAATAACTTCATGCGTGTTTTGCATTCATCGCTTTTGTTGGCTGTATACGTGTATGCATGAATACCTGACTGCATACGTGTGTGAATAAATGTGCTTGTTTGAATGTTGACCTGCTCGTTGCGTCCTTTTCCCCAATTGAACTGCCATATTGCAATCGGAATATAGTGGGCTTTTAAATAGTCCAACGAGGCCTCGCAATAAAACCCCGCTCGGTTATCCAAGACGGAGCGAGCTGCTTAGAGCGGCTCGTGTCAAGCAGGCCTTCGTTGAGGTACAATCTCTCGGTAATCTACCCGCGCGAGTAATTAGGTAAATCGATTATTCGGCGATTGGACCCTGTAACGCGCGGTAAAATACGGACAAGGTTGTGGTGTGCTTGGAGCACACCCGTGACTGGTTTTCGGCGTTGGTCCGGAAAGTCGCGACTGAATTGCACGTTCGGTGGGCGAAGCGGCCGCGATTCGGTTAAACGCGGTCGTTCGCACGCCGGCGGGCGGAGAATTCGTAACAGTATGTTTTTCTTGGCCCCCTGGAGCTTGGGCCCTGGACAAATGTCCGTTGGTCCTTCCATAAATCTGGCCCTTGTTGTGCTCAGTTGTTGCCCTGCAACTCCACTGGCAATTTTACCTTGATCTTCCATGAGCCTTGCTCTGTAGTGGAAAAATAAAAGACAATGAATGATGGTATGGTCTAAAAAATATTAATTTCACGACATGTACCTCTTTGCAATGAGTTTATCAACAAAAAATCATATGATTTTTGATGTTGGATCATGTTTGAATGGCAGAGAGAGAAGCAATGAGAAGAATTGACACATTTTTATACTAGTTGTTGTCTGTTATTTATTTAAGACTTTGCAACCAGACTGAGGTGGGGGAGACCCAAAAAGGAGGGTCCTTCATTGAAAGCTGTACTTTCAGACAGCCAAATGTATTTCCTTGTTCTTCAGGAAAGGCATGCATTGCATTTAACAAGAAGGACTACCGTGGGTCGTTGGCATACTACAAGAAGGCTCTCAGAACAAACCCTGGCTGCCCTGGTATTGTCTGCGGAGTTCAAATGTTTTCCTTGCATGCTTCCTTACAATTTATATGCAATGTTGAAAAGCCAGTCATTGCATTTTTTGTGTCTTCTCACTCTTCCTGCAGCGGAAGTACGTCTTGGCATAGGACACTGTTTTGTTCGACTTGGTAAGCCAGACAAGGCACGGCTGGCTTTCAGCGCTGCGCTCGATCTTAGTCCTCAGTGTGTTGGAGCGCTTCTCGGGCTGGCAATACTGGAGCTCAACAAGAAAGAGGTCGGTTTGTTTTTCTACTTGAATCAGTTATTTTTAAAAAATATATATTGTATAGCCGTCCCTCCTCACCCCCCCCGCCCCCCGTATCCCCACCATCCCAACCTCCCCATATTATATTTGGTGATCTGTCTTTCCAACTCCTTTTACTTGCCTGTTTTCTGGCCTCTAGCTGATTGATCAAGAATGGTGTGCAACTTCTATCAAGGCGTATACGATTGACAGTTCCAACCCCGATGGTGCTGAATCATTTAGCCAATCACTTCTTTCTTCAAAAAGGTTCTTTCCTGTTTTTATAATTTGTTTTGTCCATCACCGATGAAACTAACAGCCTTTTTGTTCTGTCTCACACACATTAAACTGGAAGGGCACTCGGTAGAGGCATACTCCGCCACGTAATGCCTGATCACGCAAACATATCTGGCCCAATACATTTTGAATTATCATGCTATGAGTACTATATCGTTTATTGGCCCTACTCTCTCAATGGTGAAGAATCACTTTAAAAATTAAATAATTTCGTTCTAGATTGTATTCAAGATCTTCACCAAATCGAATCAATTCTCGTGGGCCACCACACAAAACCGCCACAACTTTTGAGAGATCCTGCACAACAAAAGAAACAAACAAACAGGCAGAAAAGGGCGTGGAAAGCATAACCTCCTTCACCTTCGTGTAGCGAGGGTAGTTATCAGGCCAACATGTCTTCCTTTGTTGTTTCTCTTTTCATTTCCAAACTAGTTTCTCTTTATGCTTGAACTTGAATCTCCTGAATTTTTGTATCTCTTCATGTCCATTTCCCACTTTACTGTACTTAACTTTTCGACTGCCATCAAGCTTCTTCATCTACCTGTAGTTGAACTACACTATATCTAACTGATTTTATCCTTGCATATAACGTATGTCTTAAATTGCAATAGCTCGTCAATATACTGCTTATCGTTCTTCAAACAGTTTCTGTCATGACCTTTTGAAAAGTACCCGGTGCATTATTAACGAGTAGTGTTTTTGTCCATGGATGCAGTATAATAGTGTTGTTGAAGTATGATCAACATGAATGAGTGAAAAGCTAATTATTTTTTGCCGAGCTCGGTGTGAGGTGGAGAGAAAAGGGAGGAGTGGGTTGCTGTGCTTCACAAACTAATTTTACTTGCCTGTTCCTTGGCCTCTTGGACCGATTCATTCAAGGAAATGTTGCGGGGTGCAAACATTTTCATGCTAAAGAGGAGAGGTAGGGGAAGAATGAGTTGGATTAGGGGGGGGGGAGGATGAGGGGTATGCAGAAAGGGGGGATGGAGAGTAGTGAGAAAAGGGGGCGAGGGGCAGTACAAAGAGAGGCGAAGAGGTACCCATTTGAGCAGCTAGGCAGCGATTCATATGAGGAGAAGTGTGGTGATCAGTTCCTTGGCTTATCAACCCAATGGAGGTGTTTGGTACTAAACATTCTGTCAAGAATGCTTCCACCTTAATTGATGATGCTCAGTGGCCCTATGACACAGCATGGAGACTCTTGATCCTTCTACAAGACAGTAAAGACCTCCTTCCATTGTCAAGCAACTTTGAGTAGTACTAGGATGATACAGGGTGTCCCCAAAAAAAATACTCTTTTCATCTGGCAAAGAGAGCAGAGCTCATACAATAATTTAAAAAAGATATATGGTTGGATAGAAGCTGAAAGGTGAAGTTTATTGTACTAATGTCAAAATTGCACCAAAATTTAAATTTTGGTATGAATCGATCCTTTTATTTTAGACCACAGTTCGACGTAGGGCTCCACGTGTGTCCGATCACTGCCTGCAAAGACGCGTTGTCATGTTCTCCATCACTTTGGGAAACGTTTCCTGAGGAAGTTTCTGGATTCCGGTGGATGTTCTCCTTCAGCTGATCAAGAAGTCTGAGGCGCTAGGGTATCCATAGATCGCTGTCCTTGAGATACCCCCACAAGAACAAGTCTGAGAGGGTAGTAAGGTCAGGGGGAATTACGGTGGACTCAAGTGCTACTTCGATAGAGAGATTGAAAGCGCGCCCTCAAAATCGTTGGTTGAGAAAACCTTGTTTCCCTGGCTGTATTGGGCCGGTGCCCCATCCTTGCTGGAACCACTTGGGTTCTCATCTGAGATAGGTTGTTTCTTCTATGGGCCTGAGTTACGTAGCTCAGGCAGATGAGAATCCTGAATCATTTCACGATAGTTCCTCTGTTACCTGCAAGTGCGTCCCTGGTACATCTTTCAAAGAAGTATGGGACCAATCTATCCCGATACCCAACCAACCGCCCACCCACATGGACTTGAGAAACAGATCGATGGCACCAGTTCAGTTGATGCAATTACAGGATCAGTTCCCAGTACCGAAAGTTTTGCTTGTTTACCTCCACCGGACAGATGCAGCATGGCATTCGTCTCATGTGAAGTTTTTTGAGGAAAGTCTGCATCTTCCTCCAACTTGCCTGAGGAACCAATTGCCAAAGCTCTAGTAGTATTGCGTTTCGTGGTTGATTCAGTTAAGCACGTGTTCCTTTGAATTTTTATCTCTCTCTTCCACCAAGTTTTGTCTGAATCCATCCATAACTTTTTCAGATATTGTGCAAAATATTGTTTTAGCCCTAACATCTCTAGTGAAAATCAATTAAAATTCTTGGATCCAGATTCAGATCTTCACCAAAATCGAATTGATTCTTCCTTGTTACAACACCCAACCTGACCACCAAGTTTCATCCGAATCCGTCCACAACGTTTTCAGATATCGTGCGATATATCGTTTTAGCCCCATCACTCAATGGTGAAAAATATTTTCCTATCTGAATCCGGATTTGGATCTTCACCAAAATCTAATCAGTTCATCCTTGTCACACACCCAACCTGCCCACCAAGTTTCGTCCCAATGCGTCCACAACTTTTTGAGATACTTTGTTCACAAATAAACAGACGGGTAAAAACATAACCTCTGTTCACCTTTGGTGGGTGGAGGTAATTATCGGTTCGAGCTTAATAAAGTGATATTGAATTGATAAAGTGATTTTGACGGAACGCTAACATAATTTTATCAAACCTGGATGAGGAAATTCGAATTGCCAGCCTTATAAAGCAGATGTGACCCCATATACCACTTCCCTGGCTCTGCTACCTTTGAGTTGATCAGGGAATAAATAATACTGGCTTTATAAATAAATAAATATCGTATTGTTACGGCTGTGAAATTCACAGAGCACCATATAGGTCCTGAGATCAGTTATGCCGATAAGTCTGTGTTCAGATAGATTTCCCCACCGTGGTCTAATGGGAATTATTCGTGTCACCCGGGCTGTGATCTTTGAGGTAGCCGTTTTTCTTTTACTATCGTTATTTTGGACCAACCACAATCCCAACCACCAACCACCTTCTCCCAACGCCAACCACATTCTCCACAATGCCAACCACCAACCACCTTCACCACCGCGCCAGCCACAACAACCACAACCAACTTCTCCAAAACTGCCGACATCTCCACGAACAACGGCAAACTGGTAAACAGAACTGACGCCTGGATTTCCCCTCCCCCCTTTCCTTGCTTTCCCACACGCCGGGACGGGGGAGGGGCAGATCGAGCCAGGGTCAAAGTTGATGTAAGGTGAGGGCCTGATTTTGGGCGGAAAATGTCCCGGTGCCACCTCCCTTGGGGGCCACGGCAACGAATTTTCTCCCCGCGCGCCGCGAAGGAGGGTTGAGGCGGGATGGAAATAAAAGTGAGCGCTGAACGCAGCATAGGAGAGTCGAGTGAGAGGAGTCAGGAGTCGGGTCGAGTCGGTCGGTCAGTCTCTCGGGGCTGCGGGTTGTTGAGTGGTGGAAGTGAGGAAAGACAGTTGGGTGGAGGCGCGCACAACGGATAGCGCATTGGACTTCCAGAGGAAGCGACAATTGAAAGGTTGCGGGTTCGAGTCCCGCCAGAGGAAGGAGCTGCAGAAAGTTGTGGAGCCGGAGAGGAGTCGCCAGCCGGGTCACCGTCGAAGGCACGAGTGGAGTCCGGCGGAGTGTGGGCAGGGCCACCGAGGGTCACCAAACCCGAACCCATCGAGTCGTCTCCAGGCGACCAGGTAACCTGCTCGGCCTCTTGGAGCTCCTTCGGTCCTCAAAGCTCCAGGTTTATAAAGACCCCGCAGAGGTCCAGTCTACCCCCTCGTCTTTGAGGGGCTTTTTCCTTGTTTCTTTGTTGAACGTTGTGGCGCCGAGTCCGTTAAGTAGAACTGTTGATAAGTGACTGTAAATAATAAATAGACGGTCATAGCGCTTGGTCTTGCTCGCGTCTTGTCCCTACCCCATCCATTGAATAACTTCATGCGTGTTTTGCATTCATCGCTTTTGTTGGCTGTATACGTGTATGCATGAATACCTGACTGCATACGTGTGTGAATAAATGTGCTTGTTTGAATGTTGACCTGCTCGTTGCGTCCTTTTCCCCAATTGAACTGCCATATTGCAATCGGAATATAGTGGGCTTTTAAATAGTCCAACGAGGCCTCGCAATAAAACCCCGCTCGGTTATCCCAAGACGGAGCGAGCTGCTTAGAGCGGCTCGTGTCCAAGCAGGCCTTCGTTGAGGTACAATCTCTCGGTAATCTACCCGCGCGAGTAATTAGGTAAATCGATTATTCGGCGATTGGACCCTGTAACGCGCGGGTAAAATACGGACAAGGTTGTGGTGTGCTTGGAGCACACCCGTGACTGGTTTTCGGCGTTGTCCGGAAAGTCGCGACTGAATTGCACGTTCGGTGGGCGAAGCGGCCGCGATTCGGTTAAACGCGGTCGTTCGCACGCCGGCGGGCGGAGAATTCGTAACAGTATGTTTTTCTTGGCCCCCTGGAGCTTGGGCCCTGGACAAATGTCCGTTGGTCCTTCCATAAATCTGGCCCTTGTTGTGCTCAGTTGTTGCCCTGCAACTCCACTGGCAATTTTACCTTGATCTTCCATGAGCCTTGCTCTGGTAGTGGAAAATAAAAGACAATGAATGATGGTATGGTCTAAAAAATATAATTTTCACGACATGTACCTCTTTGCAATGAGTTTATCAACAAAAAATCATATGAATTTGATGTTGGGATCATGTTTGAATGGCAGAGAGAGAAGCAATTGAGAAGAATTGACACATTTTTATACTAGGTTGTTGTCTGTTATTTATTTAAGACTTTGCAACCAGACTGAGGTGGGGGAGACCCAAAAAGGAGGGTCCTTCATTGAAAGTGTACTTTCAGACAGCCAAATGTATTTCCTTGTTCTTCAGGAAAGGCATGCATTGCATTTAACAAGAAGGACTACCGTGGGTCGTTGGCATACTACAAGAAGGCTCTCAGAACAAACCCTGGCTGCCCTGGTATTGTCTGCGGAGTTCAAATGTTTTCCTTGCATGCTTCCTACAATTTATATGCAATGTTGAAAAGCCAGTCATTGCATTTTTGTGTCTTCTCACTCTTCCTGCAGCGGAAGTACGTCTTGGCATAGGACACTGTTTTGTTCGACTTGGTAAGCCAGACAAGGCACGGCTGGCTTTCCAGCGTGCGCTCGATCTTAGTCCTCAGTGTGTTGGAGCGCTTCTCGGGCTGGCAATACTGGAGCTCAACAAGAAAGAGGTCGGTTTGTTTTTCTACTTGAATCAGTTTTTAAAAATATATATTGTATAGCCGTCCCTCCTCACCCCCCCCGCCCCCCTCGTATCCCCACCATTCCCAACCTCCCCATATTATATTTGGTGATCTGTCTTTCCAAACTCCTTTACTTGCCTGTTTCTGGCCTCTAGGCTGATTCGATCAAGAATGGTGTGCAACTTCTATCAAAGGCGTATACGATTGACAGTTCCAACCCGATGGTGCTGAATCATTTAGCCAATCACTTCTTCTTCAAAAAGGTTCTTTCCTGTTTTATAATTTTGTTTTGTCCATCACCGATGAAACTAACAGCCTTTTTGTTCTGTCTCACACACATTAAACTGGAAGGGCACTCGGTAGAGCGCATACCTCCGCCACGTAATGCCTGATCCACGCAAACATATCTGGCCCAATACATTTTTGAAATATCATGCTATGCAGTAC